>OY770264.1:86216815-86546815 GCA_963669355.1 Chorisops tibialis
TCGGATTTGACCTTTCTTTCATGCGGCCATATACTTCAAGTTTATTTTTCAACTCCTGCATCGTCCGTGCACCAAATAAAATGATTTTACTCGTCTCTGCCATTTATAATATACTGCATCAAAGCTTCGTCTTCGATACATTCTTGAGAAGCGATTTCTTGATTGTGTTACCATTCCACCTTTCTTCCTATTTACTTCTGTCCTGTTCCTCTTCATGTTTCGAGTGTTCCGCCTTTTCTCATCGTCGCTCCCATCTTCGGAGCTCTTGGAATCTTTCTGATGCTCCCAGCTGTTTTGGCTAATATCGTGCTCGTCGCTGACATCATTGATGTCACCGAAATCATCATTGCCTCCGAAATCATCATTGTTATCGTCGTTGATGTCGTTGTCATCTTTTTTGTTATCATCGGCATCATCTTCCTCGTTGTTCCACTTTGTCTTAGCAAATTCCTCCAACCTTCTTTTTAACTGGGTCTTCTTACCAACAGTTGACAATCCGAGCTCATGTAAACATTTTTGTCTGTCTACTACGCGTATCTTCTCTATCTTCTCGGGTCCCAGCAGAAACTTCTTCCCTGTAACATGTTTTCCGTATTGCTGTTTCTTCTTTTCTTTTATTTTCACCGTCTCAACTTTTTCAGCAGTCACTGTACTGTTTCGTATCATACCGTCATCGCTACTGGTGTTGTAATTTTTTCTGAGCTTCCAGACTCATGTCGTCGTTCGCGATATGAATACTTTGTTCCACCATCTTGTCCCAACTTGTTTTAGTACGATAACTTTGATGCGGATCACCGAATTGTCCTTGAAATCGGCTTACTTTTGAGTTTTCTCAATAACTCGACCGCGTTTTCTTTTGTCTTCCGATACTTTCAACGGTGTTTCCGAAACTTGTTTTTTTCGATATCCGAAACGTTTGCACTGTTAAAATCCCGGACGAGCCCCCAAAAATATGGGAATTGTTTATTAAATGAAATGCCAATATCCACTGTCCACTACACTAATTTTATTACAAAAGATTCTCAACATCTATCGCACCTCGTCGCCGCCGTTAAATCACGACCGAAGCTGTCAGTTACCTCTTTACCTTTGATGATCGTTCGTTCTCTCCCTTTCGCGGCGGGTTTTATCTGACTCCTCGCCGCTACAGTGGCTCACAATATCGTCCTTACATACAGTTACACACATATCCAATACGACAACACATTGCATTGTATACATAACATAACACTCTGTCTTTACACTTGTTAGCGGTCACACGTACCAAACGAAAACAAAATAGTCATTTTTAATACATTAAAATAAAACGAGTAGTGTTCGTTTATTCCTCCAACTCCCACAAGTTGATCTACCCTATCTCTTAATGTCGAGATCCCGTGAAAATATTTAATTTAGTATGAAAGCACACAATGTCTGCCACAAATTAGAAATTAATAATGAAAAACATAACTGAATTATAATTAGGCGTACTCTAGATGAAATGGCGAAGAGTTTAATGAACCGCAACATACAGTGGCGGACAAAAGTCTACGGCATCACCTTATATTGAGGTTCTGGTTAATTAGAAGCTTTAATCAAAAATCCATTGATGCACATTTTTTCATGTAACGTAAATGTATTTATAAAAAAAAAAAACAAAAACTTTTCATAAAAAACTTAAAGAAAAATTCATAAAAACATAAAAAATTTAATGGACAAAAGTCTATGGCAGTCAGTGCTGGCTGTCTTATACCAGAGATAAGTGAAGACATAAAGATGTCTCACTCAGTACAAGAAAAGAGTCATATGAAGAAAAGGCTCGCCGCATTCTCTCGCATCCAGGCGAATTCAATACCGGTGCCAGCACGAAGGGGAAACAAAGTTCAAGGCGGATGATGACGTAGTGTGGCAGAAATTGATAATGAATTGGTTATGGCCGGGTCGAAAATACACGATCCTTACTTGAACTGTGCGTTTTTTCGTGTGTAGAATTGAATTGATCTCCTAAACGTTTTTTTTCTTTTATTAAAGTCAGTACCATGGTTTTCTTTTTGATTTCTTGAATCAATGTGAATCCCTAGTAAAGCGTAGGTTTTGTATGATTTATGAATGAATGAAATTGTCTTTTGGACATTATGGATCTTAGGATAAGTTAGAAACATGAGATAGTGCACAAAATTATTCAATACCCTTCGAACTGCAAACTTTTTAATCCATGCCCATATGACGGTTGGCATGCATATTTGCTTGGGATTTTTAGAGAGCGGACGGACGGACCGACAGTTTTGAGATTTTTGAGCGACAACAAATATTTCTGTATACTTGGCAACTCTGTGCAAGCATTATTTCTTAGTGTCAGAAACTTTAGAGCGAACTTATAATACTCTTAGATTTCATCTAGAGTATAAAAATGTGGTTTTTCCATTTAATTCCATCTGAAATGAATTCAGATAGTTTTGCAAGGGAACGCCTTATATGTATTGTACTCTGATACGAAAATACGGGTGCGTGCTCTAATGCGTCGAGTAGCTATCGGGTAAGCTAAAGAAGCTCCCAAGGTAGTACGACACGAAGGGCGAAGTGGATGGAGTTATTGGCCATGGCGAGCACCGAGGTATCACGGTGGACATCAGCACCTCATTTTCTCCTTATAGAAATCAAGAGAGAAAAAAAGCCGAAACTATGGTCCGTACCTGTATGAAAGCTTACAAAAAAATTTAAAAAAAATTTAAATGAATAATAATGAGAAAAAAAATAACAAATAAAGAAATTTTGAAACTTTATGTATAATTTATTGTGCTAAGCCCTAATATAATTTAAGCTACTTATCAATGTTAGTACCTGTTTCCGTCCGGCGTTGGGGCCCAGAATTCTCGTTCTCGTGGCAAGATTTTTCCTCGATTGTGTGGCGAAGATCACTATTTTAACTTTTGTTTTCCTATCTTTGATTTTAACTTTTCTGTATTTTTTTTTTTTTCGTCGGCACCAAAAATTTTTTATTCTCGTTCGTTTTTTTTTAAATAACTCACTGGTTAAGTTCAGAATTCACACTTTTGAATCCGGGCTACTCCCGACTTTTGACTACTTCTTTTCCTTTTTTTTCAAATTTCGTAAATCAAATCGTCTCACAAATTTTTTCCCGACACTCCAAAAACTTTTCTCCACTCAAAAAGCCTCCTTTTTTCTACGCGCCGCGTTTTTAAGTCCTCTCAACGGTTTTTTTTTTAAAATTCGTGGTAAGAACTTAAGACGAATATGAAGTGCATGGGAGAAAAATATTTGTACAAAAAAAAATCAAAAAAATTAAATAAAAAAAAAATCTTTCTTTTTGCATTCAATTAAATAAAATTTACAACTAAAAAAAAATACACGCGCATTTCGTATCAATTCGTATCAAATTAAATTTAGCTCGCAATGTCTACCTTAAGAATAGCTATGTAAATTAAATTTTTTTACGATTTGTAGTCTTCGAGATTTACATAACATAAAGTTTATTTATTTTTGCTACTGTGGGTAGCAAAGAAATCCATTATTGAAAGCTCTTTCATGAAAGCGTATTTCCGTACTCAATGAAATTGCTTCAATTTTTAAAATATTTTAATGAAATCGGTAAAAAATCTTCAATGCTGCACTAGCTATATATTACTGCCCTTAAGGGCTGTAATAAAGAACCCCAGACGACATAAACTAGCAAATAAAAATCCCACATGAAAACCAAGGAATAAAAAAAAGGTGCTTGCCTCAACCCAAACCTATCGCCCCCATCATCTCGGCGAATGAATATGCACCATGAGCACATCTCGGATAAATTCAATATCTTTTAAGGAGTATTATTTAAGTTTGTTCCATCGTCTCTACACGGTGCTTGCACATGAAATCCTTTCTGCCTTTGCCGACGATAAAATAAATATCGTCACGTTTAAAATATTCCCGAGATGGAGCTGAGGATGAGAGGTGGCGGAAGGATAATATTCGGGTCACGATGTATCGATACGTGCCAATATATGTCTAGATATCTGTGAAATGCATATGTGCATACTAAAATCGGAGCGATAGTATTGTTTTACACATCTATGGTAACCGGCATTCTTAGGAAGATGCATGCATGCAGCACGTCGAACAAGCACAGGCAAGAAGCTCCTAAAAAGACGAGGATGTGTGCAATTTAAATGATCTGGGGAATGTGTAATTTAATAGGTTGTGAAATTGTGGGTAGCTATCTTATGTAATGGAGTACTCCGGAAAGTGGAATTATAGAAAATGATTTTAGATAGTGCGATGTGATAGAGAATTAATTAATATTATTATTGCATTATTAAATTGAGTTTCTGGTTTCATCAAGCCGAAGTAGAAGCATCACTCAATAAATCAGATTCACTTAAATTGATGCAGACGTTAAATTTCAACGTCTGCCCAAATGCCTTAAGTGGAGAGATGAGAACATAATGAATATACCCTGTTTATAGTTGTCTTCCACAAGGTACGATCTTGAGCATCGGCGTTTAATTGTTACTAGCAGGAAAAGTTTATTCCTGTGCCTTTAATTGCTCGGTTGGACTTCTCTTTGAGGGCTATAATCTAGAGCTTGTTTGGAGATGTTTAGTTCTCTCGAAGTGTGACCGATCCACTGTCACTTTCGCTTTTGAATCTCAATGCGTATCTTAGTATTTCCAGTTGACGATGACGACTGGCCAAAATATGTATATACCCCATCCCACACAAAATAACTCATTTTCAAAAATATATATCAATCAAATTTTCTTGGAAACTATAAGAGCTATTAATTTGATATTTAGAACATAATGTTCTTATCATGAATGCTATCTTCAAGTATACGAATTATTTGAATCCCTACACTCCTTCCACCATCTCCCATACAAACTACACTTTTTCTTGAAATACTATACATATACCAATTCTCTCAGTATGTATAACTTTCATCGAGCTAAAATTTTGTACTAAAGCCTTAATTAGAATTATTATCAATATCGGGGAAAAAAAATTAACCGAGTAGCTTTTCCCCTTCTACCTCCTCCCATACAATGAGACAACTCCACGACTATATAGCAATTCGATTTTTTTGAAAAGTGTGAATGATACAGATCTCAAATTTGAAGTATAGCAATTACATGATAGTTATAGTTGTTTCTTGAAAAATCACTAAAAACCCACCACTCCTTCTACCATCTCCCATACAAATTGCACAATTTCATTAAATTCAATGCACTAAGTTTCTCAGTACCTACTCAATTTTAGAAGCTTAAATTTGGTATAAAACATTTCTATAGCTTCTCTAGCATAATGTGAAATAAATCAGTTCAATGCTGTCACCCCTTCTAGCACCCCCCATACAAAATTTCTTAAGATCACAAAAATTTCTATTTCATCCACATAGAGTATCGTATGATTGGGCTTTACGCGCGATCGTAGTCCTATTATCTTTTTGAGCTTTGTTATTTTATTTTTACTTTTTTTTAGAATTATCAAGCTACAACTATTTACATTTCCGTAACGCTCTTCAATATATTTATGATCTCAAATTTCTCCCGTGAGCACGAGCCTGTCCCATACAAATATCATTCTTCATTCTTAATAGTTAATGGTTCTGATTTCAATAAAATACAAATGGTTGTGTTCCCAAATAATGTATTACTAATTACATTCTCAAAAATTATTACGCAGACAAAGTCGCGGGCGATAGCTAATTTTATTATAATTGCAATAAGTTTTAAAAAAAATGATCAACTTCACTTCATTCCTTCTATTTCGTAATATCAATTCAATCATTATTCTTCAAAACTGTCAAAGTTATCGACTTGAAATTTTGATCAAAGTACGCTAGAAGAATTCAAAAATCTTCATTGCCAAAATGTTTCGATCCGTATACTCCTTCTACCCCCTCCCATACAAATGCAGAATTTTGGTAAGTGCATTATGTCGATTTCTATTAAAACTAGAAAAGGTAGAAACTAAAAATTTTTGTCAGAATTTGTCCCTTAATAATTGCTATAAGTGCTTAAAAAATATCAATTCGCTTCAATCCTTCCAGTCCCCTCCCATACAAATTTTTGTATCAGAAATTTAAAAAAGCATTTCTCCTTCGGACATATGTATGAAAGCTATCGACCTTAAAGCATAGGGATATGGATACTGATAAGAAGTTTTAAAATCTTCCAAAACCTTCCACTTCCTTTGCCACCTCAAATACAAATCCCCCGATTTCAGAAAAATAATGTATAATATCCTTACAAATTATGAAAGTTAGAAACTATAAATTCTGTACGAAATATTTTGCATATAATATTCGGTGTTATATATAAGAATTGCAAACCCGCCCCTCTCGATGACTCTGTACTTTGCGCATTGAGAAAAATGCCATTCGAACTTGACAAATTAAAGTTTGCTCATTCGTAGCATTCAAATTCTTTTCAAGAACTAGCTGCACAAATTTGTGCAATCCAAAAACTTGCAACGGATGTGCGTTGTAACCAGAAGGTAATCGCTCGCCTCGAATGGGAAAACGCTGAACTGAAAGGATCTGTGTTGCATCTTGAAACCAGAATCTGTCACCTGGAACATAGAGAAGTTGACAATCAGCTAGTCGTCCTCAACGTTCCCAACTCCAATCCTTGCGACGATCTACAGAAGTTTGCTGACATGTTTCATGCTCACATGAGTAATGTTCCGATTAGCCATTCCAATATTTTTGATCTTCGCCGTATACGTAAGAAGAAGTCTCCAACCGCGATTTCGGTGAATTCTGCTCCGGAGCGTATTATCATCAAATATCGCAGTAAAATTATACGTGACTGAGTGATAGTCATTGTAAAGATACACTTATCAATGTTAAAGAATATTTACCCCTCGATTTAAAAAACTGTACAACATTTGTAAAGAATGTAAGAATGAGCACGGCTTTAAATATTTA
The DNA here is from genome assembly GCA_963669355.1 of Chorisops tibialis. Lineage (NCBI taxonomy): Eukaryota > Metazoa > Arthropoda > Insecta > Diptera > Stratiomyidae > Chorisops > Chorisops tibialis. The sequence goes on from OY770264.1 coordinate 86,223,723, forward strand.
TGGATTATATATGGTAGGGTGTTTTTTTCCGGAAGTCGGACGACTCTAAAATTTATCGTATCACTAATAACATCATCTTAATACTTTGGTTTAAATTGATCGTATTACCTTTCCTAACGTTATCATTGAATTATTATTATAATGAATAATTTGAGTTGTTATTATCAAAATGAGGCTGAGGTCTAAAACTAATGCTGTGAAACTGTCTATTTTAGGTGCGAGCTATGATATTACATTGTTGCGAGCTAGGGGTTCACCAGGATTTCAAGTAAAAACACAATTCGTTTAAAAAAATAAGTGATAATTTATTTATTCGCACTTTAATTCAATTTCCCGCTTAATTCGAACTATATGGCAATACCGCCGCGTGCTTTTTTATCGCTTTCACTGGTCTCGCGTCTAAAAATGACTGGCCCTCTCGCTGAAAGCATTCGTGCTTTTATACATCTCTCCCCATGGTCATGACTATTCTCGAAGCTTCCTTCGGTGTGTATGTGTGAACTATACTGGAAAGCTCTAGATCTTTAATTATGGCTCTCTACATAGTTGAGTAAACTGTTCTACATAATTCTTGTCTATTCGAGAGAGATCGAGTTGCGGGGCTGCCACGTCTGCATGTAACAATATGTATGACCGAAACTAATTTATAAGACGATATACCTAACAATGAGTTCATTGATAATCGATACTCTGTATTTCGTAAAGATCGCGATTTGAGCTCATCAGGTTTAGAATCTGATGGAGGTTGTTTAATTGCAATTAAGTATAATACTCCTGCGGTACGTATGGAAAATCTTGAAACTAGTGCTGAAGATCTTTGGGCTTGTGTTCACTAAAGTAATCTTAAACTTTTCATATCTTCTCCTTCTTCAATGGCGCTACAGCCCAAATCGGACCTTGGCCTCCTGAACTTCAGGTTCCTTAACATTTTCATTATTTATTGCGGACGAGTTGTTAGCTCTTCGCACAACCCTCTATCTACGAATTTTTCATTTTCGTAGATTGAGGTAACCAAGGTATATTCAAGCAGGTAGTGTGCTTGGAATTACGCGTCGACCGGGATTTTAACTCACGACCTTCGCATTGTAAACCAAACACGCTACCCACTAGACTACACCCTATCATATGATGTTTGTATATTCGTCCCAGAAGCCCAGTTGATATATACCGTACTCTTGTAGACAATCTGTGCAATGTCTCAATTACTCTTCCTCCTAACTCGGGTATTCTCTGTGTTGTGGATTTTAATATTCCCGAATTGGGGTGGTATCCCAATTCCTGCAATCCAAGATTGTTAAATCCAATCTTGGTCATGAGCCCCATTCCTGATATGCTTATTAATACCATGGCTTTTTGTAATCTTACTCAATGTAATAATATTGACATTTCAAAAATATCTGTTGATAGTTCTGAGTTACTAACACGTGTTGACTCTCATCACCCTCCCCTTAGAAATTACTTTAAACATTGATTGTGTCAGATTTCTTAAAGGCTGCCATCGTTCATGTAAAAGTTTTCATATGGCCATTTACGATAATGTGATTGATCAGCTCGATGCTCAGAATTTTGATTTCTTAAATGATCGTAATATTTCTTTAAATTCGGCGTGCAATAGCTTTTATGACATCCTGAACTGCACCATTGATACATTTATCCCATTGCGTAAAAATTCTGCTAAAATTTACCCTATGTGGTTTTCTAAGAATTTGATTTTGCTAATAAATGAGAAACGCAGAACACATAAAAAATTTAAAAAGTGTAGATCACCCGACTTATTCACTTCCTTCTCTTATTTTAGAGATAGAGGACAAAAGAAATTGAAAACATAACAGGGCTACGATTGCGCGTAAACCGCAATCTTACGATACTCTAGATGAAATAGAATTTTTTATGATCCCAAGAAATTTTGTATGGGAAGTGAAGGGATGATAGCATTGAACTAATTTTTTCCCCATCATGCTAAAGTAGCTATAAAAATGTTTTATACAAAATGCTTACTCCAAAAATTGAAAAGGAGCTGAGAAAATTAGTGTTTTAGATTTAATGAAAATGTGCAGTTTGTAGAAATAGTGGGGGGATTTTAGTGAATTTTTCAGAAATAACTAAGAATATCATAAAATTGACATCTCTTAAATTTTAGACCAGTAACATTCATACTTTTCAAGAAAATAGATTTTTTGTGAAGTTGTGAAACTGTATCATATTGTATGGGAGGGGGTAGAAGCAGTAAAGCTAATTAAATATCTTTTTCTGATCTTAGTGATAATGCTAAATAAGTATTTATTACAAAATGTGAGCGCGATAAATGTTATATGTTCTGAGAAAATCGGCTTAGAGCATTTCATGAAAAAGTATAGTTTGTATGGGAGGGGGTGGAAGGAGAGGGAGGACGCAAATAATTTTTATACCGTATATTGAAATCATTATGAAAGTAATATATCCTGAAATTCAGACTAATAGCTTTTATACTTTTCGAGCACATCCATTTATAGTCGAATTGCGAAATTGTGCCATTTTGTATGGGAGGGGGTAGAAGGGGTGAAGCTAATCGTCTAATTTTTTTCAGGCTTACTAACAATTTTAAATAAATATTTAGTCCACAATTTCAGCTCGCTAAATTTTATACGCACTGAGTAAATTGGCTTAGATTAAATCATGACAAGTACATTTTGTATGGGAGGTGGTAGAAGGAAGGGGAGGACATGCATAATTTTTATATCGTAGGTTGATATTATCATAAAAGTAATATATTCCAAATTTCAGGCCAATAGCGCTTATACTTTTTGAGCAAATCCTTTAATTGTCAAATTGCGCAATTGTGTCATTTTGTATGAGAGGGGGTAGAAGGGGTGGAGCGATTTGGCCCATTCACGAACTTAAAGTTACTTTTTTGCTAAAAATGACACACACAAATTTTTAGCACTATAGCTCAAAGCTTTCGAGAGTTATGCTGTAGACAGACGCACAGACAGACAGACAGACAGACAGACAGACAGACGGACAGACGGACAGACGGTCACTCGGAATCGAGGTTTTTGAGCGACAACAAATATTTCTGTACCCTTGGCGGCTCTGTGCGAGCGTTATTTCTTAGCGTTACAAACGGTAAGGCAAACACAATATACTCTCAGATTTCATCTAGAGTATAAAAATGCCATAGAGAACCAATACATATAAATATAATTGTAGTGTATGTCTGTTGTTTGCTTATAAATGGGCATAAGTTAGTTTTTTGCTTTATTTGGACAATAACTAAGCAAAAACACACGTTTTTAAAAATTTTCTCTGTCTATCTGTCTGTCTTACCGGCTTTCACGTAAAAACGGCTGAACCGATTGTAATGAAACTTTCACAGATTATTAGGTCAGGTCTACCTCGAGAAGTAATCTGCCTTAGGTTTTATTTTACTCCCCTAACGCCTTCTACCCCCTTCCATACAAAGTGACTCATTTTCAAAAATTTATAATAATCAAATTTTCATGGAAACCATTAAAGCAATTAATTTTAAATTTAAGATATATTATTTCTATTATAAATGCAATCTTCAAGTATGTAAATAATTTGAATCCCCCTACTCCTTCCACCACCTCCCATACAAACCACACTTTTTCATGAAATACTATACTTCAATTTTTTCAGTACATATAACTTTCATCGAGCTAAGATTTTGTACTAAATCCTTATTTAGCATTGTTATTAATATCAGGAAAAAACTGACCTATTAGCTTTACTCCTTCTATCCCCTCCCATGCAATCTGACACAAATCCACGAATTTTCAAAAATTTGATTTTCTTGAAAAGTGTGAATGTTACTGTTCTGAAATTTAAAAATATCACTTGCATAATAATTATAGATGTTTCTCAAAAAATAACTAAAACCCTCTATTTCTTCCACCACCTCCCATTCAATTTTTCATGAAATACTCTAAACCAATTTTATATCCCTAATTAGCATTATTATTATTATCAGGAAAACTTAACCAATTAGCTCCACTCCTTCTACCCCTTACCATACAATGTGACACAGTTCCACGACTTAGCACAAACTCGATTTTCTTGAAAAGTGTGAATCTAACAGATCTGAAATTTAAAACATATCAATTGCATAATGATAATAGTTGTTTCTATAAAAATTACCAAAAACCCCCCACTCCTTCTACCACCTCCCATACAAATTGCACAATTTCACTAAATCCAATGCACTAAGTTTCTCAGTACGTATTCAGTCAAGCTTAAATTTTGGTGCAAAAAATTTTTAAAGCTACTCTAGCATGATGTGAAATAAATTAATGTAGTACTGTCTCCCCTTCTATCACTCCCCACACAAAAATTCTTAAGATTACAAAAGTTTCGATTTCATCGGTAGTATCATATGATTGGGCTTTACGCACAATCGCATTCCTGTTATGTTTTTAAGCTTAATGTCATTTTATTTGGGCTTTTTTTAATTAGCACGAGCTACAACTATTCACATGTCCTTAACGCTCTTCAACACGTATGTACATATATGATCTCGAATCACGGGTTTGATTTGATTACGAACCTGTCCCATACAAATGCGAGTATCATGCTTTCATTCTTAATAATTTATGGTTCTGATTCCAACAAAATACAAAGCATTGTGTTCAAAGAGCCATCAAACTTAGCAGATTATGTATCCGACATAATGTAAACTACATTCTCAAAAAATGTTATTATTGCAATTCTTACGCGGACAAAGTCGCGGGCGATCGTTAGTTATTTACATTGGTTTGGTGAATTTAAATATTAAAATTTTATTGTAATAACATAAATTGCTTTAATTTTGATTTAAACTGGTTTGTAGATTCTTGAAGATCATCCGATAGCTCGTTGTAGATCGAGATTGCCTCGTTTAATACTGAATTGGACCCGTATTTTGAGGTACGGATGGCAGATGGATAATTTTTGTCATCTCGGCGCGTATTGAATAGACGTTTGTCGGAGTATTAGGTGAATGCTATGTCGTTGTTGGTTTTAAGATGCTTAATGTCATGAATTTGAGCAGAAGCCTCTGAACGATATTTTGCACAGTTAGGAACTAGTGAATTTCGTAATTCGTTTTCGTGCGCTCCCTCATGTTGATATTGTATAGGGTTTTTATTGCTCGGTTCTGAATTTTTTGGATACTTTCTTTGCAGTTTGGGATTGAACGTGGAACCCCAGATTGCTATCAATCAATCAATCAATCAAATTCCTGTTAAGACCCCCTGTAGGGGCATAGAACAGAAACAACTCTCTTCCACAAGGCGCGATCCTGAGCATCGGCCTGAAACTGTTGCTAGGACTTGTTTATTCCTCTGGCCTCCTGCTCAACTGCTCGCTTCCATGTGTTACATGGTCGACCAACCTGATGTCTCCCTTGAGGATTATAATCCAGAGCCTGTTTGGCGATGTTTTGCTCTGGTTTCCTCAAAGTATGACCGATGCACTGCCACTTTCGCCTTTGAATCTCAATACCTATTTTAGTCAGGCTAGTTGTACTACAAAGTTTGTCGTTGGAGATCACTTCTGGCCAGAATATTCCTAAAATTCGCCGGAGGCATTGGTTTACGAAAATCTGTAGTTTCTTAGTAAGTCCAACGGTCACTTTCCACGTAGTACAACTATATAGCAACACGGATTTGACGCATGCGTCAAAAACTCGCAGCTTCGTGCAAAGGGAGACCTCTCTTAACCTCCAGAAAGGGGAAAGTATACCGAAGGCCTGACGAGCTTTATGTAGCCGAGCCTCAACATTCTTTTCGGCTCCGCCGTCCATGCTGACAATGCTTCCAAGATAGCAAAAATCTTGCACCTCTTCCACATCCTGTCCGTTAAGAACAATCGGTGTGCTTGCGTTCGAGCCCATGTGCATGTACTTGGTTTTACGCACATTTATTTGCAGTCCCGCTTCTTTGCATTTAGAATGCAACGAGCAACATTTGACTCTAAGTCCGAACGGTTATGTGCAAGCAAACACACGTCATCAGCATAATCAAGGTGACTTAAGATGTTAAATAGTCTCTATTGAAGACCTTTACCTTCCCCACCTTCTAGTGCAGCTTTCAAGATGTCATTTATTACCACCAGAAACAGGGCTGGTGATAATATGCATCCTTGTCTGACACCCGTTCGCACAGGGAAGCTCTCGGACAGCTCTCCTCTATGCAAGACGCGACACCTTGCATCTTCGTAGGATACTTTAATCATAGCTATGACCTTATCTGGAATACCTCTCCTACGCAAACCATTTCATATGTAATCTCGCTTAACGCTGTCGAAAGCCTTCTCAAAGTCCACAAACATAAGATGTAGTGGCGAACCCATTTCGGTTGACTGCTCTAATATTATCCGTCGGGTATTTGTGTGGTCGGTACAAGACGACCCTTTACGGAAACCAGCCTGATAAACGGCATCACTAATCCTATTAAGAATTACCTTAGCCATAATTTTTGATACGGCAGTAAGTAGACATATACCACGCCAATTGCCACAATCCCGAAGGTCGCCCTTCTTAGGAATTTTCACAATGACGCCCTCCTTCCATTCAGTCGGATATGTTCCTTCATTCCACACCTTAGAGTGGGTCGAGTATATCGGCTGTTATTTCCGGGTCCGCTTTGAGGAGTTCGTTTGGTAGTCCGTCTATACCTGGAGCTTTCCTTCCCGCCATTGACCGAATGGCGGAAACTATCTCTTCCTTATCTGGGGGATCGTCCCTAATAGAGGATTGTTGCGGTTGGATGTTTGGTAGTTGTTCTGTTTCCGGAATATCTTCCTCTGACAAGATGTTTAATACATCAGAGAAGTATTCCTTCCATCGTCGCAACTGGTGTTCACTCATATTAAGCAGAGTTCCGTTGACAGGTGGTTGAGGTTGTTGGCGGTGAAATTTCTGTTTGTCAACTGTTTCATGATTTTGAAAAGTGAACCCATATCTCCAAGGTAAGCCGCAGATTCTGCCTTGTTTGCCAGATCTTCAAAGGCCTTTCTCTTGTCGCATCTAACAGCCTTTTTAAGCTGTATATGAGCATCGCCGTAGTTCTGCCTCAAGTCGGGCGTTCGTTGGCTGACATCGGGTTGAGAGATGATTGCCAATTTGGCTTTTTTCCGATTGCCAACCTTGTCCCATGTGTCTTGCGACATCCAGGGTTTCTCACCACTTTGCACATATCCCACAGATTCTTCAGCACTAGTTAGAAAAGTGTTTCTGGTTGCTTCCCAATTGGCGTCCAGTGTGCGCATTTCATATTCACCCAATGTGGATGACTTTTCGCGTAGAATAGTGGTGTATTTGCGTTTTTTGTTGGGATCTCTAAGTTTATCCACATTAAGCTTGCGCTTCATTTGAAGAATTTGTGGTCGTCGGATAGCTGCTGTACACAATCTCAAGCAGGCAACCATCAAGTGGTGATCGTCGTTCCCCACGTCAGCTCCACGTTTCGCTCGCACATCGAGGAGACATCTTCTCCATCGGCGACTTATAGCCAAATGGTCGATCTGGTTCTGAGTAACACCATCAGGGGAAACCCAAGCTGTTTTATGATGACTCTTGTGTGGAAAAAGGGTCCCTCCGATGACCATTTGCCGAGTACTACAAAACTCCACAAATAATTCGCCGTTTTCGGGTCTCTTAATCCAAGGTCGTGACGCGTCGACCCAAGGGTCACCATGACTCCCCATGACGTGTTCTAGTCCAGTGTTGTCCGATCCAAACTGGGCGTTCATATCTCCTGAGATGATAATTATATCACCTCTTGGAACACGTTCGAAGGTGGCACTCAATTGGCTATAAAACTCCTCTTTGTCACCAGATGTTGCGGTATTAGTTGGTGCGTAGCACTGCAGAATTGTGACGTTTCTGACACTGGTCCTGAGCCTGACGGCGATAATCCTATCCGCGATTGGTTCCCAGCTAATGAGGCTGTTTCTCGCTCTCGGTGTAAGGACGAACGCCACGCCACTTCTGGCTTCACTTTCAGGGCCTATGTACAGAATAGTATTTCCGCTGGGGGTTCGTTCTTCTCCTGATCCTGTCCACCTGACCTCGCTCAAGCCCAAGATTTGGATGTTATAGTGCTCCATTTCACGGTCGATCACCGATTGGCGGTGCAAGGACCGAGTAACTCCAGCTCTTCCCCCGTCATTCAATGTTCGAACGTTCCAGAAGCCAATCATAGTCCGTTTTCGAATGCCAAAAGTCGTTACCATAGAATCAGTCCGTATCCGAGACGCAGTATCCGTTTCTCGTATCATTTACGTCTTAAAATCACGGGTGACAAGCCCATGACCCAGTGAGTGTCCATTTGCCATTTTTAGGGCAAGCAGGACTGGCTGTGGGTGAATTCCACAGCCCCCCATCCTACAGGAGGATAGTTAGATCAGGTCCGTGGAGTTGCTAGTCTGCAAAGATAGTTGCAGGAATTGGTAAAACCTCATCCTACAACTACCCCCTTGCGGGGGATTGCTATGCCATAGTTTAATTGGCTCAAAAATAGAGATGAAAATATGCCTTTTTTAAATTTTTGGAAACTCGTATTTTCCTAGATATACCGGCAATGGGGCCCCATTTTCTTCTCGCAGCATCTAGGTATGAGTCCCAAGAGTCGTCGAGGTGAACTCCGATGTACTTGAAGTTGACAACCCTACTAACAGTTTGTCCATTGAAAACAATGTTTAATTCAGTTTCTGGTGGCTTATTGAAGAAAATATACTTGGAGCTAGGGTGTACCCACTAGGCGTGTTGGTCTTGTAATGTGAAGGTCGTGAGTTCAAATCCCGGTCGGCGCAATATATAATTTCAACACATTGCCTGCTTGGATATACCTTGGTCATCTCATTCTACGAAAATGAAAAATTCGTAGAAAGAGGGTTGTGCGGAGGGCTAACAACCTTTCCACAATATGTAATGAAAATGTTGAGGAACCTGCATGTCAGGAGGCCAAGGTCCGATTTGGGCTGTAGTGCCATTGTAGAAGAAGAAGGTACTTGGTTTTCTCCGAATTAGCAATCAATTTCATACATCGATTTTGTCAATGTCCTTGTTTATACTATCTTGGAGCGCTGGTATACTAGTTGAAGCATATTTTAGCGCTATGTCGTCTGCGTAGAGTGATATTGCACCATTTAGTTCAAGTTTTGCGATTGAGTTCGTGTAAATGTTGTACAAAACAGGACCCAATACACTTCCTTATGAAATGCCACTAGTAATAGGGAGTGGAGCACTGCTAACATTATCGACCACGACGTATTGAGATCTGGAAGTAAGACAGCTTTCAAACCAGCTGTAGGGAGTCCCACGAATTCCAATCGCGAAAATTTTTTTGAGTAGAATTTGGTGATCTACTGTATCGAACGCCTTGGAAAAATCAATAGAAATAGCAGCCGTGTGAAATTTTTTATCACAAGGAGACTGGAGTTTAGTCAAGACATCAAATAATGCTCCTTTAGTTTTCGGTTGGGGCTTAAATCCATACTGATTCTGAGATATAATTTGGTGAGTCGTTAAGTGTTTTTGGAGTTGATTCTTCACGATTACTTCTAAATTTTTTCCGACATTCGACAATAAGCTAATTAGTCTTTAATTAGATATATCGCTCATGGACCCCGATTTGTGTACTGGACCGACTTTGCTAATCTTCCAGCAGTTTGGCACTATTCCTTCAACTAAAGATGAATTAACGTTGAAATAGTTGATGATAGCATTTCTTTACAGTATTTGAGTAGTCTTATCGATATGTTATCAGGTCCCACAGATTGAGAATTACACGGGTACGCAATTAACCCTATTCTGTATAAAATAATGATCTTCTGTAATTGTCGATCTGTTTGATAAAGGCCTCTGCACTGAAACGTCACAAATAATAAAACGTAACAGTGTAGAATCCGGCAATCTTTTCTTATAAATGCCAAACATTATTATATAAAATCCTGTCTTGATGCGGATTGCACACAATTCTTAATTGACGGGTTTGAAGTTAGTAGCTATGTGTTTAAACTTGTTGGCGACGATAAACGCAACTCCAAACTTCAGGCTTTCCGACGGTTTCCCACTTTAGAAAATTGTGTGCGTTCTAATGCCAGTAATCTTTCTACCTAACAATTTCTTTGAGTGCAATGATGTTAACACCTCTTCCAGAAGCGTTCTCTCTAATCCTGTCCTGTACAGGAATTGCACGTTCCAAGATTGGAAGAAATAGTTTACGTGCTCATTGCCGTTGAATGTGTTAAAGTGTCAAAGCGTCAAAGCATGCAAGCTTAAAATTTTGGCCGCTATTGCAGCTGGCGGGTGCTGTATTATGATTAAAGATTATAGATAGCAAGAAATAACTAGATTTAAAGTTTTTCAGCCATTTATTATAATTAAAATTTAACAGTATTCATAATCAAATTTATTATTCACCAATCTACCAATATCTGTTATTCCAATGCAACAAGTTTAATGGCACCAAATTTCACTAACTCAGAACTACCACCAATTATTCCAACTAAATGTTTTATAAGCGCATCAAACGACTCCAAATTCACGACACAAGCGCTAACATAGTTTCCGTCAGGTGCCATTTTTTCGGGATGAAAGATATAGCATTTGGTTTTCCAGCGAATAGCTAGCATACTTTCATCTGGCTTCGCAATATACGCAATTTCATGTTTATGAAAGATATTTGCTAAAATTTTAGCAATATTATCCTTTGAAGGATATTCTTGAGATAATGGCAACGCTTGGACCTGAAATTGAATGTTTTGCAATTGGAAGTGTTGTTCCATATCGGTAATATCGATTAACATAGATCCTCTCACTGAAATTGTGAACAAAGCAATTAGTAGTATACATATGTACATTGTAATTGTACTTTCAGTATTTATTGAAAAATTAAAAAATTATTACCTGCAACAGAGTCCATATACAATAATAGAGCAGATCGACTGATGGTATCGAATATCTCAGTTTTCCATTTCGATATATCTTTTAAATGGCATACTCCCGCTGCCACTATGCAAGCGGCCTTCTGTCGCTGTAACAATCGAAAATTACTTTAAGTTGTTAAAAAAAATCTGTTCGGATTTTACATTAGACAAGTCATCTAATTGCGTCGAATTCAAAGATCTAAATGTTTTATCAGCTCGCGGTCCGCGAACCATTCTGTTGTGTTTCAGCTGAAACTCGTTCAAAACTTCAAAATTGACTCGTTTCTTATACTTTTTAGAAACTGTTGGCTTGTCTACATCCCTAGTTAATATTGATGCGATTTCAACCCTTACAATCTCATACCAATTTGAAGATTCTTCTATAGGGCGATTTCTGATCATCCAGTCATATAAGTCACATTGATGCTGGAATCCAAGTACGAAAGGTTTTTTACCTTTCTCAGCATTAAATAAATAAAATTTATCTTGTTCTCTCCAGACGGCACAAATATAGGAACTCGTTATTACAATAGAGCGACAATAGTTTCTCAGGAATAGATTTAAACTATTTAGTAGTGTAACATCGGCGGCATTAGTGGATGTAATTGGTCCCCGTATAACTTCATCCAAATCCAAAGTACAGACAGTTCCGTCAACAGTGAAACATCTTATTAGACCCTTTAAATCCAATTCAACCTTGTCCGTTGTAACAGTGATTTTGATGTTACTTGAATTTTCTGATAAGTTTTGAGCCAAAGAAAACACCTGTAAAATAAGTATTTGCATGTAATAATAATAAAATCGAGTTAAATTTAAGGCATTAGTAGCATATTTATATTTCTATAACAAATTTAAAATTTTTGAAACAGTGTAATATAACGGGTACTCAACTACCTATAAAATTATAAAATAATGCAATTTGTGCAATAGATACAATAACTTTTTAAGACAAGCAAAACCAACGATTCTTCACATGTTTTTAAATAAAAAATTAAATTAATAAATCCCCACATACGAGTCAATTTATTTCATATATCATACACTTAAATGATTTCAAAAACCGACGTCATTTGTCTCGGCAAATTCGTACGATTTGTAAAAGAATGACCCCATTATACTACTATTACCGATCCGCCTATTAACACTTTATGAGAAAAAAAACACACTCATCAATACCTGGTCATATCTGTGGCCACATTATTTTATATGAAAATTCTTGATATTTATACTCTAGATGGAATCTCAGAGTACTATAAGTTTACTTTAAAAAAATAATGCTCATACACAGGGGCCAAGATTACGGAAATATTTGTTGTCGGTCAAAATCTCAAAACCGGATGTCCGTCCGTCCGTCCATTCGCTCTCTAGCTTATAAACACGTTGAGTTAGAAAGTTCAAATTTTGTACATGTCGTTTTTACGAACTAAGTATGGTCAAGTTTGTGAACGGGTCAAATCGCTCTACCCCTTCTACCCCCTCCCATACGAAATGACTCATTTCAATCATTTACTTTAATCAAATTTTCTTGGAAACCATTCAAATTCCTGTTAAGACCCCCTATAGGGGCATAGGACAGAAACAACTCTCTTCCACAAGGCGCGATCCTGAGCATCGGCTTTAAGCTGTTGCCAGGACTTGTTTATTCCTCTGGCCTCCTGCTCAACTGCTCGCTTCCATGTGTTACATGGTCGACCAACCCGACGTCTTCCTTGAGGGTTATAATCCAGAGCCTGTTTTGCGATGTTTTGCTCTGGTTTCCTCAAAGTATGACCGATCCACTGCCACTTTCGCCGTTGAATCTCAATACCTATTTTAGTCTGGCGAGTTGTACTCCAAAGTTCGTCGTTGGAGATCACTTCTGGCCAGAATATTCCTAAAATGCGTCGGAGGCATTGGTTTACGAAAGTCTGTAGTTTCTTGGTAAGTCGAACGGTCACTTTCCACGTAGTACAACCATATAACAACACGGATTTGACGCATGCGTCAAAAACTCGCAGCTTCGTGCGAAGGGAGATCTCTCTTAACCTCCAGAAAGGGGAAAGGATACCGAAGGCCTGACGAGCTTTATTTAGCCGAGCCTCAACATCCTTTTCGGCTCCGCCGTCCATGCTGACAATGCTTCCGAGATAGCAAAAATCTTGCACCTCTTCCACATCCTGTCCATTAAGAACAATCGGTGTGCTTGCGTTCGAACACATGTGCATGTACTTGGTTTTACGCACATTTATTTTCAGTCCCGCCTCTTTGCATTTAGAATGCAACGAGCGAACATTTGACTCTAAGTCCGAACGGGTATGTGCAAGCAAACACACGTCATCAGCATAATCAAGGTGACTTAAGATGTTAAATAGTCTCCATTGAAGACCTTTACCTTCCCCACCTTCCAGTGCAGCTTTCAAGATGTCATTTATTACCACCAGAAACAGGGCTGGTGATAATATGCAGCCTTGTCTGACACCCGTTCGCACAGGAAAGCTCTCGGACAGCTCTCCTCTATGCAAGACGCGACACCTTGCATCTTCGTAGGATTCTTTAATCATAGCTATGACCTTATTTGGAATACCTCTCCTACGCAAAGCATTCCATATGTAATCTCGCTTAACGCTGTCGAAAGCCTTCTCGAAGTCCACAAACATGAGATGTAGTGGCGAACCCATTTCGGCTGACTGCTCTAATATTATCCGTAGGGTATTTGTGTGGTCGGTACAAGACGACCCTTTACGGAATCCAGCCTGATAAACTTCGAGAGTGCTCTCGACGACATCACTAATCCTATTGAGAATTACCTTAGCCATAATTTTTGATACGGCAGTAAGTAGACATATACCACGCCAATTGCCACAATCCCGAAGGTCGCCCTTCTTCGGAATTTTCACAATGACGCCCTCCTTCCATTCAGTCGGATATCTTCCATCATTCCACACCTTAGTGAAGAGTGGGAGGAGTATATCGGCTGTTATTTCCGGGTCCGCTTTGAGGAGTTCGGTTGGTAGTCCGTCTATACCTGGAGCTTTCCTTCCCGCCATTGACCGAATGGCGGAAACTATCTCTTCCTTATCTGGGGGATCGTCCCTAATAGAGGATTGTTGCGGTTGGATGTTTGGAAGTTGTTCTGTTTCCGGAATATCTTCATCTGACAAGATGTTTAAAATATCAGAGAAGTATTCCTTCCATCGTCGCAACTGGTGTTCACTCATATTAAGGAGAGTTCCGTTGACATCTCTCACCAGGTGGTTGGCGGTGAAATTCCTGTTCGTCAACTGTTTCATGATTTTAAATAGTGAACCCATATCCCCAAGGTAAGCCGCAGATTCTGCCTTGTTTGCCAGATCTTCAATGGCCTTTCTCTTGTCGCGTCTAACAGCCTTTTTAAGCTGTATATGAGCATCGCGGTAGTTCTGCCTCAAGTCGGGCGTTCGTTGGTTGACATCGGGTTGAGAGATGATTGCCAATTTGGCTTTTTTCCGATTGTCAACCTTGTCCCATGTGTCTTGCGACATCCAGGGTTTCTCACCGCTCTGCGCATATCCCACAGATTCTTCAGCACTAGTTAGAAAAGTGTTTCTGGTTGCCTCCCAATTGGCGTCCAGTGTGCGCATTTCATGTTCACCCAATGTGGATGACTTTTCGCGTAGAATGGTGGTGTATTCGAGTTTTTTGTTGGGATCTCTGAGTTTATCCACATTAAGCTTGCGCTTCATTTGAAGAATTTGTGGTCGTCGGATAGCTGCTGTACACAATCTCAAGCAGGCAACCATCAAGTGGTGATCGCTCCCCACGTCAGCTCCACGTTTCGCTCGCACATCGAGGAGACATCTTCTCCATCGGCGACTTATAGCCAAATGGTCGATCTGGTTCTGAGTAACACCATCAGGGGAAACCCAAGATGTTTTATGATGACTCTTGTGTGGAAACCATGAAAGGTAATAATTTGAAATTTAGAAAATATTATTTTTTTTCATAAACGTGATGTATGGTATAAAAATTATTCGAATCGCCCCACTCCTTCCTCCACCTCCCATATAAACCGCACTTTTCACGACATACTATAAACCAATTTTCTCAGTACGTTTAACGTTTATCGAGCTCAAAAGTTCTGCTAAATACTATATTAGCACTATTATTAAGATCGCAAAAAGTTAACTGATTGGCTTCACTGTTTCTTCTCCCTCCCATACAATATGACTCAATTTTACAACTTCACAAAAAATCGATTTTCTTGAGTATGTTAAGTATGTATGTATGTTATTGATCTGCAATTTATAATAAATTATATTGTATTATATTTTGATTATAGTTGTTTCTCAAACAATTTCTTAAAAATATCCCACTCCTTCTACCACCTCCCATACAAACTGGACAATTTCACTTAATCCAAAATACTAATTTTCTCAGTACATCGATCTGGTAAATACAGTGGCTAAACGGCACTACACGACAAAAAGAAAAACGCAACCCTGGCACTTTTCTTCGGAACCATTTTTCTATAATATTATTGACGTACCTTGCCCTCAAGCGGGGGTATAGTCGACGTATAATTCCAGAACACTGCTTGCTTGAAAATACCTATGTTACCTTAATCTACGAAAATAAATAAATTTGTAGACAGAGGCTTGTGCAAAGGGCTAACAATCCTTCCAAAATAAGTAATGAAAATGTTAAGGAACGTGAAGGTCAGAAGGCTAACACCCGAATTAGGTTGTAGTGCCATTGAGAGGAGGAGGAGGAGGATTGTCTTCAAGATTTATTATGAAAACAATCGCTTTGATAGAAGACGAACTTTTCTCCAGGAGCTTGGCGGACGGTTAGTCTTACCAAATATTAATCACGGAGCAGAAAATCTTGCAATAATAAGAAACTTCAACACTCATAGTGGAATAGAAAGTGTTTTTAGAAAATCAATGCAGTTATCTGTTTCCTCAGCTGAAATACGTTCAATTGAACCAGCTCAACACGTGGGAAAATGCAATGGCTGTTTGGCATCTGCAATAAAAAGGCACCAGAAAATTTTGTTTTATTCACAGGAAGACTATTTGTAGCGAGTACTGCATAACTCCAACATAATATTTACTATTACTATGTTTATACGGACACCAAACTTCGTTGGTGAAACTTCAATCGCGAAGTAAATCATCGTATAAACAGTGATTGAAACACAAAGTTCACTCGCAATTTTAATCCTGAGTGAAACTTCAATCACGAACTAAAAATATCGTATAAACAGTATGTGAACTAACAACCTACTATCTCAGCACATGAATTGATTTTTCGTCATTATCCAGCGTCTGAAGTACTATTTTTATGCAATTCCCAACACAAATTAATGAAATTTGCAAACATTTTGAAATTACACAGCAGATTGCTGACAAATTTACTATTATTTCCACTTTGATTGGTTGACGAACTATCATTATACTTGCGATCTTAATTCGGAACTTTTACATTGCCAGTTTATCTTGCGTGTAAACATATCGCAAGTTTCAATCGCAATTCACAATCCCAATCGAAACTTCTCCGTATAAATATAGTATATGTAATACCTAATTCCCAAATGAAAATAATGTACATATATATATAGGTAACAACAAACATATATAAAAAATATTTAAATTTATATAATATACAGTGCTGTGCAAAACTTAAGCAACTCGCTACATGTCGGAATGAAAAGGAAAATTGCAATCAAAATATAAAGAATTTTTTTTCCTTTTTTTTTTAAATTTACACGTTAGCATGTTGCTTAAAGTTCTGCAATAAAAAAAGTAACTGTTCTTAAAAAAAAAAACAAAAACAAAATACACCAAAAAAAAGGCTGTGCAAAATCTAAGCAACTTTTATTAATATTTCGTGTAATAGCCGTTATTTTTTATAACAGCAGCACATCTGCGAGGCATTGATTCAACTAAATTATTTAAAATTGATATGTCAATTTTTTCCCATTCGGTTTTTAGGTTCGTAAACAATTGGTCCTTGTTTGCAAACTGTACTGTTTCCATACGCCGTTTCAATATATCGAATAAGTTTTCTATAGGATTCAAGTCGGGCGATTGTACCGGCCAATCAAGAACTTGAATCCTTTTAGAGCTAAGCCATTCTTTAACCAACTTCGATGTGTGTTTCGGGTCATTATCATGTTGAAACACCCATCGAAGTGGCATATTCCACTCTTCATAAGGTAACATTCTAGATTCTAAGATGTCCTTATACATGAATCTGTCCATAATTTCTGTTATTCTATGAAAGGGACCAAGACCTAATGCTGAGAAACATGCCCAGACCATGACGCTTCCTCCCCCATGTTTCACCGTTTTCCTACAGAAGCGTGGATTGAGTTGTTGTCCCTTCTCACGCCTCACACGGGAGAAGCCATCAGAATTTAAGGAGTTGAACTTGAATTCGTCGCTAAATAAAACGGTCTTCCATTTAGCAACTGACCAGTCAAGATGGTTTTTAGCGAATTCAAGCCTAAATGATATGTAAAATGATATAAATAGTAAAATAATAATGTTTAAAAGTATTGTTCGAGCAGTTTACCTTTTCCTTGCATGTCTTTTTGTGAGCAATGGTTTTAGATTAAGTTCAATTGCCCGTCTGCGAACAGTGCTTGAGTTGACATTTAAGCCTAGCTCTTTTACAACTTCTTTTGACGAGATAAACGGTTTTCTTTTTATCAATTGTTTAATTTCTAAGTCATCTCTAATGGCAGTTTTACGCGGCCTTCCACCAAAATTTACACTTTTCACACTACCCGTGTTTTTATATTTCGTAATCCATCTTGAAATTAAAGATTTGTTTATATTTAACGATTTGGCAATCTCTATTTGCGTTTTTCCAGAATAATATAGCGAAATTACATTTGATTTAAATCTATTATCGTATTGATCACGCTGCATTTTAAATATTATTTTTTTAGACACAATTAAACCCAAGGGGAATACGATCTATACTGATCTAATTGACACGAACATCAAAAAACAAAAACAACATCGGGAAATCCCCGTTATGTTTTGTTCTGACTGGGAATCGCAGCTGCGTTTTGAAAGTTGCTTAGATTTTGCACAGCCTTTTTTTTTTGTGTATTTTTTTTTTTTTTTTAAGAACAGTTAAAATACTGATGTACTTTTATTATTGCAGAACTTTAAGCAACATGCTAACGTGTAAATTTAAAAAAAATGGAAAAAAAATTCTTTATATTTTGATTGCAATTTTCCTTTTCATTCCGACATGTAGTGAGTTGCTTAAGTTTTGCACAGCACTGTATATACGAAATAGTTATAAATGTGAATTATATTTCCTATCTTTGACCCTGTTTCACCGTTTTTCAATACTTTCAGCGATAGCTTCAGCCTACAAATATGTTGGTCACAAGTGTGGCCTTGCATTGACTAACGATATATAAATGTTATTTTTCAAACTTCCAGGTGTTTACACCTTAGGAAATGTGATAAAAAGTTACAATCCCTTAAAAACATGTTAATTGAAGATGTCCTGAAGTTTCAAGTGAAAAGCTTAATAATTGTAGTGTCTACAGCTGCTCAAAGATGAAATGGCTACATTTGTGGCCAGATATTGAAACAAGTGTTAAGGAGGTAGTTGATGTAAAATCATAAGAAAATAAACTGCTATCAAGTCGGACGCAACTTTATTATTCTTGGAACAAGTTAATGATGCGCGGAAAGCCAATATGCAGGTTAGAGTGGTTAGGGAAGACTAAGTGAAAGGGATTCTAGAGCACGGTTGTTGTCAATTCAACACTTAATCGCGGATGCGATCAATAGCTCCAGTACATATAATCAATATTTCATTCGTTTATTTATGCAAGTTTGGCTTTTTATGTGGGGAGCGGGAGAGGTGATAGTAAGAGTATGTGGATGTTAATAAATTTTTAATTGATTGCTTGAATCACGTGGAATATTCTCTGTATAGAATGTCAGTTTCATAGACGAAGTTGCATAGAATTTTCATAAAATGCGGTGTATTTTACATTCACGAAACTAAACATTTGTGTGAGAGGCGGTAGAGGAGGCAAGTTAATCGTAAAATTTGTGATGCAGATTTCTTTCATTTCTCTTGTAAGGTAGTCGTACAAAATTTTAAAAAAGTTTTTATGCAAAATTTAAAATTGATAGTTTTACTTTATTATGACTCATTAGCTCACTAAATTAGCCTAATAATGCAAAAAAAACAATCCGTCCCTCCGTACGCCGTCCGCCGTACATATGGACTCATATCTCCGAGACCGTTAAAGGTAGAATGTTCGTTTTTGGGCAGATTGTTGATTGGGTAAGTGAGCTCCAGTTTCTTTTGGGGAGTGTTATGTGGAAGGGGGAGACGGGGGTAGGGAAAGAGACAAAAACTACACTTGCTAATATTTCCACCAGGAATGCAGAAAGGAAGCTGAAAATCAGCAGAGATATAGAGAGGGTTGTGGGACAAACTACAAAAATTTTTTTTAATATCCATTGGCGTCCAAAAAGGGGGGGCTAAAAACAAATTGTCGGCCGAATTGTTTTTTCAAATGAAATTACTTATTTTAAAAAATTCATATTTTGGGACCATTAAGGCGGCATATAGCGCCACCAGAATCAGCTTAGAGAGAGGCTAATTACTGCAAGGAGGAGGGTCAGGGGGGGTTCAAAGAAAATACTTAAAAATGAATATCTCAACTATCTCTTATGATATGAATTGAAACTTGAAACATATATTAATCTATACTAGCGAAATGCGAAAAAAATATAACCTGTGGAAATAATAGTAGGGGGGGGGAGGGGAAATTGGGGAGCATTTTAAAAATGGCGCACTTTTCAAAATTACAAATCGTTATATCTCAAAATTGAGTACAGATATTAAATTGAAAATTTGCCAGATTGTAAAACTGAATAATTATTAATTTTGGTAAAAATTTTGAGTTGGGAGGTGTAAGGGGAGGGAGGTGGTAAGCAGAAATGTCGAAAATTTTGAGTAATTTTTTTAGGGCTGTGGTGAAAGATACAAAGTTTAAATTTTGCATTTGGATACATCTATTTGACATACATAAAAAAAAATAATAATAATTTGTTCCATAGTTGTTATAAACCGACCCTCCAGTCTAACGTGCACAAGGTGTTTCATGTGCATTGAAAAAAAAACACATAAACTGAAAATTTTTGAATGAAATTTTAAGGTAGGAACTTGAAAATTTGCAATATGTATTTTAAAAAAATCCTTAAATATATAAAATATTAACTGGTCGAAAACCCTTAAAACTTCTACACCCTACAATACAAAATTATTTTTTCGACCATTTTCAAGAAATCAATTATCACCTAACTATTAAAAGTTATCAATTTAAAATTTTGCATAAGAACTTTTTAAAAATAGTTGAAACAAAATTACCTCAAAAGTTTTGAAATCGCGCATGCCCATCTACCACCTCCTATACAAAAGTATGATTTCGACCAATTTCATTAAATCAACTAATATCAAACAAATTAAAAGCTAAGAAATTTTGTACGAGCACCTTACAAGAAAAATGAAATAAAATTGCATCACAAATTTTCCGATTCCCTACCCGCTCTACCCCCTCCCATACAAATGTTTTGATTCGTGAATGTGGAATACACCGAATTTTATGAAAATTTTATGCAGCTTCGTTTATGAACACACATTTTGTACAGAGAATATTGGTCATGATTCAAGCAATCAATTAAGAAGCTATTAACATTCACCCACCGTTACTATCACCCCTCCCGCTCCCCTCATAAAAACCCAAACTTGCATAAACGAATGAAATATTGTTAAATTAATAACAGCCCTGTCCAAGAATTCTCTTTCACTTAGTCTCCCAAACCACTCTAACCTGCATATTGACTTTCTATGCATCCGCAACTTGTGCAAAAAATAATAAAGTTTCGCCCGACTTGTTGGCAATCTACTTAATAGTTAGGTGAGAATTGATTTTTTTAAAAATGGCCGAAAAAATAATTTTGGGTAGGAGGGAGTAGAAGTTTTAAAGGTATTCCACCAGCCAATATTTCATACTTTTAGGGATTTTTTTACGAAACCAAACATTTCGCAAATTTTCGAGTTTCTACCTTAAAATTTCAGTCAAAAAATTTCAGTTATTGTGTTTTTTTTTTATTAGAAATGAAACACCTTGTGCATGACAATTATGGAGCCAATTATTTTTTTTCTCTATGTACATCGTATAGATATATCCACATGCAACATTTAAACTTTTTATCTTTCACCAGAGCTCTAAAAAATCATTCAAAGTTTTCGACATTTTTGCTTACCACTTTTCTCCCCTTAAAACCCCAACTTCAAAATTTTGCCAAAATTAAAGACTAACATTAGTAGTTCTACAATCTGACAAAATATCAATTTGATATCTGTACTCAGTTTTGGCGGACGTGGCAATGGATCGTTCGCACTTTGAGGAAACTAGAACTAAACATCGCCAAACAGGCTCTGGATTATAATCCTCAAGGAAGACGTCGAGTTGGTCGACCATGTAGCACATGGAAGCGAGCAGTTGAGCAGGAGGCCAAAGGAATAAACAAGTTCTGACAACAGGTTAAGTCCGATGCTCAGTATCGCGCCTTGTGGAAGAAAGCTGTTTCTGTCCTATGGGGATCTTAACAGGAATTTCATTGACTCAATTTTGAGATATAACAGTTTGCAATTTTAGAAAGTGCACCATTTTTGAAATGCTCCTCAAATCCCCCCACTACTATTATGCCCAAATGTTATATTTTTCTCATATTTTGCTAGTATAGCCTAATATATGTCCCAAGTTTCAATTACATAGCTTAAGAAATAGTCGAGATATTCATTTTTAGGTGTTTTTCTTTGCATCCCTAACACCCACCCCATGAACCTCTCCTTACAATAATTAAATAATTAGCCTCTATATGAGCTGATTCTGGTGGATCAGTATGATTTTTTTTATGGTAAGTTATTTTGAAGATATCATTAAAAAACAAATCGGCCGACAATTTATTTTTAGCCCCTCCTCGTCTTTTCGGGCCACAATGGATAAAAAATTAAACTGTTTTTTCCACAAACCCCCTATATATATGTTGATTTTTAGTTTCCTAGCTTCTACAATCCACCCAAAAATGAACTTTCAATATTGAAGAGTTCGGGAGTTAATGTGTGCTGAGCGTACACGGCCGGCGTACGGCGCACAGTGGTTCCGATGATTAATCTCACATGACAAAAGGTTTAAATTTTTTGGACTTCAAACAACATAAATACTACCTTTATAT
Source organism: Chorisops tibialis (assembly GCA_963669355.1). NCBI lineage: Eukaryota > Metazoa > Arthropoda > Insecta > Diptera > Stratiomyidae > Chorisops > Chorisops tibialis. Next base: position 86,245,880 of record OY770264.1, read on the forward strand.
GATCCTAAGTGATTGTTTACTTGCCGGTCATAGCCAGTTTTAGAAATAAAATAACAGGGTCGACGCACGAGCAGGTAAATGTCTCTTGCTTAGGGCGATCACATTTTTACCTCTAGCATCGACCGACATTTACTATCGGAGCTACGAATTGTGTACACGTAATTTATTTTTAGATCGAATAAAGGACTTTGGCAAATAAAACTACAGCTATTTTGCTCCATTTTCACCATATTTCAAAATTTCTGTGTATTGCTATTTTATTCTTTGGTTAACGTATTTTTAGAACCAAATTTTTTCATTATTCATTGAAAGAGCAGGCTTGAAATAGCAAAGGCCGTCAAAGTCTGTTGTCAAATTATATTCAGCGTTTAAGTTATTCATTTGGGTATATAATTATAATTGTCTTATGACCAAGTTCAACCAACTCTGCTTTTATTATTAGTTTTAGTGATGGAGGACGGAATCTTCGTAAAAAGAGTTGTTTGATGTTTGGCGAAATAAACCGAACATTTGAATTTTGTAAGAAACATAAAGAACGATGGACTAACTCTCACTATAGATTGAAACAACTCTTGGATAAAAATTGTGTGGTTAAATGTTAAAATTCCTTTTCTGGAAGCAGACAGTGAGCTAGATTTACAGTCATTGCTTGATCATGCTATACAACGCATAGTGTCAGTAAAATTGGAGGTGTTACAACAAGTACGTGTGGATATAAAAAATTAATACAAGATCGCCTTCGCAACGAAATGGGACTTTTGGTTGACATACCCAAACCAGGCTTTGGTACGACTAATGACGGTAATAGCGCACGGAGGTTCTTTGAAAATCCAGCCTTGACGTCAGATATTACTGGTGTAGATGAGGAGCTGATTCGGCGATTTGGAACCATCCTTAAAGTATAGCATAGAAGAACTCGAAAAATACTGTTTTCAAACAGCAGAATTATATGTCCAAGAATACATATAAACAAAGTTAGAAAGAAAATTCAACGAATGCTCAAAGTGTGCATACGATATTTATTACTGGTACACAATTGATAAAAGAAGCCATACTTCTTATTGGAATGATGTCCGAAGAAGCTTAAAAGACCCAAAATAAGGACTATAGAAATTTAAGAAAATATCATAGCCGTAAATTTTCTAGAGCGGATACAATGACGGACTTGATGCACATGTTATTAATTTCTTCGCACCCGATTGCAAGCAGCCTTCGAGTCAAAAGAAAAGCAAAAGTATATCTTCTGATGTATTGAGGCTACTTCAAGATCCAGGAAATGGTGAAGATGTCGACAGCGATAATGATGATTATTATGCTGGAAATTAAATTAACGTGTATCTCTATGAAGCCTGTAATTATTTGAAATACGAGTATGTTTTATTCCATTGCAATCAGTGTTTTTTAAAAATCAACAACAAATTGATGTTTTTGTAAAAATAAAACTAAAAACCTCCATAAAAAAGATAAAAATACTTCAAGAAAATAGTCAAGAAGATTTTGTACTTTGTATTAATGAGTAGCATTTATCAATTAGTAAGCGAATTTAAAGAAAGAAATCAAGATTGGAGTTTTGTCATGTCAGATTAATCATCGGAACCACTGTGCGGCGTGCAGAAAGACAGATTTTTTTTTGCATTTTTAGGCTCTTTTACTCATGAAACGCGAAAAAACAAAATTTCAGTACAGCAATTTTTTTTCCATGTCTATCACAATACTTTATTATTAAAATAATAAAGTAATATAAAAATAAAATTTTTTTGAGCACACCTAAACTTACACCACTAGAAAATTAAGTTCACCTTGGAAACAGAAAGCAACGAGAAACTACCATTCTTGGATATACTAGTAGAAAGGAATAATACGTCGTTAAGCTTTGTAGTATATAGGAGACCAACTCGCACCAATAGATATTTCCACGCTCATTCACTTCACTACCCAAGTCAAAAAGCAGGCGTACTGAAGACCCTGATACACATTGCAGTTTTCGAAAGGAAAGGGAACAGTTAAATTGGGCATTTACAGCAAATGGATACAAATATAAAGAAATACATACGGCGTGGAAACTGAAGCTTCGAAGACACTGAACGAAAAAATACAGACAAACGATGGGTAAAACTACCTTACATCCAGGGCACGATGGATAAGATTGGGAAAATCTTTCGAAAATCCAACATTAAAACAACAGTCTCTACAACGACTACTATCCGGGAAATTCTAGGAAGCCAGAAGGACAAAAAACCATTGAAGCAATGTTCAAAGTACCTTGCTGCTTACGCTATAAAGTATACTAGGAGAAACGGGACGCACAGTCCAAACAAGGATCAACGATGCACATGAAAAAACCAAATACAGTCATCAGCGATCGCGGAATATGCAACGTCAGAGGATCACACAATCGATTTTGACAGCGTGCAAATCCTGGCCAAGAGAAATCGATATTTTCATCGGATGCTACGAGAAGCAATTGAAATTTTCAAACATCCACTGAACTTCAACCGCGACATCAGCAGTTTGGCTACCTTCCTTAAAATTTGCTAAGAACAAAATACTTGACACTAATTTATTAAACTTAATTAACTATTTGAACCTTAATTCCCTTTCCACACTCAATTAACTTCATTTCGTATAAAGTAATAGCCTTTTGTAATTGTGGATCAGTTTGATTAAGGTCTCAGCAGAGAGCGAAACGTCACCACTTAATAAATCTAACAGGACAAAATCCGGAAATCTTTCGTTTTATTTTAAAATGCACTGTGAAAACTTTCACCAAACCATTAAACATAAATAGTTAGAAATTAAAATACAAGCTAATTCCTTCTAGTCCCCCGTTCCCATAATTTATGGCAGAATTTCACAGCCTTACAAAAATTCGATTTTCATTCTATAATTGTGAATGAATCTGCAATTTGGAACATGGTTTTTCAATATCATGCAACAGCTATTTCTGAGAAAATTCCCAAAATCTACCTCAACTCCTTCTTCCACCTCCCATATAAACTGCAGAATTTCCTCAGTGTCTTTAAAATTGATGAAACCCAAACAAATAAAATATTTAGAGCAATTTGTTACCTTGTTAAGAATCATTGGAGTCCAACATTCAGTATGCAAAAGATGACTGAGAATGACAGACGCTAGACAAGTTAAGACTTCTGATAAATCTTCTTTCCGTTCGTTAGTAGCTAGCAAAGTTAATTCCCGTTTTCCATATTTAATAAATGCTGACTGATCATCGGGAATTCTTAGATTTTCAACAGTATTCATCGGTACAGCTGCTAACTCCGATTCCGTTGTTTTAACTTCAATCTAAGAGAACAAACAATTGTCTATATTATCGATTTTAATACAATTATAACTAATATTCACAGAATTTTGTAACATGAATGAGTGTTGTCGAGTAATCTTTCATTGGTATTCGTACTTAGAATTGCGAAAAGTTGCCACATTTTTACCATTAAATTTAATGGTAAAAATGTGGCATTCAAATTAAAATTAAGTTTTGACGTAATCACATATGTCCAATATAGAAGGGGTGAAGCAATTTGGCCCGTTCACGAAGTTAAGCTCACACTAAAAATAGCGTGTACAAGATTTGAGCTCTCTAGATCAAGCTAAAGAGCGAACGAACGGAGCTCCAACAACTATTTCTCTACCCTCGGCGAGCCTTATTTCTTAGCGTTACAAACATTAGAGCAAACTTATAATACTCTCAGATTCCATCTAGAGTATAAAAATGATTCTGTCGCGCCTTGTGTACTCTAGATGAAATCTGAGGGTATATTGTATTTGCCTTACTGTAACGTTAAAAAATAATGCTCGCACAGAGTAGCCAAGAGTACAGATACATTTGTTGTCGCTCAAAAACCTCGATTCCGAATGACCGTCTGTATGTCTGTCTAGAATATAACTCTCGAACACTTTGAGCTATCGAGCTGATAAAAAAGAAACTTTAAGTTCGTGAACAGTTTGCATCGCTCCACTCCTTCTTCCACCTCCCATACAAATTTCATGATATGTCGAAATAAATAATTTAATTTTTTTAAAACTCTTTAAGTTATCGACCTGAAAATTAGCTCAAAGTATAATGATGTTAATATCACTAACGTAAAAAAATGATCGATCCCCTCACTCCTTCTACGCCCTCCCATATACATAAAAGTAAAATTTTGAAAAATGTATTTCTTTGGTTTCATTGGAAACTGTCAAGGCTAAAAGGATAAATTTCTTACCAGAATAATTTCTATTATAATTTCAATCAGTTTTCAAAAAATTATCAACTTCACCTCACTCCTTTTACTCCCTCAAACACAAATTTTCCGAAATTTCGAAACTACAATTCATTTTTCGTGGAAACTATCGAAATTTTGTACAAAGTGTAATAATCCAAATATCATAAACATTTGTTTTGATCCATGTACTCCTTCTACCCATACAAATGCATAATTTTGTTAAATGTATTATATCGATTTCCATTTAAACTAGAAAAAGTAGAAATTTGGACGCTTCGCTTGGCGTGCTGATAAAATTGATGCTTGTATCTAGGATTATCAGCACAAAACTGTGCGTCGCAGCCGCTAGAAGGTTTTTTAGTAGAGGTACACCACAAGGCGGGATCCTCTCTGCACTTCTTTGGAACGATCAATAGACTACTGCTTAAACTGGAAGAAGCTAGCTATAAAGTGATTGCTTTTGCGGACAACGTTGCTTTTGACATCTCTGGTAAACACCCGAGTACTCTAGGAAGGCTTTGCAGAATGCCGTCTCAATACTCTCAAAATGGACTCGTGAATGTGGGCTGGGAGTGAGCGCACACAAAACCGAGCTAACACTTTTCACAAAACTTTTTATGTTGATCCTCCTAACCTGGACGGTACTAGTCTTATTTTCGTAGATAGAGCAAAATATCTGGGTTTTATTTTGAATAGGAAACGGAGCTGGAAACCTAATATTCAGGAACGTGTAAACAAAGCTGTTGTTGCGCTTTACTCATGTAAGAAAGCCAAAGATAAGAAAAGGAGGACGCAGCCCAAAGTAGTGCATTGGCTCTACGTTGCCATCATCAGACCCATCTTGCCTTAAGGCTTGATTATGTGGTGGACAACCCTAAAGACAGAGACAAGCCGCACTCTTCTCGGCAAAGTGCAGAGAACAGCATGTTTATGAATAAATGGGGCTCTGAGAACATTCACCTCCGCTACATTTTTCCAATTTTTGACTTTGATAATAATTTCCTCACCGTCATCTCCTCAAGACAAGATTGGGAGTCAGATGAAATTCGGGAGGAAGAGTCCAAATCCTTTTGAACTGATGGCTCCAAAACAAGAAGTGAAGTGGGAGGAGGTGCTGGGCAGCCACCTTTCCTACCTACCTAAAAAGAATCAAATGTTCGCTCGTTGCATTCTAAATGCAAACAGACAGGACTGCAAATAAATGTGCGTAAAACCAAGTACATGCACATGGGTTCGACCACAAGCGTACCAATTGTTCTTAACGGACGAAATGTGGTAAAGGTGCAGGATTTTTGTTACTTTGGAAATATTTGACGGTGAAGCCGAAAAGAATTTTGAAGCTTGTACAAATAAGGCTCGATAGGGCTTCGGTATTTAGCTTTGAGTGGTTTGGTGAATGTTTCCACAGTGCATTTCGAATTGAAAGGACAGATTTCAGGATTCTATACTTTAACGCTTTATTATTCGTGACGTTTCAGTTTCTACAGTTTGATAAAAGTCCTAGCAGAAAGCGAAACGTCACGAATAATAAAGCGTAACAGTGTAGAATCCTGAAATTTTTCCTTTCATTTCGAAATTTCGAGAGTTTGACGCATACGTCGAGTCCATGTAGCTATAACAGTCGTATTATATGGAAAGTTGCCTTTAAGCTTACCTACTACGCATTTATTTTGGTCAGAAATTATTCAGACGAAAAAACGACCTTTAGATTAGGAGAGACTACGATAGAAATTTAGATTCGGAGTCGAAAGTGTAGGTGGATCGAAGACACTTTAAAGAATTCAGAGAAAAATGTCTCCAAGCAAGCTCTTGGTCTCGGACCATGTAGCACATGGAAGTGAACAATTCATCTGATCATCTGACAACATAAAAAATCGCAGAATCCGTTAGGTGGTGGTTTTTCGAATTTATAATGTGAATGTCTTAGCCTGGGTATAGCGTGTTGGTTCAAATCCCAACCGACATATAGTTCTACTACACTGTCAACGTGGGAATGTTTAGGTCATTTCAGTCTGCAAACATGAACTTCGTAGATAGAGGATTATGCGAAGGGATAGGTTAAATTGGGTTCGTGGAGGGCTTGGACACCAATGTACGTAGGCTACCAGTGGGCCTATTGTCCGCCTCTATTGTCCATAAGGTAAAAACTTGTGCATCTGCATACCATTAGGTGGTAGTTTTCCGATTTTACAATGTGAATGTCTTAAAATGCGAAGGTCGTGAGTTCAAATCCCGGTCGACATATATTTCTACCATAGAGTCTATGTGAGTATTTCCATGTCGCTTCAATCTGCGATTATGAAATTTTTAGATAGAGGGTTAGGTGAACGGCCACCAGTGGGCCTCCCTGTTTTTACTCTGCTCAATATTTTTAATGATTTCCCTCCATCAAACCCATCACGTAGCATCTTCGTGGTGTTACACGACTCGCTTTGTTACCATTTGAGATTTTTACTTCCCCACACTTTGTCAGCGTAGACTGCCTTAGTGACAATGCCAATATTATCCGTTTCCTCAACGGTGGCAGTGACTGATCCGTTCCTGGCCAGCGTGTCTGCCATTTCGTTTCCAGGTATATCTCAATGCCCAGAAACCCAACCAAGGCGCAAAGTGCAGGTTTTACACAATTCCTCCAACATGTCCATACAATGAGCCTTCAGTGCGGCTTGGCTGTCCGCTTAAAAGCTAACTCGCTTGCCATTTACTCCTACAGATCAAGGCCATAACCTACTCTCTTTTCAATTTTCGAACCATCAATAAATACTGCAATCTTTTCATTCTGCATGATATGATTGTCACTCTATTGAGAAGGGCTAACAACTCTTCCACAATCTATACATAAAAATATAATTGTAGTGTCTGTCTGTTATTTGTTTACAAATGGCTATAAGTTAGTGTTTTGCTTTATTTCAACAATAACTAATCAGAAACACCCGTTTTTAAAATTCTTCTCCGTCTGCCTGTCCGGCTTTCACGCAAAAAGGGCTGAGCCGATTAAAATGAAACTTTCACAGTGTATTAACTATGCTTCAAGATGCAGTCTACGTCTGGTCTTATTTCAATAACTCCACGCCTTCTGCCCGCTCCCATACAAAATGACTCATTTTCAAAAATTTACAATAATCAAATTTTCTTGAAAACCATAGGAGCGAAAAATTTTTCATTTAGAATGTATTATTTTCATCATAAATCTGATTTATGGTATTCAAATTATGTGAATCCCTCCACTCCTTTAACCACTTCCCATACAAACTGCACTTTTTCATGAAATACTATAAACCAATTTGGTCAGCTAGGGTGTAGCCTAGTAGGTAGCGTGTTGGTCTTGTAATGCGAAGGTCGTGAGTTCAAATCCCGGTCGGCGCAATATATAGTTCTAGTACATTGCCTGCTTGGAGTTATCTTGGTCACCTCAATCTGCGAAAATGAAAAATTCGTAGAAAGAGGGTTGTGCGAAGGGCGAACAACCTTCCCACAATAAGTAATGAAAAATGTTAAGGAACCTGAATATCAGGAGGCCAAGGTCCGATTTGGGCTGTAGCGCCATTGTAGAAGTAGAAGAAGAATTTGGTCAGTACGTATAACGTTTATCGATCTCAAATTTTGTACTAAATCGTTAATTAGTATTATAATTAATATCGGGGAAAAGTAAACCGATTAGCTTTTCACTAAGAACCTCCCTCCCCTTCTACCACCTCCCATACAAACTACACAATTTCACTAAAACCAATGCACTAATTTTCTCAGTATCTATTCAATTTTTGAAGCTTTAATTTGGTATGAAAGATTTTAATAGCTAATCTAGCATTATGAGAAATAAATTATTTCAATGCGGTCACCCCTTCTACCACTCCCCATGCAAAATTTCAAAAAATTTTCAAAAATTTCGATTTCACCTTTCATCGTACGATCGGACTTTACGCGCAATCGTAGTCCTGTTATATTTTTAAGCTTAATGTTATTTTGTATGAGATTTTTTTTAATGAATACAATCTACAAATCTCAAATCACGGGAATAATTTGATCACGAGCCAGTCCCATACGAATGCGAGTATCATGTTTTCATTCTTAATACGTTGTACATATAAATATAATGCAATTTATATGAGATATTTGAAAAGTTATGTAAAATTGTAATAATTGTATACAAGTTTTACATAATTTTCACAAAAATGTTATAGAAAATAGGCGAGAAAAAGTCACGTCGACTTGAATCAAATACCCTCTAGCAGATTTAGGCTACCGACACACGATGCGAGTTAATATATATTAACTTCCTATTTTGATATAAGTAGGCCGAATTATGTATAGGATAATGACACTAGTAATATCGAAAAGCGAGATAATATATATTAACTCGCATCGTGTGTCGGTAGCCTAAGTGTATGAATGCAATGTTTTTCCATTCATGTTACAAAATAATAAAATATTATAATCTAGGATATTTACATAATAAAGTTTGTATCTGATCGCGTTCTTAGCATTATTGAATTTATGTCTAAACGTTTTGAACAAAACGTTAACGTTTGCAAATCTTGAAAGGCATGCGACGCCATTGTTTGTATTTTTGCCATCAGGATCGGTTTGATGAGGATCAAATATAAATATAATTCCCGATGTTCTCCAAATGGCTACATTATAATAATCGTTTAGTTCCAAAATAGCTCCCGTAAGATTTTTAGAACGGCCAAGTTTATTAATGCTTTGTACTAAAACCGGATTAATTTCTTCAAATTGTGTGGGATTATTGATAGTCTCCGTATTATTTTCTGACTTTTGAAAGAAGTCGAACTTAATTTTATAAATACTAAACGATTTTGCAATTTGGTCCAACTGCAATTTAGATTTCATATCGAATTTCAGAAGTAGCTTACTTTTAGTGTACAGTCGATCTCCATACTTTAGTAGAACGTTAAGAATAGTTGGTGTCCATTCATCACTGGGTGATATTGTTGTGAATGCTAGCGCAATAATGGAGTTTGAGATATCTTGAAGCGTTCTGTTAGGAAACATAACATCATCTTGTGATATTGATGCGCGAAGCAGCCAGAAGCCTTCTGCATCTCGTTCTTCAAAACTCTTAAAAGCTGCTACTTTCTTTTCAAGTAAATTTTTCTTGAAATGAAGACGGTGGAATTTGAAAGTCTCATTCCGATTTTCAGAAGGAACTTTTGAGAGTAGATGCTCGATAAAGTCTTCTAGTGTTTGAAACCAAGCAACATAGGCAGAACCATCATTAGGTAGAGAGTTAATATCGATAGAAGCTTCATTATTTACGAAAGAATCGAACTGGGAGCGTTTAGATGCCTGTGAATCCTTGGAAAGTCTAGAATCTTGTAATTTATTTGAATTTTCTTGGCTGTTTAGGTTGTTTTCAGGTAGCTCAGGCTCTATTACATTAGTACCTGATTCTTGATTATTTAGAATAGCTTCAGTCAATTTACTTTCTTTCTCTTTTGCAATTCGCACTTTAACTTGTCCTATTCCGTGTTGAATTCGCCGATTGCTCGGATACCCCCTATCATCGCAAGCCTTTGGATCAAAAACGAAATAGAGTCCATTTTGCTTCCAGAGAGCCACAGTGAAAAAATCGCACTCAAGAATTCCTGTGTAAAATTGTGCTGGCTCTAACTTCATTAAGACCACTGATAAAGTATCCGGTTCCTTCTCGGAATTGTTGTCTTTCGTTTTGGTAGCAGATATCTCTTCAATATTAATGTGATCTTCGTTCTCTAATTCGTTCCTTGTTTTCAACCCTTCGAATGAATTATCGTTTTCGTTCAAAGATTTTTCCGATCGCTGGTTTACTAATTGTTCTTCATAAGATTTCTCTAAAATACCGTTTTGCTCCTCACGAGTGAATTGAAATGTATTCATTCCTATTTCAGGATGAAGATCATCCCACGTTATTGTTCGAGCACTGGACTCACAATCATCGAATTCTTCAATAATCTTTGAGTATATTCGATCTCCGGTTCGAATAATATCAGCGAGATCAATTTTCGACCATTCCGCTGATTCGTTCAATAAAGTCAAGCAGAGAGCTGTTATTAGATTGCAAAGAGTCTGTTTATCGGCTCGAGAGCCAAACAATGAATGTCCTTCATGATAATCATCTTGACGAAGTATTGCTGCTTTGTGAGAAAGGAAATCAAAGTTTCTTAATGGAACACTATCACCGCCTTCAGCAGAACATTCCACGCGTGAAATGCAAAACTGTAATAAAATGAAACTTATTATTTGTTCAAAAGAAACTAAATTCAAAATACTTTTTCACATCCCAAATTTTCGGCATTCGATGTAATGACGTTTATCATATCTGCAAGTACTGTGAACCTAGCAGCTGTTATGTTTCCAAATGGCTTACCTACGAAGTAGAGTAAAATATTTTTTATCATTTATTCGATTTTAGCGTTTCTGTAGGTACGTAGTATCTTTTTCTTTAAGGTTCTTTATTGCTAAATTTGATATTTTTATACTCTAGATGAAATCTGAGAGTATATTGTGTTTGACTTACCGTTTGTAACGCTAAGAAATGATGCTCGCAAAGAGCCGCCAAGGGTACAGAAATATGTGTTGTCGCTCAAAAACCTCGATTCCGAGTGACCGTCTGTCCGTCTGTCTGTCTGTCTGTCTGTCTGTCTGTCTACAGCATAACTCTCGAAATCTTTGAGCTATAGTGCTAAAAATTGTTGTGTGTCATTTTTAGCAAAAAAGTAACTTTAAGTTCGTGAATGGGCTACATCCCCCTACTCCTTCTACCCCCTTCCCATACAAATTTCATGAAATTTGAAATTTGAAAGTTTTATTTTTTTTTTATTTTTTATTTTTTTTCTCTACTATTGTATTTTGAAATATTTTCATATAAATTTTTATTATAATCTTTTATGTTTATTGGATTAAATTATTTTTGATTTATTTTTCTTTCTGCAATGGCCGAATGCACTGCAATGTCATGTGTCGACAAACTAAATAAGACACCACTTATTTGCTGTTCCGGTTTTTGTGGAAAATTTTTCCACTGTAAGTGCATCGGTTTTTCCGGTACTGTTGGAGATGCTGTTTTGAAGTCCGCTAGTGGATTGCACTTTTTTTGTCTTGCGTGCCGCCCATCCTCCCCATCGACATATGCGGCTGAACTGTTATCGGCTAAAACAGCCCTGCATGTCTTAAGCAATGAATTCGCTAGTATTCAAATCAAGCTACAAACCACACTTAATGAGCTAGAACAGGTTTGTGCGAACATTCCTGCAGATACTGTGAATCATAGCAATAGCATCGCGTTGCAGCCTAGAGTACTTCGCCCTAGGCCAACTGCACCTAAAGTACCAGTGGTTAATTCCAATGCATTGTCGCCGTCTCTGCCCATGCCGATTAGCGCAGAGTTAAAGGATGATGTTTCACGCACTGATCTATTGGCTAGTGTGAATGCAGAATCTAGTAATCAAACAACACCATCCGACAGTAGTGCTTGGAAGCTTATCAGGAAGAAACGGCCTACCGAAAATAGAATCATCGGAAATGGAAATGCTTGTGATAAACTGAAAGTGTTGTCGAGCCACAAATGGCTGCACCTTTCTCGTTTTGATGCCAATACCAGTGAAACCGAAATTATCGACTTCGTTGCCAATAAATTAGGTTCAGCGCCTGATAATATAAAATGTGTGAAATTAGCCAAAAATGGTACTGACACAAGCTCCTTACGTTTTGTCAACTTTAAAGTTGGAATTCCGTCGAACCTGTTCGATAAATGTTTTTTGTCGGAGTTTTGGCCTTCGGGACTGCATGTACGCCCATTTCGGAATCTAACAAAAAACGAGGTGCCCGAAATAGTACTGGACGGAACTTAGACGAGATTATTTGCTATTATCATAATACCAGTGGAATGCGAACAAAAATTTATAATTTTTTTCTTGCTGCTGTGGATCATCATTATGATATCATTATTCTGACTGAAACCTGGTTGAATGATTGTTTCAACTCATCCGAGCTGCTTGATTCCTTTTATATTGTCTATCGTAAAGATAGGTCATTGAAGACCAATATGGAGAGAGGTGGTGGGGTCCTTCTTGCTGTCAATGTAAGCTTTGGTAGCAAAGAGATAATTTTTCCGCAGTATACCGACGTTTATCTTTCCGAAATTGTGGATCAGCTCTGCATCTTCGTGCAATTTCCGTCATCTATCGGAATTTTCTTCATCATAAGTTATATTCCGCCGCGCATTAGCTTACAGTTGTTCCAGCGACACATCGACAATATTAATTGGGTTGCCGATCATCTAACAAAGGATCAACAGATTTGTGTTGTTGGAGACTTTAATCTGGAGAATGTTCGTTGGACAAGATGTTGTGAAGATAATTTATTGATTCCGTTTAATGTTAGATCAGATTTTGAATTTAATTTTATTGACTCCATGTTTTCTAATAATTTGCAACAATTGAATGACATTTTTAATAGTAACGGAAAAATTTTGGACTTAATTTTTGCAAATAATGATTTTTCCTCCTTTAATATTATTGACGTTAATGAGGCTAGTGTTAATCTTTTAAACAACTCGGTCAATCATAAAGCTATTGATTTTAAAATTAAGTTTTATAAATTTCGTAACGATCCTAACAATGACTTTGACAAATTCTACTGTTTGTCTAAAGCAGATTATTTTGAGTTAAATAGATACTTTGGCACAATTGATTGGGCACATTCTTTCAAAAATTTAGATTTAAAAGCTATTAATGCTACTTTCACGCTGATAATTATTGAGGGTATCGATCGGTATGTTCCTAAAGTCAAGAAGAGTTCGACCAAGCTTCCCTGGCAAAACTCTCGTCTTTCTAGGTTGAAAAATGCAAGGAATAAAGCACATAAACTGTTTATAACCTCGAATAACATTGCGCATCATAATAACTTTTTTCGTTTACGTAGGGAGTATGAGGTTCTGAATAAATTTTTATATCATAATTACTTAATGAATGCCGAATCAAAAATTAAATCAGATAGCAGATATTTTTGGCATTTTGTAAACTCTAAGCGTACACACAATGGTCTCCCATCTAGTATGGAGTACAAAGGTCTAACTTCAATGGATGCATCTTCGTCTTGTGAATTATTTGCAACTTTTTTTCAATCAGTTTATAATAACAACAACATTTCTTTTAACCCAAATCGATATGCTAGCATTAGTCCTATTGCTGACATTGGCCTTATTGAAGTATCTGATGAAGATGTTTATGTCGCGCTTTGTAACTTAAAAAGTAATACTTGTCCAGGCCCAGATAATATTCCAGCATCTCTATTGAAGCATTGCCGAGACTCTCTGCTATTTCCATTGAAAACTATTTTTAATCTCTCCTTGTCAAATGGTGAATTTCTAGACCATTGGAAAGATTCCTACATCACTGCCATTTTTAAATCAGGCCCTAGGCATTTAGTGGAGAATTATAGAGCTATCTCTAAACTGTCCGCAATTCCTAAACTTCTTGAAAGTATTGTCAAAGACAAGCTATATTTCTTAGTTCGTGAACATATTTCAACCTGTCAACATGGTTTTGTTTCTGGAAGGTCGACTTTAACAAATCTTACTCTATTTAGTAATTATACTCTAGATGAAATCTGAGAGTATTATAAGTTTGCCACAAAGTTTGTAACGCCAAGAAATAAGGCTCGGAGAAAAAAATGATGAATACAGAAGTTCATATAATCACTCAAAAATCTCAAAACCGGATGTCCGTCTGCCCGTCCGTCCGTCCGTCCGTGTCCTCTCTAACTTGAGAACGCGTTGAGCTAGAAAGTTCAAATTTTGTACACGTCGTTTTTAACAAAAAAGTAAGGTCAAGTTCGTGAACGGGCCAAATCGCTCCACCCCTTCTACCCCCTCCCATACAAAATGTCACAATTGCGCAATTTCACAATAAACGGATTTGCTCGAAAAGTATAAAAGCTATTGGCCTAAAATTTAGAATATATTATTTCTATGATAATATCAATCTACAGTAAAAAAATTACGTGTATCCTCCCCCTCCTTCTACCACCTCTCATACAAACTGAACTTGTCATAAATTACTCTAAGCCAATTTACTCAGTGCGTATAAAATTTAGCGAGCTCAAATTGTGCACCAAATATTTATTTAAAATTGTTAGTAAGGACAAAAAAAATTAGACGATTAGCTTCACCCCTTCTACCCCCTCCCATACAAAATGACACATTTTCGCAAATTGACAATAAATGGATTTACTCAAAAAGTGTAAAAGCTATTAGTCTGAATTTTGGGATATATTACATTCATAATGATTTCAATCTACGGTAGAAAAATTATTTGCCTCCTCCCTCTCCTTCCACCCCCTCCCATACAAAATACACTTTTTTATGAAATGCTCTAAGCCGATTTTCTCAGAACATATAACATTTATCAAGCTCATATTTTATAATGAATACCTAATTAGTATTATCTCTAAGATCAGAAAAAACTATTTGATTACCTTCACTGCTTTTACCCCCTCCCATACAACATGACACAGTCTTACAACTTCACAAAAAATCGATTTTCTTGAAAAGTATGAATCGCACTAGTCTGAAATTTAAGGGATGTCAATTTTGTAATATTGCTAGTTATGTCTGAAAAAATTACTAAAATCCCCCCACTGTTTCTACCACCTCCCATACAAGCTGCAAATTTTCATTAAATCTAACTCACTAATTTTTTCAGTTCCCATTCAATTTTTTTAGTAAGCATTTTGTCTAAAACATTTTTATAGCTACTTTAGCATGATGGGGAAAAAATTAGTTCAATGCTATAATCCTTTCTAACGCTCCCCATACAAAATTTCTAGGGATCACAAAAAATTCTATGTATTTCATCTAGAGTATCGTAAGATTGCGCTTTACGCGCAATCGTAGCCCTGTTATGTTTTTTCTATGAATTCACTAGAAGCTGGATTTCAAGTTGATGTCCTCTATACAGACTTCGTTAAAGCATTTGATAGAGTGCACATCAACCTTCTTCTGTCTAAGCTATATGCTCTTGGCTTTCATTCCAAGATGCTTGATTGGCTTACTTCGTACCTGTGCAATAGAAATCAACATGTCAAGATTGATTCCTTTATATCTAAAAGCATTTTTGTCCATTCTGGAGTTCCTCAAGGGAGCCACCTGGGACCTATTCTGTTTATATTGTTCATAAATGATGTTTTCTCAATTTTTCAACATTCTTCTTGTTTGGGCTATGCGGATGATTTAAAGATTTACACAAGAGTGAGTAGTCTCCAAGACTGCCATAATTTTCAAAGAGAAATTGATGCATTTGTTGATTGGTGCAAATTCAATCTCTTAGAGCTAGGTCTTCCTAAATGTAAGATTATGTCTTTTTATCGTTGTCGTTCACCAATTTTGAATATCTATTATATGGATAATTCAGTTCTATCTCGTTCACATGAAGTCGATGACCTAGGTGTATTGCTGGATCGTAAGCTAAGTTTCGTTTCGCATATTGACCGTATGGTTGCACGAGCTAATTCTCGCTTGGGTTTTGTTAAGAGAAATTCAGTTGATTTTCAGGATCCTTATACTTTGAAATCTCTGTTCTGCTCTTTGGTAAGACCTCTTTTAGAATACTGTTCCGTTGTCTGGGATTCATCATTTGACATTCACAGTAGACGAATTGAGAGTGTTCAGAGAAGATTCACTCGTTTTGCTTTGAGGAGGCTGGACTGGGCAAATGATTTGCCTTGTTATGAAAACCGTTGTAAATTAATCGACTTACGTTTTCTTGATCTTAGAAGAAAACAACATTCGATAATATTTCTGCGTGATATTCTTTGTAATAGAATTAGCTCTCCTGAGCTGCTTTCTAAAATATCCATTTACGTTCCTGAAAGACCTTTGCGAACTCGTGATTTTTTAAAACATCCTGCACATAAAACAGTTTATGGATCAAATGAACCCTTAACTCGTAGCATATCTAATTTTAATTCGGTTGCCAATGTTATTGATATTAGCTGTACGAGGGACTGCTTTAGAGAAATGGTATTAGAAGCTTTCAATCGTTAGCGATCTTATTGTTGATTTATGTTTTTATTATCCTTATGTTTAATTAGTTTTAAGTTTCGTTTTTAATTTTTAATTTTCTTCTTTTTAATATTATTTTATTTTAATTAGTTTTAAGTTTCGTTTTTAATTTTTAATTTTCTTAATATATATAATATATAATGTATACAAATTTATCATCAGGCCTGTAAGGACTCTGTTCGGTAGGCTAAAGTAAATAAATAAATAAATAAGTTCGTGAGTGGGCTACATCCCCCTACTCCTTCTACCCCCTTCCCATACAAATTTCATGAAATTTCGAAATATTAAGAAATTGATTTTTCTTTGAAACTATTTAAGCTATCGACTTGATATTTAGGTCAAAGTATTATGATATAGATGTCATTAATATCACGGAATATTGACCCGATCCCGATTTTGAAAAATACATATTTTCGGTTTTCATTGAAACTAGTAAAGCTGAAAAGACGAAATTTTGTCAGAATCCATTCTACTATAATTGCAATTTATTTTAAAAATATTTATCATCTTCACCTCACTCCTTCTACCCCCTCCCATACAAATTTCACGAAATTTTGAAATTTAAATTAAATTATTTTTCTTCGAAATTGTTTAAGCTATCACCTTGATATTTTGTATAAAGTATACAAATAGAAATATTATTAATGCGAAAAAAATTTGTTTTGATCCGTACACTCCTTCTACCACCTTCCATACAAATATCTGTATAATAAATTCAAGAAAAGCATTTCTCCTTCAAGTATATGAGCTATCGACTTTGAAATTGAATCAAAGCATGGTGATAAGGATGATGATAAGCAGTTTCAAAATCATCTTAAATGCTCCACTTCCTCTGCCACCTCTCATACAAATGACCCAATTTCAGAAAATCTATGACCAATTTCTTTAAAAATACTGAAAACTAAAAACTTTAAATTCAACAAAAAACATTTTGCATGCCATGCTCGGTGTCATATATAAAAAATACAAACCTCACCCTCTACTTCTACGACCTCCCATGCAGAAGTCTCTATTCACTATTCGAAAGAATTTGAGATGACATATTTTCCGGTATATTAAAGTCATTTCCTTCTCATCTAGAGTATCATATGATTGGGCTTTAAGCCCAATCATAATTCTGTTATGTTTAAACTTTAAATTGGTATATGGACGCATTAATCAAAACAGCTTTGTAGTTTAAATCACTGTAAAAGCGAAATTAACTACTGCTTTTGCAGTGAATTAAAATAGAAAACCTTTTTAATGGCAAAGAGAATGACTTAATCCAGTCAAAAGTATCAATTCAACTTCTAGAGAAATACTGGGAATATAACACAGACGTCCACCAAATTTAGATTTTAAACAAGCATACGACAGTATCGATAGGAGTGTACTGTACCTAATCATGCTTGACTTTGGAATTAGCCCAAAACTATTCCGACTAACAAGACACACAATGACGAACACTGAATCCGAAGTCAGAATTCAGCTTTCGAACAGAATGTGGTTTAAAGCAGGGAGATAGTCTAGCTCCCATGCTTTTCAACCTGGCACTAGAGTATGTCATCCGAAAATCCCCGTCGACACCAACGAAACACTATTCAAGTCCACCCAACTAGTAGCATACGTTGACGACATTAACTTCCTAGCAAGATCCTTCCCTAGTGCTAAAGATGTATTTGTCAATTTTGACTCCGCCGCAAAAGATGTCAGGTTGCGCATTAATGAAAGCAAAACAAAAGTAATGACGCAAACAAGAAGGAGAACGCCAATCAGACAAAACAACAATTGCGGAATATAATTTGGAGAGTGTGGACAACTTCATATATCTTGGGGTTAATCTAGCCAAGAACGGTAATGAAACAGACGAAATCAAAAGACGGACAATACTAGCAAATAAGACGTATTATTTGGTACTTTTAATAATGAAATCCAAGAAAGTGCACAGGAACAATAAGCTGCGGATATATAAAACTATTATACGACCTGTGCACTGTTATGGCAGCGAGACATGGACATTACCGCGAACTTCTGAAAAAGCAGTTAACGCATTCGAAAGAATGGTCCCCTGAAGAATTTCGGGACCTCTGAAGGAACGGAATGGCGAATAAGGTACAACCATGAGTTGTACCAACTCTACGACGAGCCAGAAGCTTCAACGTTCATCAAGCTACGTAAACTGCAGTGGCCTGGCCAGAGCGAATGGAAGAGAGAAGAATCGATAAATGTGCTGTTGAAGGCAAAGCAAGTGGTAACTGGTCAGTAGACAAACCAGGTAAATGATGAGAAGACTCGGTTGACAGCAAGCCATTTTAAAAATCAGCAGCTGGAGAACGCGGTGTTTGGATCGAGACGATTGGAGGCGGCGACTTCAGGATGCCAAGCCCCGATTTGGGCTGTCGCGCCATTGATAAAATGTAAATCCGTAGATAGGACATCGCTCCATATGCAGACCATCGTTCCACGCTCCAAGGTTGAGGGCATTCTGATACAATATCACGAAGGAACCTCTGGAGGATATCAGTGTGTGAATGAAACAATGGCCAAAATCAGGGAAAAATTGTACTGGATTCACCTGCGTGGTGATATGAAAGACTGGTGACGTAAATGATCTACTTGTGCATCCTGGCGGTCATTGATTATTTTAGTAGATGGACTGAAGTATACGCCACCCCCAACCAGGAAGCCACTACCGTTGCCGAACAAATTTTCTCGAATTGGGTGAACAGATTTGGGGTTCCACGCGAACTACACTCCGACCAAGACCGTAACTTTGAATCGGAAATGTTGCAAGAAATGTTCAAGCTTCTAGGAATAATTAAAACCAGGACGACCGTGTTGCACCGACAATCTTACGGGATGGTGGAACAGTTCAACAAAACACTTTACTCTGATTTATCTTAACTCGTGAACGGCGATTATTAAACCCGTACTTTACTATGGCGGCGAAACGTGGACATAAATTCAAGAGTCCGAAAAATTACTTAAGACTTTTGGAAGAAAGGTCCTCAGAAGAATACTCACCCATAATAAATTTAAGAAATTACAATGCGCTGGTCATGTGGAACGGGTGGATGACGGAAGAAACCCCGAACAGTGTGCGTTTGGTGAAAGTCAATGGAGAAAGACCATTTGGAAAACCACGGAAGCGCTGGGAGGGTTCTATCAATGCACACAGCAAATCATTGCACAGATTTTCAAACTGGACGACGCGGTCACTGAGCTGAGAAAGATGGAGACGGAGTGTAAGGCCAAGGCCAGATTTGGATGGTAGCCCCATCGTAACTTATGAAAAAATGTAAAGAATCGCATAGAAATATAAAGTCCTGCACTCTGCTGGCAGTAACTCCGCCAAAAAAGCAGTTGACGTATTTGAAAAAAAAAGATCCTCCGAAGAATTTTGGGACCTGTGAAGGAAGGAACGGAATGGCGAATAAGATACAACCATGAGTTGTGTCAACTCTACGACGAGCCAGAAGCTTCAATGTTCGTCAAACTACGTAAACTGCAGTGGGCTGGCTATGTAGAGCGAATGGAAGACAGAAGAATCTCCAAACGTAAAGCAAGTGGTAACCGGCCAATAGGCAAGCCACGCAAGCGATGGGAAGACTAGGTTGATGAAGATAGCAAAACCGTTTTAAAAATTATCAGCTGGAGGACGCGGTCTTTGAATCGAGACGATTGGAGGCGACGACTTCAGGAGGCCAGGGTCTGATTTGGGTTGTCGCGCCATTGATGATGATGAACATTAACATTTTTCTAGAAAATCGGAAGTTGTGACATTGGGTCATATTGCATGGGATGGTGTAGGATCATCCCTCCTAATAGATCAGATCTAGCCCCTTCGGAACTTGGGAGAAAAAAATTTATCAACGATGAAGAGATGAAGTCCACAATCTCAGCCTATTTTGAAGGCCTTGATAAAACATTTTTTTTAGAAGGAATTAATAAGCTTTGTGAGAGATGTGATAAATGTATTAGGCTTAAGAGAGAATATATTGAAGAGAAAAAAATAATAACTTGTTAATTTTACCCTCCTTCCCTTTCATTCCGCGAAATTTTTGACCTCCCATCGTATAACTTAGACATGCAATAGAATTCGGAAGATAACTCACTCATAATTTATTATTACGCAATTTCTTATGTACATATAAATCTTTTGAGAATGGTCTATTTCTGTCTCATACAAAGCATATTCTAATATGGTGAATTAATTTGGGGTTCAACATATACCAGTTCTTTGACTCTTCTAAAAAGTTTGCAGAGCAGAATAGTAAAAATATTCTTAAGAAAATCGAAAATTTTTTCTACGTTATAATCTTTCATTGATTTGAATGTAATGGAGATCAGACAATCGTTTGCTTGCTGTTTGCTTAAATTGATGTATTTTAGACAATCAAAATTTGTATTATTCACTACCATTTATAATACAAGAAGCAAAATAAGATTTTTATTCGATATAAGTGTTGTATTTAAGACTTGATATTTATATTTTTATTGGCAACACTCTTTATTTTGTATTCTAACCAACTTCATATGCTTGTTGTGAATAAATCCTTCTTCTTGCGTTAACCACGAAACACTGCAGACGTTTCGGCAATCTTAAACATCACATCATACAACGATCTTATGGCATTGTCAAGATCATTACATAAGAAAAGGGATGTCCAGTCTATCGAAGACAGTTCGTTATTAATTCCATTGAAATCAGCATTATTATTATTGTAAGAGTGAACAAAATTAGTGTTGTCGCATGGTAGTTCTACTATGATAGCAGAGTGTTGTGTATTAGAGAAAAGATTCTCCGGGTCAGAGGCAGGGCTAACAATCACTTCAAGCGCCGGTAAAGATCATATAAAGCCATCTCCTATTTTTATTGGGAAAATTCACTACTTGGTGTAAGTCGTACAGTGTGTCGCTATCAGACATACGATTCCCCGGTATAATAGTGTTATCGGAATGATTAGTCTGAAAAGAGATATTTGAGCGATAAAAATCTCCGAGAAGGAAGACATTGTCATTCTCAGTTAAGGAGCAATTAACACTATTAAAATTTCAAGAAAGTCGTGGTATTTGTAGTCTTCAGAGTTAGGCTTGATATATACAACACCGATGTAAACATATCTATTTATCAGTTTGATTCTGATAAATTTATATTCAAAACATAACAGGGCTACGATTGCGCGTAAAGCGCAATCTTACGATACTCTAGATGAAATAGAATTTTTTGTGATCCCAAGAAATTTTGTATGGGGAGTGTTAGATGGGATGATAACATTGAACTAATTTTTTCGCCATCATGCTAAAGTAGCTATGAAAATGTTTTATGCAAAATGCTTACTCCAAAAACTGAATGGGAACTGAGAAAATTAGTGAGTTAGATTTAGTGAAAATGTGCAGTTTGTATGGGAGGTGGTAGAAAGAGTGGGGGGATTTTAATGATTTTTTCAGAAATAGCTAGGAATATTATAAAATTGGCATCCCTTAAATTTCAGACTAGTGCCATTCATACTTTTCAAGAAAATCGATTTTTTGTGAAGTTGTGAAACTGTGTCATATTGTATGGGAGGGAGTAGAAGCAGTGAAGCAAATCAAATATTTTTTTTCTCATCTTAGTAATAATATTAATTAAATATTTATTACAAAATATGAGCTCAACAAATGTTATATGTTCTGAGAAAATCGGCTTAGAGCATTTCAGGAAAAAGTGTAGTTTGTATGAGAGGGGGTGGAAGGAAAGGGAGGAAGCAAATAATTTTTCTACTGTAGATTTAAATCATTAAAAAAGTAATATATACCAAAATTCAGATCAATATCTTTTATACTTTTTGAGTAAATCCATTTATTGTCAAATTGCGAAATTGTGTCATTTTGTATGGGAGGGGGTAGAAGGGGTGAAGCCAATCATCTAATTTGTTTTGACCTTACTAACAATTTAAAATAAATGTTTGGTGCACAATTTCAGCTCGCTCAATTTTATAACCACTGAGGAAATTGGCTTAGAGTAATTCATGATAAGTACAGTCTGTATGGGAGGTGGTAGAAGGAGGAGGAGGACATGCATAATTTTTTTATGGTAGATTGATATTATCATAAAAGTAATATATTCCGAATTTCAGGCCACTAGCTTTTATACTTTTTGAGCAAATCCGTTTATTGTCAAATTGCGTAATTGTGTCATTTTATATGGGAGGAGGTAGAAGGGGTGGAGCGATTTGGCCCGTTCACGAACTTAACCTTACTTTTTTGTCAAAAACGACGTGTACAAAATTTGAACTTTCTACCTCAACGCGTTCTCAAGATAGAGAGCGCACGGACGGACGGACGGACATCCGGTTTTGAGATTTTTGAGTGATAATATTAACTTCTGTATCATTCATTTTTTTCTCCGAGCCTTATTTCTTGGCGTTACAAACCTTAGAGCAAACTTATAATACTCTCAGATTCCATCTAGAGTATAAAAATGTTGTTGGTGGTGTGTCTATAATCTCACTAGATAAAGATTTGTGTACTGCAATTAAGACACCCCCTCATTTTGATAGATCTGTTGCGCTGTAGTTCCTATTATCTTTGTATACGGTCCAGCAATTGTCCAGTATTTCTACATTTTTGAAGGAGTCATTTAGGCCAGTTTCCGTAATATCAATGACATTAAAGTGACATGATTTCGCATCAATGAAAAGATTATAAATATATCCCACATAACGTATTACCAACTACACTCTCAAAAATTGCTTATTTTTGCGATTTTTACGCGGAAGAAGTCGCGGTCCTTTGCTAGTATCTAATAAAATAGTATGAAGCTTTTATTCTCAAATAAAATGAAGCAAGTTTTATCCAAATTTAGTTTAAACTTTTTAAAGGCAAAAAATGAAATAATAATAGGCAGATCCTGTTCTATTTGAGTTTTAAAACTATAAATTGTGGTGGATTTGTACTGTAATGCAGCATTATCCGCATACATGAGCCTGATTGGACTTATGTACTGATTAAAAAGTAGTGGACTCAAGATTGGGCCTTGTGGCACACCTCTTATTATAGTCAATGAATCAGAATTCTAGCTGCCAAATTCCACATATTGAGACGGACTATTGAGATACGAACGCATATTATCTAGACTGTTGTCACAAACGCCAGCTGAAAATAAATCTGATTCTAAACTGGACTGTATGAACGACAGGAAAGTTGAAACTGCCGACTGAGTTGAAGATTTTGATACGAACCAAAATTGGTTATCATCTATTTTCCTATTTTACTTTATTATTTTAATAATAAAGTATTGTGATCGACTTGGGAAAAAAAAAATTTGCTACCCTGAATTTTTTTTTTCGCGTTTCATGACTAAAATAGCCTAAAAATGCAAAAAAAAAATCCGTCTGTCTGTACGCCGTCCGCCGTCCGCCGACATGTACGCTCAGCGCACATTAACTCCCAAACCCTTCAAGATAGAAAGTTCATTTTTAGAGGAGTTGTAGGTAGTTGCGGATCTCAGGCGGACACCCATTTTAGGGGGTGTACGGGTTCAGGGGGAGGCGGGGGGAGCGCTTAAACCGAAAAATACGAATTCAAATATCTCAACCATGGTTACAGCTAGGAAGCTAAAAATCAACACACATATAGAGGAGTTTGTGGGACAACTTCTAAAAATAATTTAATTTTTTTAACCATTGGGGTGCGAAAAGGGAGGGGCTAAGAACCAATTGGCGGCCGAATTTTTTTTTCAAATGATTATATCTTCGAAATTACATTTTGAGACCATTAAGATGGAATTAAGATCTACTAGAATCAGTTTAGATAGAAAATAATTATTGTAAGGGGGAGGGTCAGGGGGGTGCAAAGAAAAACACTTAAAAATTAATATCTCGACTGTCTCTTAAGCTATGTAATTGAAATTTGACATGAATACTAAGCTTTACTAGTGACATATGAAAAAAATATAATATATGGACATAATAGTAGTGGAGGAAATGGGGAGCATTTCAAAAATGGTGTACTTTCCAAAACTACAAATCACCAAATCTCAAAATTGGGTACACATATCAAATCGAAAATTTGTCAGATTGTAGAGCTATATAGTTTTTAATTTTAGTAAAAAATTTAAGTTGGGGGGTGTAAGGGGAGGGAGGTGGAAAGCGAAAATGTTGAAAATTTTGAGTGATTTTTTTATGGCTCTGGTAAAAGATACAAAGTTTAAATGTTGCACGTCGACACATCTATTTAATGTACATAGAAAAAAAAATAATTTGTTCCAAAATTGTTATGCACCGAAGTGGGGGTCTAACGTGCACGAAGTGTTTCATGTGCAATGAAAAAAACACATAAACTGAAAATTTTTGAATGAAATTTTTAGGTAGAAGCTTGAAAATTTGCGAAATGCATTTAAAAAGAATCCCCAAGAGTTTAAAATATTAACTGGTGGAATATCTTTAAAACTTCTACCCCCTCTCATACAAAATTATTTTTTCGACCATTTTTAAGAAATCAATTATCACTTAACTATTAAATGCTATCAATTTGAAATTTTGCACAAAAACTTACAAAAATAGTTGAAATAAAATTACGTGAAAAGTTTTGAGATAGCACTTTCCCTTTTACCCCCTCCCACACAAAAGTATGATTTCGACCAATTTCATTAAATCAACTAATAACTAACAAACTAAAAGCTACAAACTTGAAATTTTGTACAAGCACCTTACAAAAGAAGCGAAATAAAACTGCATCACAAATTTTACGATTCCTCTACCTCCTCTACCCCCTCCCTTACAAATGTTTGGTTTCGTGAATTTAAAATACACCGAATCCAATGAAAATTCTATGCAATTTCGTCTATGAAACTAACATTGTATACAGAGAATATTGAATTTGGTTCAAGCAATCAATTAAGAAACTATTAACATCCACCCACCCTTACTATCACCCTCCCCCTCCATGAAAACTCAAACTTGCATAAATAAACCAATGAAATATGGAGCTTTTGAACGTTTCCGGAAAGTGTTAAATTGAGAACTGCCCTGCCCAAGAAGCTCCTTTCACTTAGTCTTCCCTAACCACTCTAACCTGCATATTGACTTTCTACGCATGCGCATTTTGTCCCAAAAATAATAATGTTTCGCCCGACTTGTTGGCAGTTTATTTAATAAAGAAGTCCGCAAATTTATAAGACAAGAGACATACTCAAGTATTTTCGAAAAATTTGAGAGAATAGATATATAGGTCAATAATTAGTTAAACTCATTTTATTGCCATTTTTGAAGCAGGGTACAAGCCTAGAAATCTTCAATGCATCAGGAGAGACGCCTGCTTCAATTGCTTCATTTGTAAGTTTAGCAAGCTTGGAGCAAAGTTCTTGTTTGATTTCTTGCAGAATTTAGAGGAAATATGATCATAACCTGTTACTGCTGATGGTTTAAGAGAATCTATTATTTCTGAGCTTTGTTTTGCGGTAGTTGATCGTAATTCGAAAAAAAGGAATAACTTCATCAATCATCTGGTAAGGAATATAATTACTTTGCAGAGATCACTAAAATCACCAATGTGGATAAAAACATATTAAAAGTCTTACAGACAAGTTTTGAATCGGTTACAAGAGAGTCATTAATTTGTAAAGTAAGTGACTGTTTTTTGTTAACAAACTTTCGAAACACAATTTCATTGATTGTTGACCAAAATAGTTTTGGATTATCAATAGATTCTAGAATATTTGTTTCAGCACATGATCGTTCTAATTCATCAATCTTGTAATCAACAAGACGCTCGTAATGGTAATATTGTCTAACAATGAAATTATCATCAGGATCTCTATATTTATAGAATTCGTTTCTTTTCTTCATTAAAAACAAGATCTCAGATTTGAATTTTATCGGAGATTTTGTTTGTTTTCATATAACTAGTCCCATTATAATTACTAATAATGTTTTGTAAGTAAGAAATAAGTTCATCAAAACTATTAAGATTTCATTGCTTGTCAGAATATAAACAATCATTGGCACATATTAAATCATAATCTAAAATAGATTTAACAGTAATTCGAGAATAAAATTACCAATGTCCAGAATAAGTCTTTTATGATTTGCCACAGTTTCATTAGAGTGTGTGAGAAGACATTTATTAAACAATTATTTGTTCTTAATTGACAAAGAATGTACAACATAAAAAATTACTTACAGTTTTGAGTTATAGCCTGTCCAATATTCGATTTTTTATAACAGTCCAAAAAGTAGTATGCTTCATTATCAGACCATATAGGTAAGACGGAATCTCCCACTGTTATAAGTCCATATCTATAATTGTTGAAAAACGATTCGATACCTGGTAAAAAAGTATCTATTATTATTATATTATATCATGTAGCTGTTCAATGCAATCTTTTATTTAAGTAACACTTCTAAGAATTTCCACCACTAACTACCGAACGAACTTATTTCTAAACTTAGTCTATGCAGGAAAAAAAATACCAATCTAATGTTATGGCAGAATTCGCTTCTAAATTTCTTTATGGTCAATTGTACAAATCTCTAATGTTTAATTTGTTCAGAGTATCAGGAACAAGGAAATCGAGACATTAATTTTTTTTATAAAAGTAATAAAATTGATATTCTCCCTATAACTGAAACCTGGCTTAAGTCAAACGATAAATTATCAGACCCTCTTTGTAAAATGTGCAAGCTTGAAAGAGAATTTATTCAAAGCGGCAGTGTTGCAATTCTTGTAAACACAAGCGTTAAACATACCTTGCTAAGACCAGTCAAAACTAAAATCGTTGAAACGTTAGGGATTCCATTGGAAAACCTTAATATTAAAAGTGTATAGGATGTAGGGTTGGAAAGGCCTATTATTTGGCAGCTGGTCGCTTGAAAGTTGCCAAACGTTGCCATTTGTCGAGCGACAAATTTACCTCGAAGCTTCACGGTCGCTGAATTTTAGTATGAAAATTCGCGATCAATCGTAGTTACTATGCGAAAAGTCGAGCAAGTTTTGATTGTAATCATGTGCCTTCAAAGATGTGTGTGTACTTAAAAAAATTCCAAGAGACTGGCTCAGTGCAAGATGTAAAGACACCAAAACGACTTCGTCCAGGACGTTTGATTGAAAAATCGCCGCAGTGAAGGACAGTGTTAAAAACGATCGAAACACCTTTGCTCTGCATGCATCAATCAATCAATGAAATTCCTGTTAAAGCCCCCTATAGGGGCATAGGACAGAAACAACTCTCTTCCTCAAGGCGGATC
This sequence comes from Chorisops tibialis, assembly GCA_963669355.1. Taxonomy (NCBI): domain Eukaryota; kingdom Metazoa; phylum Arthropoda; class Insecta; order Diptera; family Stratiomyidae; genus Chorisops; species Chorisops tibialis. The sequence goes on from OY770264.1 coordinate 86,273,374, forward strand.
CTGAGCATCGGCTTTAAGCTGTTGCTAGGACTTATATGTTACTCGGGCCTCCTGTTCAACTGTTCGCGTCCATGTGCTACATGGTCGACTGACCCAACGTCATCCTTGAGGACTATAATCCAGAGCCTGTTGGGCGATATTTCGCTCTGGTTTCCTCAAAGTGTAATCGATCGACTGCTACTTTCGCCTTTGAATCTCGACACCTATTTTAGTCTGTCCATTTGTAGACCAAAGTTCATCGTTGGAGATCACTTTTGGCCAGAATATTCCTAAAATGCGTCGGAGGCATTGCTTCATGAAAGTTTGCAGTTTCTTGGTAAGTCGAACGGTCAATTTCCACGTAGTATAACCATATATTCATTTCAGCAGAGCCGAAAAGGATATTGTGGCCGTCTAAATAAAGCCCGTGAGGTCTTCGGTATCCTTTTCCCTTTCTGGAGGTTACAAGAGATGCATGCATAAAGGGTTCCATTGACTCAAGAACTGAAGCCGGCTGACCACTAGCAACTCCGTTCGTTCTCTGATTGGGTTGAAACTAGTGCCCAACCGATAGTAGCATATTTCGCGTGAACGAAACTAAAAAAGAAAAAAATGGTTTTTTTTTCATGAAGACATCAAGTACTTATTTTGAAACATCTCGGACTCGGTTATCTGCAGAGATTTCAACGCAAGGCACAGATACTGGAAATAGTATAATGCAAATACAGCTGGAAAAATTCTATGAAAGGACATTTAGAACTACAATAATATTGTTCAGTACCCTTCTGAGCCCACGTACCACCCAACTAAATGAAATGCCTCTATAGTAGATCCAGTTTTGAGTAACGGTCTGGTTACAATCTCTCACCATTAACTATCTCCATATTATCATCTCCTCACTTACCAGTAAAATCACTATCAAAAGACAAGAACGCATGATCCCATGTTATTCCAAAACTAAATGGTCAAAATTTTAGCGTTTACTAAAAATGTAGTTCAATAATGACAGCAAATTGACCTGTCTAAGTTTTTATGCGACTATAAAATCGATTACTTGGTTAACGATTTGACAGTCAAGATCATTAGAACTGCAAAAGAGCGTACTCCGCTAACCAGACCCAATAATCACAACCTTAAACTCGACACCTATACCTAAACCCTTATTCATTAAAGGAATAATATCAGGCGCCAATAGCAAAGAACTCGAGGTCCCAGAACTAAGCAAAAGGTTAACAAGCTACAGACAAAAATTTAGGCTCAAGTCCGGGCGCACATAGACCATTGGCTGAAAGAGACTCCTACTTGGAAAACCAACCGGAGCTTTCTATGAAGCGTTGAAGGCTCCTGGCATCCGTATTTGCCAGATTACCGAGACTATTGAAAAAGTCCGCGCCTAGGTGGCGTCTCCTTCTTCTAGAGAGAGCAGGGCAAGTGCATGGTAGATGAAAAATCCTCATCTTTACAGCTCCTGCAAGAATCATTAAACGGGAGGCCAAGCCTCTGAGCATGTTTCCCTATCTGGCAGTGTCCTGTAACAACTCCTACTAAGAAGCTAATCATCTGTCTGCTTAGCGAGATCAGTCTACCAGAGTGTTTTAGATCCAGGACAGGCCAAATCTGTCTGGTGGCAATACATGTAACACCGTTTGCCCACCTGTCGTTGGCTTTGCTAATCGCATCCAACTTAAATTGCAGCTTATAAGTTGTGAGAGACATACTCAGCTTCGCTTTCACAGACTAAACTTGCAAAGTGGTTCCGTGCCGGGCGAGTTCGTTGGGTCTGCAGTTCCCCGGAACGGCCCCAAGCCCTGGTACCTAGCACTGGCGAATGTTGAATAGTTCAGTCATATCCCTCAGAGACGCGCGACAATCAAGAACAGTCTTTGATGTAAATATGACTGGTTCCAGGGATTTAATAGCGGCCTGGATATCAGTGAAGATGCCAATATCCTTAGTAGATACTACATTACATTTCAGCCAGGCCAAGGCTTCTTTTGTCGCCATGGAAGGTGGAAAGATATGCTTAAGTTGCAGCATTGTGGAGAAAACACTTCCTTCCACTCCACTTCTAGTTTTGGAGCCATCAGACTAATCAAAAGGGGGTTTCAGGGCAGGGCTATTGCCAATTTAACAATTAATTGCGAATACGATCATTAGTTCCAGTACATATAATCAATATTTCATTCGTTTAATCATGCAAGTTTAGATTTTTGTGAGGGTAGGGGGTTAGGGGAGGGGGAAGGGTGATAGTAAGAGTGGGTAGATGTTAATAATTGTTTAATTGATTGCTTGAATCACGTCCAATATTCTCTGTATAAGATGTCAGTTTCATAGACGAAGTAGCATACAACATTCATAAAATTCGGTGTATCTTACATTCACAAAACCAAACAAAGGGAAGGGGTGGAGAAGTTAAGTTAATCGTATTTGTGATGCAATTGCAAGTTCGTAGCGTTTAATTTTATGTTTACCGCGATGCTCATATACAGCTTAAAAAGGCTGTTAGACGCGACAAGAGAAAGGCCATTGAAGATCTGGCAAACAAGGCAGAATCTGCGGCTTACCTTGGGGATATGGGTTCACTATTTAAAATCATGAAACAGTTGACGTGTGGTGCTTACTTTTATAACTACTCTATTTTTTTAAATCAATGAATCGTAGTGGAATTAAAATTAAAATACTTTGTATGTATTTTTAATAAACTATAGTAAGTAGGTTTTTTTAATAAAAAAAACAATAATAATGATTAACAAAGGGATTAAAAAGCAGTCTCAAGAAAAACGAGAATAATAATAAACACTAAATAATTAGTAAAAATAATTAAATGTTTTAATACTCAAACGTGATAAAGAAATATAAATAATAATTGTGATATTAAATTATAAATATTGTTACGACTAAAATAAATGATAATAATTGTTATGTAGTGAATTATGAGTTTTTTAAAAAAGATTTCAAAAACGCATTCATAAAATAACAACACTACACTGGTGACCCTCGACAGGCGAACACGCCTTAGCATCGCATTTTATAAAATAAAAATTATTCAATAGAATATTAATTCGTACAATTTTCCTGTCCCTTTCAGCAGATTGGCTGTGCATATTTCACCATCCGAAACATCTTCGAAATCGGACTCAAGGATTATTTAAGAAAATTGAAAAAAGAAAATCAAATTAAGAAAATCAAGAGAGAAAATTTTTAAGAAAATCTTAAGACTGCTGGAGGTTTAATCAATTTCAAGATTTATTTAAATAAAAAAGAAGAAAGAAAATAGAAAAATGAAGAAAATATAAAACCGAATATTTGAGTATAAATTTTTATTATTTAAATTTTAATTTTTGTGTACCAATTTTGTAAATTTTAAATTAATTACGAATCATTAATTTCATAAAAAATTTCGTCATGTCAAACGACAACGAGGTCAATGAAGCACGAGCTTTACCTCCTTCATCCCGAGATGAATTACTTCTACCTAATCCTTTCTTAGGGTTAGGCGACGCTAATAATATTGCAACTATTGCAATACAGAAAGTTTGTCTTTGGAGACGAAATCCGTCTGCTTGGTTTCAAGCTCTCGAAATTCAATTCCGGTCAGCTAATATTTCGTTGGAAACAACGAAATTTAGTTATACTTTAAGTATGTTGACCCAAGAAGAATGCGATAAGGTGTTGGATATTATTGAAAATTTATCCTCTACAACACCTTATTCTGATTTAAAATTAGCTATTATTGCTAGATTTGGTGAATCGGAGGATAATAAATTACAAAAATTGATTAATGGTATTGATCTCGGCGACGATAAACCATCCCATCTTTTAAGTAAGATGAAAGCTTTGGCTGGGTCTTCGGTTGGAGAACCTCTTTTGAAAAAACTTTAGCTTCAAAAATTGCCACAAAATACTCAGTCAATTTTAGCTGTAGCTAACGTTTCACTTGATGAATTAGGTATTTTAGCAGATCGAGTCATGGAAACTAATCCTAATTTCATTGGGAATGTTTCAAGTGTCTCTCAACCAAAAGTTTACGATTATAGAACTGATCGATTTAGTTTCGAAAGTTCAATTATACATCAAATGTCGTTGTTAACTAAACAACTTGAATTATTGACTTTGAATCAAAATCAATCCTTTAGAAGGAATCGATCACGTTCCAGAAATAATTCACGTTCATCGAGTAACAATCGTGATAATTTATCACAAAATTCAAATTTCTGTTACTATCACAGAAAATTCGGCATTAATGCAACTAAATGCCGTAAACCGTGTTCTAAAAAACTAAAAAAGTTGTCTGAAGTGGCGACGTTCGACAACAAATCATCATCAAGTCGCCTATTCATTTTGGATAATTTATCTAAATTTAGTTTTTTAATCGATACTGGAGCCGACATTTCTGTTCTTCCAGTTAATCCTAAGGATAACAATGTTTGTGATAATTCTGTTGTACTCACAGCCGCCAATCCCACCAACATCAAAACCTTTGGATTCAAATCTTTAGATATTTCTCTCCAGTTACGAAGAATATTCAATTGGAAATTCATCGTAGCTGATGTCGAGAAACCCATTCTTGGCGCTGATTTCCTTAAACATTTCGGTCTAATCGTAGATATCCGACGAAAATGTATTATTGATCCACTGTCACGAATTAGTTCAGCAACTGGTTCTTTGGTTAAAGGACCATCTTCGAATCTCGCTGTTTTGTCAACTGCAACTACAAATCCAAAAGTGGAACTTTTATTATCTAAATTCGAAGGATTACGACGCACTTTAGATTACAGTTTCATAGAGTCGAGCACTGTGCGACACTTTATCGTTACTGAAGGTCGTCCAATCTTTGCTAGACCTCGTCGTTTAGATCCGATCAAGCTCAGAGCAGCTAAGGCTGAATTCAATCTTATGGTCGAACGTGGTATCTGCAGACCCTCTGATAGCCCATGGGCATCACATGGTCAAAAAGAAAGATGGTAGTTGGAGGCCTTGCGGAGATTATAGAGCTTTAAACGCTATAACTACTCCTGATACTTACCCTATCCCGCACATTCAAGATTTCGGTCAACAGTTGGAAGGATGTACAATTTTTTCAACCGTTGACTTAGAAAGAGCATACCATCAAATACCCATTAATGAAGAGGATATTCCGAAAACAGCAATCACTACACCTTTCGGATTATACGAGTTTGTGCGGATGACCTTTGGTCTTCGCAATGCAGCACAAACTTTTCAGCGATTTATTTTCTCGGTTTTAAATGATTTTGATTTTTGTTTTGTCTATATCGACGACATTTTAATTGCTTCTAAATCAGAAATTGAACATTTAAATCATTTAGAAAGATTATTCGAACGGCTTAACTCGCATAATTTGGTAATTAACCAAGCTAAATGCTCGTTTTTTAAATCTTCGGTCGATTTCCTAGGTCATACGATTGACAAAAACGGAATCAAGCCAATTTCTTCACGAATCGAAGCCATAGCAGCATATCCACGACCATCTACTGTGAAAGATATGCGACGATTTTTGGGAATGATAAATTTTTATCGTCGATTTATCCCACATGCTGCCGAAGCACAATCAATACTTGACAGCTTCACTACAGGTAGTAAAAAGAAAAATGATAAAACAGAGTTGATATGGACGGTTACTTCAATTGAGGCGTTCGAACATTGCAAAAAACAACTCGCTCAAGCTACCACTTTAACTTTCCCCTCCACATCTTCATCTCTATCATTAGCAGTAGACGCTTCAGACACAGCTTTGGGAGCTGTTCTACAACAACGAGTTAGAAATGACTGGCAACCGCTAGGCTTTTTCTCGAAGAAACTTTCTTCGGCTCAAAAGAACTACAGTGCATACGACAGAGAGCTTCTAGCGGCTTATGTTGCAATTAAGCATTTTAAATTTATGCTTGAAGGTAGAAATTTTATTTTGTTTACGGATCATAAGCCGTTAATTTTCGCTCTAAAACAAAAACCTGAAAAGGCTTCACCACGACAACTTAGGCACCTGGATTTCATTAGCCAATTTACTTCAGATATTCGTCATGTTTCCGGTCAAAACAACGTGGTCGCTGATGCATTGTCGAGAATTGAAGCATTAAATCTTCCGACAACCATCGACTATTCCGAAATTGCTGACGCTCGACTTATGGATTCTGAATTAATTAAAGTTAAAAATATACCTAGCTTAAAATTCATTCCGGTTGTTATTGATGGCACATCTAATCCTCTTTGGTGTGACACTTCCTTGCATAAAGTTAGACCTTACATTCCTTTACATTTCCGCACTCGTGTTTTTCGTACTGTGCACGATTTATCGCATCCAGGAATTAAAGCTACAGTTAAGCTTATGCGACAAAAATTCATTTGGCCTTCAATCAATAAAGATTGTCACAAATGGACTAAGGAATGTATTGCCTGTCAAAAAGCTAAAGTTTCTCGACACGTCACAAGCCCTTTAGGAGATTTCAAACCAGTATCAAACAAATTCGAAACAATTCATATTGATCTGGTTGGTCCGTTACCATCTTCGAACGGTTTCAGATATTGCCTTACAGTTATAGATCGTTTCACGAGATGGCCTGAAGCTTATCCCATTACAGATGTTCGCGCAGAAACTGTTGCCAATACCCTATTCAAAGAGTATATTCCACGATATGGAACGCCAGTTTCTATCATTACGGATCAAGGTCCCCAATTCGAATCGCGACTATTTCTAGAATTAGGAAAAATGATAGGTTTTAAACGCTGCAGAACTACTGCATACAATCCGAAGGCTAATGGAATGCTGGAAAGATGGCACAGAGTGCTTAAAGAAACTTTAAAATGCAAGCCAAACGAAAGTTGGTCGGATGCACTCCCTTTTACTATTCTCGGCTTACGAACAGTAATTCGAGATGATGCCAATGCGACACCGGCCGAACTACTTTACGGTCAGAATATAAGACTTCCGTATGATTTTGTTCAAAACGAGAACAAACCGAGCACATTGTCCGGAAGTGATTACGTAGAAATTCTTCGTGATCGGATCAATAATGCGAGTCCACGCCCCCCGTTAAGACATGGTAATGAAACACCTTTCATTTTTGAAGATCTCAAAACATGTACTCATGTTTTCGTGAGAACTGATTCAGTTCGCGCTTCTCTTCAAACCCCGTATGAAGGCCCATTCGAAGTTATTCAAAGAAATAACAAGTTTTTCGTCGTTAATATTAATGACAAACCAACTAAATTGTCTATTGATCGTCTTAAACCTTGTTTTTTGAGTTCGTCCGAAACATCAATTCCGCAAGAAATTAAAAAAAAGGTTTCTTTTGCCAAATAATTACGGAAATTTGTACCATAGACAAACCCTATTCAAATTAACAGAGTATCGAAAAGATCAAAAGATCTTCTCTAGGAAGGGGGTATGTGGTGCTTACTTTTATAACTACTCTATTTTTTTAAATCAATGAATCGTAGTGGAATTAAAATTAAAATACTTTGTATGTATTTTTAATAAACTATAGTAAGTAGGTTTTTTTAATAAAAAAAACAATAATAATGATTAACAAAGGGATTAAAAAGCAGTCTCAAGAAAAACGAGAATAATAATAAACACTAAATAATTAGTAAAAATAATTAAATGTTTTAATACTCAAACGTGATAAAGAAATATAAATAATAATTGTGATATTAAATTATAAATATTGTTACGACTAAAATAAATGATAATAATTGTTATGTAGTGAATTATGAGTTTTTTAAAAAAGATTTCAAAAACGCATTCATAAAATAACAACACTACAGACGAACAGGAATTTCACCGCCAACCACCTGGTGAGAGATGTCAACGGAACTCTCCTTAATATGAGTGAACACCAGTTGCAACGATGGAAGGAATACTTCTCTGATATTTTAAACATCTTGTCAGATGAAGATATTCCGGAAACAGAACAACTTCCAAACATCCAACCGCAACAATCCTCTATTAGGGACGATCCCCCAGATAAGGAAGAGATAGTTTCCGCCATTCGGTCAATGGCGGGAAGGAAAGCTCCAGGTATAGACGGACTACCAACTGAACTCCTCAAAGCGGACCCGGAAATAACAGCCGATATACTCCTCCCACTCTTCACTAAGGTGTGGAATGATGGAAGATATCCGACTGAATGGAAGGAGGGCGTCATTGTGAAAATTCCGAAGAAGGGCGACCTTCGGGATTGTGGCAATTGGCGTGGTATATGTCTACTTACTGCCGTATCAAAAATTATGGCTAAGGTAATTCTCAATAGGATTAGTGATGTCGTCGAGAGCACTCTCGAAGTTTATCAGGCTGGATTCCGTAAAGGGTCGTCTTGTACCGACCACACAAATACCCTACGGATAATAATAGAGCAGTCAGCCGAAATGGGTTCGCCACTACATCTCATGTTTGTGGACTTCGAGAAGGCTTTCGACAGCGTTAAGCGAGATTACATATGGAATGCTTTGCGTAGGAGAGGTATTCCAAATAAGGTCATAGCTATGATTAAAGAATCCTACGAAGATGCAAGGTGTCGCGTCTTGCATAGAGGAGAGCAGTCCAAGAGCTTCCCTGTGCGAACGGGTGTCAGACAAGGCTGCATATTATCACCAGCCCTGTTTCTGGTGGTAATAAATGACATCTTGAAAGCTGCACTGGAAGGTGGGGAAGGTAAAGGTCTTCAATGGCGACTATTTAACATCTTAAGTCACCTTGATTATGCTTGATGACGTGTGTTTGCTTGCACATAACCGTTCGGACTTAGAGTCAAATGTTCGCTCGTTGTATTCTAAATGCAAAGAGGCGAGATTGAAAATAAATGTGCGTAAAACCAAGTACATGCACATGGGTTCGAACACAAGCACACCGATTGTTCATAACGGACAGGATGTGGAAGAGGTGCAAAAGTTTTGCTATCTCGGAAGCATTGTCAGCATGGACGGCGGAGCCGAAAAGGATGTTGAGGCTAGGCTAAATAAAGCTCATCAGGCTTTCAGTATCCTTTCCCCTTTCTGGAGGTTAAGACAGATCTCCATTCGCACGAAGCTGCGAGTTTTTGACGCATGAGTCAAATCTGTGTTGTTATATGGTTGTACTACGTGGAAATTGACCGTTCGACTTACCAAGAAACTACAGACTTTCGTGGACCAATGCCTCCGGCGCATTTTAGAAATATTCTGGCTAGAAGTGATCTCCAAAGACGAACTTTGGAGTACAACTGGCCAGACTAAGATAGGTATTGAGATTTAAAGGCGGAAGTAGCAGTGGATCGGTCATACTTTGAGGAAACCTGAGCGAAACTTCGCCAAACAGGCTCTGGATATAGTCCTCAAGGAAGACGTCGGGTTGGTTGACCACATGGAAGCGAGCAGTTGAGCAGGAGGCCAGAGGAATAAACAAGTCCTGGCAACAGCTTAAGACCGATGCTCAGGATCGCGTCTTGTGGAAGGGAGTTGTTTCTGTCCTATGCCCCTATAGGGGGTCTTAACAGGAATTTGATTGATTGATTGACCTCTCTCCCCTAACAGACTTCATCATGAAATTTTTACCAAAATTAAAAACTATTTAGTTCTACAATATGACGAAATTTCAATTTGATATTTGTTCTCAGTTTTGAGATATAACGGTTTGAAATTTTGGAAAGTGCTCCTTTTTTGAAATGCTACCCATTTTCCCCCACTACTATTATGTTCGAATGTTATATTTTCTCGTATTTTGCTTTATAGCTTTCTATAGTTTCAATTACATAGCTTAAGAGATAGTCGAGATATTAATTTTTAAATGTTTTTCTTTGCAGCCCCCTTATCCTCCCTCTTAAAATAATTAGCCTTCCTCTAAGCTAATTGTAGTGGATCTTTATGCCAACTTAATGGTCCCAAAATATGAATTTTTATGGTTAGTAATTTAAAAAAAAAAACGGCAACTATTTGGTTTTAGCCCCACCCCCGTTCTTGTACCCCAATGGATAAAAAATTAAATTATTTTTAAAGTTTGTGCCACAAACCCCTCTATTTATATGTTGGTTTTCATCTTCCTAGCTAGAACCGTGGTTGAGATATTTGAATTCTTATTTATCGGTCTTAGTGCTCCCCAGGGTTAAAGGGAAGGCTTTAACCCACACACTTCCCAAAATGGGTATCCGCCTGAGATCCGCAACCATCTACAATCCACCCACACATGAACTTTCTATATTTAAGGGCTTGGGAGTATGTGCGCTGAGCGTACACGTACGGCGGACGGCGTACGGTGTACAGACAGAAGGATTTTTTTTTGCATTTTTAGGCTATTTTAGTCATGAAACGCGAAAAAACAAAATTTTTAGGGTAGCAAATTTTCTTTTCTTTTTCCAAGTCTATCATAAAATTTTATTATTAAAATAATAAATTATAATTAATTAAATCTTTAAGCAAACGAAAGGAACCAGGAATTGATAAAAATAAAATACTTACGAAAGCCAGTTACTATGCATTTTACATATAACAACTTTTTTAAGCTTGGTTGCTTCCTTAAATTGTGGAAAAGCAATCGTTACCCTACTTCCAAGGCCCAGAAAAAACAACAATAGTTCCCAAAATTATCGTGCTATAAGCCACTTGCCCTTACTGGGGAAAATATTCAAAAAAATTATTTTAACACTCGTCCAAGAAAAAATAGCGGAACCTAACCTAATTTCAATCTTTCAATTTGGGTTCCGACCGCAACAGTCAACCTTACACCAACTTTAAGGAGTAAAGAATGCAATCCAGCGTTTGGGTAGATCTAAAACCAATCGATTGGCTTTATATTATTTGATTTCAAAAAAGTTTTTGATAGAGTCTGGCATGACGGACGAAGCTCTCCTTCGTCTATTAGTCCAGGAGTATTTCAAGTAAGAGTTAAAAATTGACTTTAGAGCCTACAAACAATCCCAGCTGGCGTTTTGCAAAGAGCATGTCTGAGTTCTACTTTGTATGATTCATACGCCTGTGATATACCTAAGTCTTCCAAAAGCGAATTAGCAATATCCGCCGACGAAACGGTCATTTACACCCTCTCAAAATACCCGGATGATCTAATTAAAGCACTTCAAGCTCAAAAAATAAAAGCTAATGTAGAAAAATCCCATGCAACATTCTTCATCAAAAGAAGAGCCAACCGCTTTTTTCCTCCTCCGATACAATGGTCTAAAGCAATTAAATACCTCGGTTTTCACTTTGATCGAACAATCAAGAACCAAATTCTCGAAATATATCAGAATCTTCTGCCCTCTAATAAATAGAAAATCGAAATTTTCTTCAGAAATTAAAATTCTAATGTCCAAAATAGTATTCCAATCATCTTTAATATATGGTTCGCCGGCTTGGTACATTGCACGGATGTTCACAGGAAAAATATGCAAATTATACAGAACAAATACCAAATCTAAATTTAAATCTATCGTAAATGTTATCTACGGTATACACAAATTATTCGAACCCTGTATTCCTTCCACCACCTCCCATACAAACTGCACCTTTTCACGAAATACTATAAACCAATTTTCTCAGTACGTATTTATCGATATTATGTTAAGGGGCCGTATATACTGTTGAAGATTAGGTAATTTCGAAATTAATGTCCAGGTAATGCCACCTAAGCGAAGTAATAACCGACAATCTATAAACCAAGAGCAGGAACTAGTATCAGATTGGGTCCGAAAGAAAGAAGAACCCAATAACCTTTGGAGGTCAACAATACTCCAAGAAGCGCAAAAACAGCAAGATTGCAACAAGTTAAATGTAACCCTATGCTCCCAACAAATAATATTTTATGACTATTAAAAATACTAAATATATCATAATCAATCTGATTAAACTTCATAAATCTCTATTTCTGGGAAAAACTTCAAATTTAATTTTTAATTGATTTTGCAGAATTCTCAAATTCGATGTATATTTTTAATAATAATAATTAAATAATTTTAAATAATTAAATTTAGACTTATATTTACCTCCTCTTAATCCGGGCATGGGCGGATTTGATGTATGATTGGGTGGACATTTTCCGCTCAATACACATTTATCAATTACTAACTGAACTGTCTGACCTTCTATTGTTAAAATGTTTTTTATATCTGATAGTTCGGTAATGTCTGCAGATTTTATATTTTCTGCTGAACGTTGTTTTTCTAATGACGGCTTTTCTCTTACTTGGGTTGCAATATTAATAGAATTCGTGTAAAATTTCATCGCATCATTTAGCAAATTTTTTAAGGATTCTTCTGTCCAGTCTTCCTCGGGATGTATTTTTATATAAGCAATCGTATAGCACCCGAGACAAAGTAGTTTTCCCCTGTTATTGGCATCTTTTCCCGATACAAATTCGCAGACAGATTTATCGCCTTGTAATATCCATCTTCCAGCTTTCACAAAGCTCCATGCACCCCAATCGCTGTCATCATCAGGCAGTTCATTTAGCTGTACGTGAATTATTCGAAAAGGGTCACTGCGATGTTTGAGCGGTACATTTGAAATGTATCTTTCTGTCAATTTCGTGAGATCACTGTACCAAATAACACATGCTCCGCCGCCTTTCTTCGCAGGTCCTAGTTCTTTCGACAGTAATTTTGTCCATTTTCTGCCCAGTGCGTCTCGCTCCTTTGCATCAAAAACAAAGTATGCTCCTTTTTCCTTCCATATCACTACACTTTGAGGTCCATCTATGATGCCAACATCGTGCTTTGTAAAGAAATATTCTATTCCTTTCAATATAGTGGGTATAGTTTCATCTTTTGAAGTGATCAGGCCAAATACAACTTTTTCAAAATTAAGCTTATAACTTTTACCGTGTGCTAATACTTCAAGTACACCAGTGATGTGCGTCTCGATGTCGAAATTGGCGTCCGAAAGCTGCACTCCAAGAGCCAATATGTCTGCAATGGTACGATTCGTCCAGAGAAAAGATTTAGCAATATGTAGATATATTATAGCTGCTAAATTATCGAACAGTATCATTTCAGGATCTTGTTCATAATTGCTGTGTACCAAACTACCTTGACCTTCAACTATAGTTTTGTAATTACTACTCGTACTTAAATTAAAAGTGTTTGTCATCTCGAGTAAGTCTCTATTTTGACTCGGAATAAATATGTTCTTGTCCTTTGTTGTCTCAACGCTTTTACTGTTGTTAATTTGTTCTCTTTCTTGTCCTTCGGCCTCTTTGTTTTGCATTTGAGCAATTAATCCTGACATTGTGCGACTTAATTCCGAAAATTTCAATATTTTAACTGAATATATGCAAAACTTTCCATAAATAAATGATGCTAGATGTTCTGAAAGCTTTGCTATATTATCAACGTACATTACAAACGAATTTCCTTTATTCACTTGTGTCGGATATCCAGCAGAATCTGCATCATGTGGGCAAAACAAAATGTAGCCATCGCCATTTTTCCAAATGCTAAGATCTTTTTCATGGAAATGAAGCACCACGGAATAATGTTCGTCCAGTAAATTTGGAATAGTTTCGACGATTAAGTTCGAAAACTGGGAATTTCGCTGAGTGTGCTCTCCCACAATAACTTCATTACCCACGAAGATTGTCACTTTAAATTGATCGATATAAAATGTCGGAAAAACGCAGTTTGGTTTCAATATTTGCCACTTTTTGAGTGGTATGTGTGTAACGGAGGTACGGTAAAGCTTATCCCCGATTTTCAGTATTTTCTCCAAGTCCGTTTTGTTCCAATATGGTGCTAACAGCATCTTATCGTAAACGGCCGCTACAATACAAGATGCTGGACTCTAAAACAAAATAAAAGTAAAGTATAAGTTAAAGAAGAAAATACCTAGTCCTGCCATAAGTTCTGTCACATAATTTCTCACATTGGCAACAACTTTATTTTATGAGTGACATTTCAATATCGGCCAGTTTTATAAACGTCATAATGTTGTTGACAGTTGATGGTCATTTAAAGTGTGTTCGTTAACGTGTGAAGATGGAATGGGGTGTAATAGAAAACCGAACTGCAGTGATTGCACTACATAAGTGTGGAAAATCCGCGAGTGAAGTTTTCAAGTTGTTGTGCCCGTTAAAAATAACGCAAAGATTTGTGTATCGTGCGATCCAGAGATATAACGCGATCCAGACTATTGAAGATCGACCTCGTTCTGGACGTCCGCGTGATGTACGTTCTTCTGCTGCCATCAAAGCGGTCGAGAGTCGAATTCGTCGAAATCCGCTTCGTAAACAACGAATCATGGCTCGAGATATGAACATCTCCACCCGAAGTATGTCTCGCATCATAAAATCTGACCTCGGGATGAGTGCCTTTCGACGATCAACGGGACATTTGCTGACTGAGCAGTTGAAGCAAATTAGGAGCACCAGATCGAAAGAGCTCCTTCGGCGGTACGGCAACAACAAACATCGAGAAATTTTTTTTACCGATGAAAAAATTTTTACGGTGGAGGAACATTTCAACCGCCAAAATGATAAGGTGTATGCCCACAGCTCCGCAGAAGCCCGAGAAGTTGCCACTAGGGTACAGCGAGGACATCATCCAGCATCAGTCATGGTATGGTGGGGTGTCAGCTACGAAGGGGTCACCGAGCTTCATTTTTGCGAAAAAGGCGTAAAAACTGCAGCGAAAAATTATCAAACGGACATCCTGGAGAGATGTGTGAAGCCGCTGAACTCTACGCTATTCAACAATCGACATTGGGTTTTCCAGTAAGATTCTGCGCCAGCCCACAAAGCTCGAACCACACAAGCGTGGTTGGAAACCAATATTCCACAGTTTAACATCAATGGACAAACTGTTAGTAGGGTTGTCAACTTCAAGTACATCGGAGTTCACCTCGACGACTCTTGGGACTCATACCTAGATGCTGCGAGAAGAAAATGGGGCCCCATTGCCGGTATATCTAGGAAAATACGAGTTTCCAAAAATTTAAAAAAGGCATATTTTCATCTCTATTTTTGAGCCAATTAAACTATGGCATAGCAATCCCCCGCAAGGGGGTAGTTGTAGGATGAGGTTTTACCAATTCCTGCAACTATCTTTGCAGACTAGCAACTCCACGGACCTGATCTAACTATCCTCCTGTAGGATGGGGGGCTGTGGAATTCACCCACAGCCAGTCCTGCTTGCCCTAAAAATGGCAAATGGACACTCACTGGGTCATGGGCTTGTCACCCGTGATTTTAAGACGTAAATGATACGAGAAACGGATACTGCGTCTCGGATACGGACTGATTCTATGGTAACGACTTTTGGCATTCGAAAACGGACTATGATTGGCTTCTGGAACGTTCGAACATTGAATGACGGGGGAAGAGCTGGAGTTACTCGGTCCTTGCACCGCCAATCGGTGATCGACCGTGAAATGGAGCACTATAACATCCAAATCTTGGGCTTGAGCGAGGTCAGGTGGACAGGATCAGGAGAAGAACGAACCCCCAGCGGAAATACTATTCTGTACATAGGCCCTGAAAGTGAAGCCAGAAGTGGCGTGGCGTTCGTCCTTACACCGAGAGCGAGAAACAGCCTCATTAGCTGGGAACCAATCGCGGATAGGATTATCGCCGTCAGGCTCAGGACCAGTGTCAGAAACGTCACAATTCTGCAGTGCTACGCACCAACTAATACCGCAACATCTGGTGACAAAGAGGAGTTTTATAGCCAATTGAGTGCCACCTTCGAACGTGTTCCAAGAGGTGATATAATTATCATCTCAGGAGATATGAACGCCCAGTTTGGATCGGACAACACTGGACTAGAACACGTCATGGGGAGTCATGGTGACCCTTGGGTCGACGCGTCACGACCTTGGATTAAGAGACCCGAAAACGGCGAATTATTTGTGGAGTTTTGTAGTACTCGGCAAATGGTCATCGGAGGGACCCTTTTTCCACACAAGAGTCATCATAAAACAGCTTGGGTTTCCCCTGATGGTGTTACTCAGAACCAGATCGACCAATTGGGTATAAGTCGCCGATGGAGAAGATGTCTCCTCGATGTGCGAGCGAAACGTGGAGCTGACGCGGGGAGCGATCACCACTTGATGGTTGCCTGCTTGAGATTGTGTACAGCAGCTATCTGACGACCACAAATTCTTCAAATGAAGCGCAAGCTTAATGTGGATAAACTCAGAGATCCCAACAAAAACGCGAATACACCACTATTCTACGCGAAAAGTCATCCACATAGGGTGAATATGAAATGCGCACACTGGACGCCAATTGGGAGGCAACCAGAAACACTTTTCTAACTAGTGCTGAAGAATTTTTGGGATATGTGGAAAGCGGTGAGAAACCCTGAATGTCGCAAGACACATGGGACAAGGTTGACAATCGGAAAAAAGCCAAATTGGCAATCATCTCTCAACCCGATGTCAACCAACGAACGCCCGACTTGAGGCAGAACTACCGCGATGCTCATATACAGCTTAAAAAGGCTGTTAGACGCGACAAGAGAAAGGCCATTGAAGATCTGGCAAACAAGGCAGAATCTGCGGCTTACCTTGGGGATATGGGTTCACTATTTAAAATCATGAAACAGTTGACGAACAGAAATTTCACCCCAACCACCTGGTGAGAGATGTCAACGGAACTCTCCTTAATATGAGTGAACACCAGTTGCGACGATGAAAGGAATACTTCTGATATTATAATCATCTTGTCAGAGGAAGATATTGCGGAAACACAACAACTTCCAAACTATTAGGGACGATGCCCCAGATAAGGAAGAGATAGTTTCCGCCATTCGGTCAATGGCGGGAAGAAAAGCTCCAGGTACAGACAGACTACCAACCGAACTCCTCAAAGCGGACCCGTATATAACAGCCGATTTACTCCTCCCACTCTTCACTAAGGTGTGGAATGAAGGAAGATATCCGACTGAATGGAAGGAGGGCGTCATTGTGAAAATTGCGAAGGCAACCTTCGGGATAGTGGCAATTGGCGTGGTATATGTCTACTTACTGCCGTAGCAAAAATTATGGCTAAGGTAATTCTCAATAGGATTAGTGATGTCGTCAAGAGCACTCTCGAAGTTTATCAGGCTGGATTCCGTAAAGGGTCGTCTTGTACCGACCACACAAATACCCTACGGATAATATTAGAGCAGTCAGCCGAAATGGGTTCGCCACTACATCTCATGTTTGTGGACTTCGAGAAGGCTTTTGACAGCGAGATTACATATGGAATGCTTTGCGTAGGAGAGGTATTCCAGATAAGGTCATAGCTATGATTAAGGAATCCTACGAAGATGCAAGATGTCGCGTCTTGCATAGAGGAGAGCTGTCCGAGAGCTTCCCTGTGCGAACGGGTGTCAGACAAGGCTGCATATTATCACCAGCCCTGTTTCTGGTGGTAATAAATGACATCTTGAAAGCTGCACTGGAAGGTGGGGAAGGTAAAGGTCTTCAATGGAGACTATTTAACATCTTAAGTCACCTTGATTATGCTGATGACGTGTGTTTGCTTGCACATAACCGTTCGGACTTAGAGTCAAATCTTCGCTCGTTGCATTCTAAATGCAAAGAGGCGGGACTGAAAATAAATGTGCGTAAAACCAAGTACATGCACATGGGTTCGAACGCAAGCACACCGATTGTTCTTAATGGACAGGATGTGGAAGAGGTGCAAGATTTTTGCTATCCGAAAAGGATGTTGAGGCTCGGCTAAATAAAGCTCGTCAGGCCTTCGGTATTCGGTATCCTTTCTCCTTTCTGGAGGTTAAGACAGATCTCCCTGCGCACGAAGCTGCGAGTTTTTGACGCATGCGTCAAATTCGTATTGTTATATGGTTGTACTACGTGGAAAGTGACCGTTCGACTTACCAAGAAACTACAGACTTTCGTGAACCAATGACTCCGGCGCATTTTAGGAATATTCTGGCCAGAAGTAATCTCCAACGACGAACTTTGGAGTACAACTCGCCGGACTAAAATAGGTATCGAGATTCAATGACGGAAGTGGCAGTGGATCGGTCATACTTTGAGGAAACCAGAGCGAAACATCGCCAAACAGGCTCTGGATTATAAACCTCAAGGAAGACGTCGGGTTGGTCGACCATGTAACACATGGAAGCGAGCAGTTGAGCAGGAGACCAGAGGAATAAACAAGTCCTGGCAACAGCTTAAAGCCGATGCGGAGAGAGTTGTTTCTGTCCTATGCTCCTATAGGGGGTCTTAACAGGAATTTGATTGACCACACTATTTCGGGACGTGGTGATATCAATAAAAGAGTTGAGTCACTTTTAACGTACGTTACTACTAACAACCTAGATATAATAAACAAAGGTAGCACACCGACCTTCATAAACTCATTTAGGCAGGAAGTACTAATAACTAACCATAAAAAGCCTCTGCCTGGTTGACAAGTACTAAAATTGACACGTATCAAAAGACGATTTACTGTCAGATCATTGGCATATCTATTTTGATATTCAGACTTCATTTGGCTATATAGAACAATACAGAAACCCTAAATGTACCAACTGGAATTATTACCAGTCAGTCCTAAAGTACGAACGAGGTATCGAAAGGGGATCAATAAGCAGCCCAGACTGCATTGATAAAATCACGAATAATCTCGTAAACAATATTATTAATGCTTACGAACAAAGTTGTCCTGTTCTACACAAAAACCAAACAAACACCTTGGTGGAACGAGGAACTAGCGGTAGAACGCAAAGAAACTAGGACGAATACAGAGAGTCCCTTACTGAATACAACTAACTTCCAAGGAAGTTAAAAAAGAGTCATGAAGAAGATTTTGTGAAGAGATAGGTGATCTCCCAACGGTCTGAAGACTTCAAAAAGTGTTATCAAAAGACACCTCGATAGATATCGGACTATTACAGAGACCAGATTGGTCCTTAACTGAAAGCAGTGTGGAAACCCTGGAGGTGTTATTGGCAACACATTTCCCAGGCTGCAAAATAATTAGCAACAATGAAGACTTAGAAGCGGAGGAAAGAACGTATCGTCAAACTCCGCTCAGCAATATCATTGCTGGTAAAATCTTCTCTCCGGAAAATATAAGATGGGCGTTTAATACCTTCCAGCCCTACAAAACAGCTGGAGTAAATAAAATATTCTCCGCATTACTGCAAAAGGGATTAAAAATCCTAATGACAATAATGATAAGGATTTGTAAAGCCAGTTTTGTATGTGGTTATATCCCAAAAATCTGGAGGAAAGCGAGCTTGGTCAGGGAATCGTTCGATTGATTAGCCTAATTCATATCGCCCTATAAGTTTTACTTTCTTCTTCGTCAAGACGATGAAGAAATTAGTGGACATTCAAAAAAGAGCAGGACCTAACAAGGTCTGTCTTAATAAAAATCAACATGCCAACCAAAAAGGCAAATCAAAAGAGTTAGTCCTTCATGGTCTGGTCAAATCTAAAAAGCAAAAGACTAAAAAGAAATTGCCTTTTGTGCATTTCTAGATATAGGAGGAGCATTTGACAACACTCCTCATAACAGCGTAACAGGGGCAGCTAGGAAAAAGCATTTAGGAACGGTCATGATAAAATGGATACATGCCATGCTAAAGAGCCGAACGACAACCTCGGTTCTAGGTAACAGCACATTGACTGCACAGACCTATAGGAGCTGTCTCCAGGGAGGGGTGCAATCTCCACTTCTGTGGCCAATTGTAGCTTATGAGCTCCTGGACACAGAACAAGGATACAAGGTATTAGGATATACCGATAACCTCGCCATTATCATTAGAGTCAAATATGACTTAATAATATTGGAAAAAACTAGTGTCAGCCTAAGAATTTGAACATCAACCCAAATAAGACTGAGATGGTACCATTTACAAATAGAAGGAAAATTCAAATTATACCACTTTCTACAAATAGATCTCCAGTACCCTTTTCAGATGAGGTAGAATAACTACTGGATAGCGAAAACTCAACTGGAACAAATATATAGAATGTACTTATGTAAAAGCATTAAAGTCGTTTTAGGCCTGCAAAAACTTATTTGGCAGAAAATGGGGATTACACCCCAAGATGGTGCTACAGAACAATCACCCTCCCAATAGTCACGAACGTATCAACAATATGGTGGACTTTAGTAATGAAATTTGCTATACTCATTACAACAAAAAGCACAGCTTACGCTACGAAAAATCCAAAGGCTAGCTTGTCTTGGTATCACAGGAGCAATGAAAATCTATCCTACTTCAGCAATGGAAATGTACCTAAGCATCCCTCCGATACATCTCCAAACAAAAAAGGATTCAATCAAAAGGCTGTTACACATACGGAGGAAAAACAAATACAAATCAATGGATCTTAGAGGTTACCTAAAAATCCTAAAAAGCTAAAAATAGAGGTTCTAACCTCCACGTTGTCGGACACTATGCCGAGAAAATTCTACTTTGAAACCCCCTTCAAAGTTATAGTCAGAGAACGCAAGGACTGGCAATTCATGTCAATTCCTGAGATGGAAGAGGAATCAACCATCTGGTATACAGGTGGTTCGCGCACCTTTGAGGGGACTTGAGCTGAAGTTAAAGGTCCTAACTTTTCGGTTTCAAAACCACTCGGCAAAGAAGCTACAATCTTCCAGGCCGAACTAATTGCAATGGAGCTATGCAAGGAAGAGAATATTAGGAGCTTATTGCAACAGAACTATTTATATCGTTTTGGATAGTCAGGCGGTTCTCAAAGCCCTAGCATCCAATAAACACGGCTAGTTTGGGACTGCTTTCAAAACCTAATCATCCTGGGAAAAAAGGAATAAACTAATCTTAATGTGGATTCCAGGACATGTGGGAATTGAGGGAAATGAAGAGGCTGATCGCAAAAAATGGCGCGGAGACAAATTTTATTGCGGAAAACCAAAAGGGCATTCCAACCTTATACTTGGAAAGTGAGTTGAAAAAGAGCATAAAATCTGAATAGACTTGGAGGTTTATCAATCTTAAAAGAATTAATCCTTCCACAAAAAAAAGCAAATAAAGTGGAGGATATTCTAAAATTCAGCAAGAGCGATACTAGAACTCTAATCGGCCTAATGACGGGGCACAGTGGAGTAAACCACCACTTCAAAAATATGGATTTAGCTGAAAACGACATCTGCCGCCTCTGTCTCGAAGACTTAGAAACGACAGAACATATCTTATGTACTGTGAATCAGTAGCAAGGAAAAGACAATCTTCTAGGAAAAGGTTTCCTTTCTACTGAAGAGCTTGCCAACATGGCTCTCTTAAATATAATTAGATTAGTCAAATCTATCGAGTTGTGGTAGGGTTAAATGATTGTACGTCAGATATATGTTATGCACGTACACCGGGCGTAGCTTGACATTGAAATTTTTTACTTTATGCTGAGTGTCAAAGATCTCTAGAGGCAGGTTATGATTTATTTCTCCTTCTGAATGCGTTGCACTAGGAAGATGTGCATATCGATGGATGGGTGCATTTCATGACGTCACACCATCTCAATCAGCAGTGAAAAATTGATAGATTGAACAAATTTGTTGTGCGAATGGCTAATAATCCTTCCGCAATAACAAATAAAAATGTTAAGGAACCCGAACGTCGGGGGGCTAAGGCCCGATTTGGGCTATAATGCCATTCAAGAAGATGTAGCAAGCTTATGACTTGACAGTTGTTTCTGGAAAAATTACTAGAGCCCCCTACTCCTTCTACCACCTTCCATACATACTACACAATTTCACTAAACCCAATACTCATTTTCTCAGCACCTATTGCATTTTAAAAGCTTAAATTTTGAATAAAACATTTTGATTGCAACTCTAGCATGATGTGAAAACATTTTTCAATGCCGTTACCTCTGCTACCACTCCCCATACACAATTTCAGTATATCGAGTGCATCTTTATTGGCTTGGAAGACGACATTCGTTGTATTTTCCAGTTGGAAAACTAACATTTTTATCTTCCGTGCAATAAAAATAACCATCATAGTTAGTTTCACCGGCTATGATTTTTATACTCTAGATGAAATCTGAGAGTATATTGTGTTTGCCTTACCGTTTGTAACGCTAAGAAATAACGCTCGCACAGAGCCGCCAAGGGTACAGAAATATTTGTTGTCGCTCAAAAATCTCGATTCCGAGTGACCGTCTGTCCGTCTGTCTGTCTGTCCGTCTGTCCGTCTGTGCGTCTGTCTACAGCATAACTCTCGAAAGCTTTGAGCTATAGTGCTAAAAATTTTTGTGTGTCATTTTTAGCAAAAAAGTAACTTTAAGTTCGCGAATGGGCTACATCCCCCCACTCCTTCTACCCCCTCCCATACAAATTTCATGAAATTTCGAAATTTTAAGAAATTGATTTTTCTTAGAAACTATTTAAGCTATAGACTTGAAATTTAGGTCAAAGTATTATGATATAGATGTCATTAATAACACAGAATATTGACCCGATCCCTTTACTCCTTCTACCCCCTCCCATACAAATGGACAATTTTGAAAAACACATATTTTCGATTTTCATTGAAACTAGTAAAGCTAAAAAGACGAAATTTTGTCAAAATTAATTTTATTATAATTGCAATTTATTTTGAAAATAATTATCAACTTCACCTAACTCCTTCTACCCCCTCCCATACAAATTTTGAAATTTAAATTAAATTATTTTTCTTCGAAACTGTTAAAGCTATCAGCTTGATATTTTGTATACAACATACAAATAGAAATACTAATAACGTGAAAAAAATTTGCTTTGATCCGTACACTCCTTCTACCCCCTCCCAAACAAATGCATAATTTTTGTTGAATGCATTTTATCGATTTCCATTCAAACTAGAAAAAGTACAAACTTCAAATTTTGCCAGAATTTGTTTTTAATAAATAAAATAAGTGCTAGAAAAAAATATCAGCCCTGCTTCACTCCTTCTACCCCCTCCCATACAAATATCTGCATTATAAATTCAAGAAAAGCATTTCTCCTTCGAATATATGAGAGCTATCGACTTTGAAATTGAATCAAAGCATGGTGATAAGGGTGATGATAAGCAGTTTCAAAATCATCTAAAACGTTCCACTTCCTCTGCCACCTCCCATACAAATGTCCCAATTTCAGGAAAACTATTACCAATTTCATTAAAAATAATAAAAACTAAAAACTTTAAATTCAGCAATAAACATTTTGCATGCCATGTTCGGTGTCATATAAGAAAAATACAAACCCCTGCCTCACCCATGTAAAAGTCTCTATTCACTATTCGAAATAATTTGAGATGACATATTTTCCGGTATATTAAAGTCATTTCCATCTCATCTAGAGTATCATATGATTGGGCTTTAACCCCAATCATAATTCTGTTATGTTTTTACATTCTTTTCGCGATAATATGTGTTGGTGGAAAACGTATTTTGTTGTGGAATTTAGATGGAAGACGATGTTTTTTAAACTTTTTATGTTCCAATTAATGAGTATAGCAAATTTCATGCAAATGGAAATGATTTTTTTTTTAATTTTTGTCGAGGTTTGCAACCCTCCCGCAACCCCCTGTTGTATGACTGTAATGGAAGACGATGATTTTACTGTTAGATATCATTTGAATATCTCATACTCAAAAAATAAAGCTGCCGAAAATGGTTCAGTGAAAACTGTCGCTGTTTCCAGGGCTATTAGTGATTTCCCTTATACTTATGTTTTAACAAAGCACAAAGCAATTTTTACAAAGTGATTAAACTGAACAGTTGCCGGATTACTAACATTTCCTTTTAGTTCAAAGTTTCGGTTTGGTAATTCTGTTGCGCCATCGAATTATTATTAATTTGAATAACTTTACCTGTTTATTCCTTGACGAAGGTCCAAACATTTTATTTGATTGAGCGGATGGTCCTTGTAAAATTTTAGTTCCCGGAGCTAGTTCGTGAAACATTTTGAATATTACTCCTTTATCATTTTTACTGAAAATAAAAAAGTGAAAATCAAATATTACAAATGTGGAATGTGTTTAATTTAACAGAGAAGACCACTTTAAATAAGTCAATAAGCAATCAATCAAGTTCCTGTTAAGACCCCTTATAGAGGCATAGGAAAAAAACAACTCTCTTCCACAAGGCGTGATCCTGACCCATCGGCCTTTAGCTGTTACCAGGACTTATTCCTCTGGCCTCCTGCTCAATTGCTCGGTTCCATGTACTGCATGGTCGATCAGCGCGACGTCTTCCCTGAGGATTATAATCCAGAGCCTGTTTGGCGATGTTTCGCTCTGGTTTCCTGAAAGTGTGACCGATTTACTGCCCCTTCCGCCTTTCAACCTCAAGTCTGTCCAGTTGAACTCCAAAGGTCTTCATTGGAGATCACTTCCGGCCAGAATAATCTTAAAATTGCATCGGAGGCATAGGTTCATAAAAGTTTGCAGTTTCTTGGTAAGTCGAACGGCCACTTTCCACGTAGTACAACAATTTGACATGGATTTGACGCATGCGTTAAAAACTCGCAGCTTCGTGCGAAGGGGATCGCTCTTAACCTCCAGAAAGGGGAAAGGATACCGAAGGCCTGGCGAGCTTTATTTAGACGAGCTTCAATATCCCTTTCGGCTCCGCCGTCCATGCTGACA
Organism: Chorisops tibialis; assembly: GCA_963669355.1. NCBI lineage: Eukaryota > Metazoa > Arthropoda > Insecta > Diptera > Stratiomyidae > Chorisops > Chorisops tibialis. The sequence continues at coordinate 86,297,871 of OY770264.1, forward strand.
ATGCTTCCGAGATAATAAAAATCTTGCACCTCTTCCACATTTTGCTCGTTAAGAATAATCGGTTAATTGACTTTTGGAAAGTCAATTATTAGCAACACATTAAACGCTATCGGCTTGAAAATTTGTATGAGAATTTCTGATAATATCCATAACGAAGTTACATCAAAAGTTTCGAAATCATCTAACTCCTTCTACCCACTCCCATAGAAAAGTATAATTTCGACCAATAAATAATAATCAAAAAATTCAAAGCTACGAACTTAAGATTCAGTACGAACATCTTTCAAAAAAAAAAAAAAATGAAATAAAACTTTATCACAAATTTTGCAATTCACTCACCGCTTACATATGTATATGTAAAATACATAGAATTCCATAGAATTTACTTCGCCCATGAAACTAATATTATATACAGCGAATTTCGAATGTGATTCAATTCATCAATTAAAGAATAGTATACCCCTTATATCGCTTCCTCCTACAGAAACCGAAACTTCCATAAATAAATGAATCAAATATTGTTCTCTGTATGTAAGCAATTGATCGTAATCAGAGTTAAGTTTTAATGACTGCCAATAGCACTGATCTCAGAACCATTATTCTCTTAGTATTCCCAGTCTGCTTCCACCTTAATCTCCATATTGATTTCCCACGCATTTTCAACTCGTCCCAAAAATAATTAAGTTGCGTCCGACTTGTTGGCAGATATTTTTTTATGTACATATGTATTGTTACATGGCAGCTCTACTTGCTCATCGCATGAACCACCGATGCAAATAAGTTTACGTATGCGAACTTATCATAGTAAATAAAGAACACCTGTGAAAAATCTATACATAGTAATATAGTGTCTGTCTGTAATTTGCTTATAAGTGGCTATAAGTTAGTTTTTTGAGTTATTTTAGCACTAACTAAGCATAAAAACACATTTTTGAAATTTTTGTCTGTCTGTCTGTCTGTCTGTCTGCCTGTCTGTCTGCCTGTCTGTCTGTCTGTCAGACCGCTTTTCACGCACAAACGGCTGAACCGATTGTAATGAAACTTGTACAGTTTGTTAGGTGTCCATCGGAATGAAATCTGCTTTTGGTTTCATTTCACTCCCCTCACGCCTTCTACCCCCTCTCATACAAAGTGACTCATTTTCAAAATATATATTAATCAAATTTTCTTGGAAACCATAAAAGCTATTAATTTGAAATTTGGAATATATTATTTCTATTATAAATGCAGTCTTTTGGTCTACAAATTGTTTGAGTTTCCTCACTCCTTTCACCACCTCCCATACAAACTACACTTTTTCATGAATTACTTTCACCAAATTTCTCAGTACGTCTAACTTCCATCGAGCTAAAATGTTGTATTAAATCCTTAATTAATATTATTATTAATATCGGGAAAAAATTAACCGATTAGCTTCACTCCTTCTACCCCCTCCCATACAATGTGACACAGTTCCACGACTTCGCAAGAATTTGATTTTCTTGAAAAGTCTGAATGTTACTGATCTGAAATTTCAAATATATCAATTGCATGATGATTATAGTTGTTTTTCAAAAAATCACCAGAAACCCCCTTCTCCTTCCACCACCTCCCATATAAACCGCACTTTTTCATGAAATACTCTAAACGAATTTTCTCAGTACATTTAAATTTCATCGAGGTAAAAATTTGAATCTAATCCTTAATTAGCATTATTATTAGTATCGGGAAAAAACTTAACCGAGTAGCTTCACTCCTTCTTCCCCCTCCCATACAATGAGACACATTCCACGACTATACAATAGTTCGATTTTCTTGAAAAGTATGAATGATACAGATCTGAAATTTAAAGTATATCAATTGCATGATAGTTATAGTTGTTTCTCGAAAAATCACCAAAAACCCCCCACTCCTTCTACCACCCCCCATACAAATTGCACAATTTCATTAAATTCAATGCACTAAGTTTCTCAGTACCTACTCAATTTTTGAAGCTTAAATTTGGTTTTATAGCTATTCTAGCATGATGTGGAACAAATTAGTTCAATGCTGTCACCCCTTCTACCACTCCCTATACAAAATTTCTTAACACCGCAAAAATTTCGATTTCATCTATACATAGTATCGTATGATTGGGCTTTACGCACAATCGTAGTCCTGTTATGTTTTTAAGCTTAATGTTATTTTATTTGTTTTTTTTTTTTTAAATAAAACCAGCTACAAGTATTCATATGTCCTTAACGCTTTTCAACACGTATATGATCTCGAATCACGGGTTTGATTTGATCACGAGCCTGTCCCATAAAAATGGGAGTATCATGCTTTCATTCTTAATAATTTATGGTTCTGATTCCAACAATATACAAACCATTTTCTTCAAGGTTTTGTATCCAAAAAAAATATGAGCATCGCTTCACTCCTTCTACCACCCTCCTATACAAATTTGTGTATTGAAAATTCAAAAAAAGCATCTCTCTTTCGAACACATGAGTAACAAAGCAATGTGATTAGGATGTTGATAAGCAGATTCGGAATCATCCAAAACCTCCCACTTTCTCTGCCACCTCCGATACAAATGCCATAAATTCGGACAAAAATTGTTAAATTTCCTCGAAAATTATGAAAGCTACAAGTTTTAAGTTCACCATAAAACATTTTGTATACTACGTTTGGTGTTATAAATACAAATTACAAATTTCCCTCTCTGCTTTTACCACCTCCCATACAAAAGTCACAATTCACTATTTCAAAGAATTTCAGATGACATATTTTTCGATACAATAAACTCTTTCCTAGAGTATCATATGATTGGGCTTTATTTTTTGGTGTTTTGTTATGTATTTGAACATCCCTCTCTAAAATGCCAAATGAAAATAGCATATTGCGCATAATTAGTGTATTATGTTTTTATTACATACACTGCGTACATATGTACATAATTTGGTGTTCGTCTAAACATTTTTTTTCAAGAGTTTGGAAGTTATTGTACGGCAATGTACAGACAGATTTTTTTTTTACATATTCATGTTAATTTAGTCATGAAACGTTGGCAATTCTTGTTATTATAATAGTAAAGTAAAATCTGATAGTGGAAGCTGCATCCAAATTTTCAATGAAATTAATAGAATACAGCTGAAGGATGTTCGGATTGTATAGAATAAATAAGTTTATGGGCCTTCGTAGTTCAGTAAAACCACATTAGCAAATTGTCTGTAGTTTTCCTGTCGCTAGTTCGTTCCTACCATTTGCTACGCCAAAGAATCCATCCTATACGCCATCATCCCTAAGCACATATTTTAAGAGATGCTTTTAAATGCCATTAATTTTGATTATGCATTAATGCCGAGCATTATTAATACATTTATATCGTGTATCAGAGATTTCAGATCATTATTTCTAAACTTTTGATAAAAGTTTTTACTCTGCTTGACGGCTAGGAAAACGTACAGATTGAAAAATATAATAGCCATTGAAATCTTGTATATTCTTTGAAAACTATATTTGAATACGTTATTTAAATAAATATCCAAATCAACGGTGTAGCGCAAAAAGGGTCAAGCTGGATTTTATCGTAACACGCAGATTGGCTCTTTTGCACTACTCCATCGATATGTAATATTTTATACGTGGCTTAAGTATAAAAAAACTCTTACTTATTATTCGTATTAGTTGAATCATGTGTTGATCGTCCTGACTTAATTTCCTTACGACTTAATTTTGAATCCATTGCAAACATAGAAAATAATTCAAATAATATAACAGCGAAAATTGAAAAAAAAACCCTTTACATAAAATTTTACGTAAATTTAAAAAGTATGTCAATAATTACGCTTACTTAGGTTACATATATTTATATAAAAGTATTTATTTAACGTGGAGTAAAGTAGAGTCAGAGTACTAGTTATTATCAATCAAATCAAATTCCTGTTAAGACCCCCTATATGAGCATAGGACAGAAACTCTCTTCCACAAGGCGCGATACTGAGCATAGGCCTTAAGCTGTTGCCAGGATTTGTTTATTCCTCTGGCTCAACTGCTCGCTTTCGTGTGTTACATGGTCCACCAAGCCGACATTAGTTCACGAAAGTCTGTAGTGGAACGGTCGCTTTCCACGTAGTACAACCATATATATAATTACACGGATTTGACGTATGCGTCAAAAACTCACAGCTTCGTGCGAAGGAAGATCGCTCTTAACCTCCAAAAAGGGGAAAGGATACCAAAGGTCTGACGGGCCTTATATAGACGAGCCTCAATATCATTTTCGGCTCCGCCGTCAATGCTGATATTGCTTCCGAGATAACAAAAATCTTGCACCTCTTCAACATCTTGTCCGTTAAGAACAATCAGTGTGCTAGCGTTCGAACCCATGTGCATGTACTTGATTTTACGCACATTTGTTTTCAGTCCCACCTCTTTGCATTTAGAATGCAACGAGCGAACATTTGACTCTAAGTTCGATCGGTTACGTGCAAGTAAACACACATCATCAGCATAATCAAGGTGACTTAAGATGTTAAATAGTCTCCATTGAAGGCCTTTACCTTCCCCACCTTCCAGTGCAGCTTTTAAGATGTCATTTATTACCACCAGAAACAGGGCTGGTGATAATATGCAGCCTTGTCTGACACCGGTTCGCACAGGGAAGCTCTCGGACAGCTCTCCTCTATGCAAGACGCGACACCTTGCATCTTCGTAGGATTCTTTAATCATAGCTATGACCTTATCTGGAATACCTCTCCTACGCAAAGCATTCCATATGTAATCTCGCTTAACGCTGTCGAAAGCCTTCTCGAAGTCCCAAACACGAGATGTAGTGGCGAACCCACTTCGGCGGACTGCTCCAATATTATCCGTAGGGTATTTGTATGATCAGTACAAGACGACCCTTTACGGAATCTAGCCTGATAAACTTCGAGAGTGCTCTCGACGACATCACTAATCCTATTCAGAATTACCTTAGCCACAATTTTCGAAACGGCAGTAAGTAGACATATACCACGCCAATTGCCACAATCCCGAAGGTCGCCCTTGTTCGGAATTTTCACAGTGATGAACTCCTTCCATTCAGTCGGATATCTTCCTTCATTCCACACCTCAGTAAAGAGTGGGAGGAGTATATTGGCTGTTATTTTTGGGTCCGCTTTAAGGAGTTCGGTTGGTAGTCCGTCTATACCTGGGGCTTTCTTTCCCGCGATTGACCGAATGGGGAAAACTATCTCTTCCTTATATGGGGGATTGTCACTAATAGAAGATTGTTACGGTTGGATGTTTGGTAGTTGTTCTCTTTCTGGAATATCTTCCTCTAACAAGATGTTTAAAATATCAGAGAAGTATTCCTTCCATCGCCGCAACTGGTGCTCACTCATATTAAGAAGAGTTCCGTCGACATCTCTCACCAGGTGGTTGACGGTGAAATTCCTGTTCATCAACTGTTTCATGATCTTAAATGATGAACCCATATACCCAGGGTAAGCCGCAGATTCTGCCTTGTTGCCAGATCTTTAATGGCCTTTCTCTTGTTGCGTTTTATGCTGTTTATAAACATCGCGGTAGTTCTGCCTCAGTTTGGGTGTTCGTTGATTGACATCGGGTTAAGAGATGATTGCCAATTTGGCTTTTTTCCGATCGCCAACCTTGTTCCATGTGTACTGCGACATCAGAGTTTCTGATCGTTTTGCACATAGACACTTCACCACTAGTTAGAAACGTGTTTCTGGCTGCCTCGAAATTGGCGTCCAGTGAGCGCATTTCATATTCGCCCAATGTGGTAACTTTTCGCGTAGAATGGTGGTGTACTCGCGTTTTTTGCTGATTTCTCTGAGCTTATACACATTAAGCTTGCGCTTCATTTGAAGAATTTGTGGTCGTCGGACAGCTGCTGTGCACTATCTCAAGCAAGCAACCATCAAGTGCTGATGGCTCCCCACGTCAGCTTCACGGTTCGCTCGCACATCGAGGAGACATCTTATCCATCGGCAACTTATAGCCAAATGGTTGATCTGGTTCTGAGTAACACCATGAGAGGTAGCCCAAGATGTTCTATGGTTACTCTTGTGTGGAAAAAGGGTCCCTGCGATGACCATTTGCCGAGTACTACAAAACTCCACAAATAATTTGCCGTTTTCGGGTTTCTTAATCCAAGGTCGTGACCTGTCGACCCAAGGGTTACCATGCCCCCCATGACTTGTTCTAGTCCAGTGTTATCAGAGCCAACCTGGGCGTTCATATCTCCTGAGACGGTAATATCACCTCTTAGAACACGCTGGAAGGTGGCACTCATTTGGCTGTAAAAATCCTCTTTGTAGATCGTAGAAGTGGTTTCACCAAATCTACGCAAACCATTTCGATAGCCTCCCTACTTCTTGATACCATTAAACCAGCTGCAAGTCTAAAGATTTTAAGGCGAGACAAACTTGGCAGACCTGAACGTATTTCCGGATGTCCATATGAATTTTAAGCTAATAATAGCGCTGAGCTACTTGATCCAAAATTCGCTTTGTTGTGACTATTCTCTGGGTCATCATGACATTCCTCGAGGAAGCACTTCTAGGAATGACGCCGGCATACAAGGATGTAATATTTTTCCAAAATACATTGTCTTGCACGCGCTAATCCGAGTACTCATTCGGCTGCTCTGCCATAATGTCCAGGAGCTTGTGTATCAAACATTGTCACTTGCTTCTGCGAACTCCGACTCCACATAAGGCACGAACTTAGGCAACGCATCGGGAATTAATGGCTCTGCCCTTACAATGAATGATTTGAACAAAATACTTCTGAAGACTTTGCTTATTTTTCTAATTTTCCCGGTGGGTTGTTTGTTTAGCCAAACGAGGGAGTATTGATATGTTATTACTCTGAACCGAGTTCCCTCAATGTATGGCCATAACTTTTCACAGGTCAGAGATCTGCCATGCATTCTTTTTCCATGGCTGAGAAATTATCGTTAGTGATCGATTCAAATAGCTGATCACTCGCTCCCAATTTGAAAAATTAGCCCCGCATTGGGCGCCAAATGTTACGAAAATATTCCCGACTGGGAATACCAGGTACAGAAACCCCTTGCACGGGGACGAAACGTAGAGTAACCTGTGTAAGCGGGCCATAGACGCTCATAAGATCTGCGAAATTGTACTCACCGCTGCACGTCCTTGGTTACTTCCATTTCGCATTTCTTCTCCCTTATTAGTCCGCGCTCGTCCTTGTTTACTTTCAGAAATGTTTTATTTTTCTTTTTATTTTCAACTTCACTCGGCTTATATCGCCATTTTTCGTCATATTAAGATTTCCTATTTGCGTGTCCTTTTCTTGTTTGACTTTCGCAGTACCGAAATATTATCGCGTCACGTAATTAGCTCGTTCACTATTTTGCCTTCCTTTCACAAAAAAATTTTATTCTGTAATAAATCTGTCTTGCATTTTTCATGTCTTGTGAATGGAGAAGATTTCCGAGCCGCTAAAGGGTGCTCACAAGAGGAGGGCGAGGGTACTTTCACTCATCGCATAGTGATCTTCTTTTAGAGCCTGGGAATCGAGTTACAGGAATATGTACATGACCTCGCCATTCTAATTTGTGGTAAATTTCAAGAAACTTTTACAGGAAAAGTTTAAGAAGCCGTATGACAGGCGTAAAAGGGCCGAAAAGGACAATTGTAGCGTTCACCAAAAAGAATATTAAGAGCAAGCTGAAAAAGTCAACAAATTTTATTTGAAACACTGGAATATCCTAGTGAAGCAAAATTTCTAGTGGTAATTGACGATTAGAAACTGATACGGAATATTCATCTAGACAATGTTTATAGCTAAAATATCTTTCTGCACTCGCAAAAGCTTTCTGGGTTAAAATGAGGTGCATAGTGTAAAGCTAACTAACTGGAGCAATAGGTACTATTTTCACTGCTGCATTAATAGTACTTCTCAATTTGATTCTCCTGCTTGCCCATCTCTGACTTAAAAAATTTAAATATAAGTAGTTCTTGTTATATCGCACTCATATACGGTAACCAGATATAACATACATAGCTTCATAAAAAGCTGATCTTATTAGGGCGCCATAACAGGGTGTTTCAAAAATGGAGTCTCTGGAGTACGTTCTGGTACTATTTTCTACGTACGATAAAACTATGTGCTCAAAAGGATATAAACATAGAATACAGAAACACTTACATTCTCTCAGATAATAAGGTGACAATTCTGGCTTTACATTCATCTGAAATAGCAGAAAAACGATTTTGCGATTGCATTCAACATTAAAATATTACAATAACTGCAGACTTTATAATGAGGAGAGGGAAAGATATATTACAGTAAACACTCTGTGTTGTGAGGCACTTGTGAATAAAAAACTTCTTTATTTTTCTGCCTCTTCGAAATGACCTAAGCTTTATCATTAACGAGACTCAATGGCGAACTCTGAAACTATTTTCCGGGAGATATCACTATAGGCCTACCAGAAGACGCAGTGATAGAGGAAACCAGACCAACCCCAATGCGCAATCTAAATTATTTCCAATTTATTGATTTTCGCTAAGTTGAGAATTTGCAAGACTCTACTATGATGGGAGGGAACAAACCTTGAACATGTTACCTGCATACCGAAATGAAAAATTCGGCAAATTTTTCGATACGCAAAATCTTACGAAAGGTTAAGTGAATAATATATCAATGATTAAAATAGATCTACTTCAAATGTTTGTTCTTTCCATTCATTAAAAAAAATAAACTCCTTCAATTAAAAACCCATTATTGCACGAGTGACGGAACAAAGTACGAGTACGTACACAATCTCATTACTTGGTGGCCCTTTAACGGATGCTTGAAGTAAGTTTTCTGTGCTTTCTAGCCGCCGTAGGGCAGAAGGACATTCACAAGGGCAAATCGCCCACACTCCTATATATGGTATGTAATTCTGTGATGTTGGTGTTTCTATTTCCCGGAATTCCGACTATTTGATGCGGCTTGGTGTGGTGCTCTGGCATTGATTGAAAACTTAAATCCCAGAAGTCAACTGTATACTTAACACTTAAAGCCGCTTAAAAAAGGATTTCTTTTCCAGTTTTATCAGCTTCCTGATTCTGTAAAAGAGGTATCGTCATCGCCCGTACTACTATGATACTACGCTGTTCGCGTATAGCGGCTCCGGAAGCTTTTTAGACTTTAAGTAAAAGTGCATGTATGCTTTTTGGACGGATTTACGGATAACCGAGAGAGGATATCGAGTGGGAGTAAGGCTCACGTCACGATACTTGCAAGAATATTTATTCGGGTTGCAGGTTGGTATTACACCAGATTCTAAATGGATGAATACGACAGAATGCATTGCAATTTGCATTAGACTCAGGTGTATGGATTAGAATTAATTGAGTGCTTATATTTGTTTCCATAAACATTTATTTTGAGAGGATTAGAGCGAATTGAAATACGTGTTTGTTTCCTAGCATAACAAAGAAATGCCGAACGGAAATTGTCCGGATATAAGAAATTGTGATTTGTAAGGATGAATAGTAATGAAGTGGTCGTAAAACGCTTTGGCTCATTTAATAGAGTGGAGAAACGAGCTAACTATTTTACCACAGAGAGCGACTATTAGAAAAAAATTAAATTTATTAAAATTGTTTCTTTTTTTATACAAAAATGTTGGTTGTTGGTCAAAAATTTCAAAACCGGATGTCCGTTCGTCCGTCTGATATCCGTCCGTCCGTCCGTGTGCTCTTTACCTCGAGAACGGATTCAGCTACAAAGTTTAAATTTTGAACACGCCGTCTCTGACGAAGAAGTAAGGTCACGTTCGTGAACGGGCTAAATCGCTTCACCTCTTCTAGCCCCTCCCATGCAAAATTACTCATTTTCAATCATTAACAATAATCAAATTTTCGTGGAAACAATAAAAGCTAATAAATTGAAATTTCGAAAATTTTATTTTTATCACAAATGTGATGTATGGTACAAAAGTGGAGTCCCCCACTCCTTTTATCACTTCCCATACAAACTGCCCTTTTTCAGTGCGTATAACAGTTATCGAGTTCACATTTTAAACTAAATACTTAATTAGCATTATTATTAAAATCGGAAAAAATATACTGATTTGCTTCATTATTTCTACCCTCTCCCATACAATATGACACATATTCACAACAGCACAATAATTAGATTTTTTTTTTAAATTTGAATATTACTCGTCTGAAATTTAAGAAATGTCAATTTCATAATATTCGTAGTTATTTCTACAACAAAACATCCCACTCCTTTTACATATAAACAGCACTATTTCATTAAGTTCTACAATGGTACTACAGCCCGAATCGGGCCTTGGCCTCCTGACTTTCAGGATCTTTAACATTTTAATTGTCATTATTAAAAAGTTGTTAGCCCTTCGCATAAACTTCTGTTTACGAATTTTCATTTTCGTAGATTGAGGCAACTAAGGTATACCCAAGCAGGCAGTGTGCTGGAATTATTATTATTTTACTTTATTATTCTAATAATAAAGTATTGTGATCGACACAAGAATAAAAAAATTGCTACCCTGGAATTTTTTTTTCGCGTGTTATGACTAAATTAGCCTAAAAATGCAAAAAAAAATCCGTCCCGCCGTACGCCGTACATATGGAATGATATCTCCGAGACGGTTAAAGGTAGAATGTTCAGTTGTGGGTGGATTGTTGATTGGGTAAGTGAGCTCTATTTTTTAAATTTTGGGGGTTTGTTAGGTAGAAGGGGGAGGTGGGGGAAGGGAAAAAGTCAAAAATTACACTTGCTAATATCTCCACCACGAATGTAGATAGAAAGTTGAAAATCAGTAGAGATATAGAGAGGGTTGTGAGACAAACTTTAAAAATAATTTAATTTTTTTATCCATTGGCGTCCGAAAAGGGGGGCTAAAACAAATTGTCGGCCGAATTGTTTTTTCAAATGATTATATCTTCCAAATTACTTATGATAAAAAATTCATATTTTGGGACCATCAGGATGGCATATAGTTCCATCGGAATCAACATAGAGAGTGACTAATTATTGTAAGGGGAAGGGTCAGAGGGGGTGCAAAGAAAACAAAATTAATATCTCAACTATCTCTTGAGCTATGTAATTGAAACTTAAAACGTATATTAAGCTATACTAGGAACATACAAAAAAATATAACATGTTGAAAAATAGTAGTGGGGGGAAATGGGGACCATTCCAAAAATTGCAAATCCTTATATCTCAAAAAAGAGTACAGATATCAAATTTGTCACATTGTAGAACTACATAGTGCTTAATTTTGGTAAAAACTTTAAGTTGGGAGGTGTAAGGGGAGAGAGGTGATAAGCAAAAATGTCGAAAATTTTGAGTGATTTTTTTAGGGCTCTGGTGAAAGATACAAAGTTTAAATTTTGCACGTGGATACGTCTGTTTGACGTACATAGAAAAATAATAATAACGTGATCCATAATTGTTACAAACCGACTCCCCCGGTCTAACGTGCACAAGGTGTTTCATGTGCATTGAAAAAAATACATAAACTGAAAATTTTTGAGTGAAATTTTAAGGTAGAAACTTGAAAATTTGCGAAATGCGTTTTAAAAAAATCACATAACTATTAAAAGCTATCAATTTGAAATTTTGCACAAAAACTTACGAAAATAATTGAAATGAAATTACGTTAAAAGTTTTGAAATCGCGCTTGCCCTTCTACCCCCTCCCATACAAAACCATGATTTCGACCAATGTCATTAAATCAACTAATAACCAACAAACTAAAAACTATGAACTTGAAATTTTGTACAAGCACCTTACAAGAGAAGCGAAATAAAACTACATGTCAAATTTTACGATTCTCTTACCTTTTCTACCCCCTCCCATACAAATGTTCGGTTTCCTGTATCTAAAATACGTCGAATTTTATGAAAATTCTATGCAACACATTCTATACAGAGAATATTGGACGTGATTCATGCAATTAATTAAAAAGCTATTAACATCCACCCACCCTTACTATTACCCCTAGTCCCCCCTCATAAAAACCCAAACTTGCAGAAACGAATGAAATATTGTTAAATTAACAACACCCCTGCCCAAGAACTCCCTTTCACTTAGCCTTCCCTAACCACTCTAACCTGCAAATTGACTTTCCACTCATCCGCAACTTGTCCCAAGAATAATAAAGTTTCGCCCGACTTGTTGGCAGTTTATTTTTTATTGTTATCGAAATAAACTTAGGGGGTCTTGGGGGACATGGGTAAGGCTACGACACACAATGCGAGTTAATATATTGTTGCGAGCTAGGGGATCGCCGATTTGAAAGGAAACTCAATTCGTTTAAAAAAAAAATATAGATAATTTATTTATTGCACTTTATACACAATTCTCACTTTAACTTAATTCGCCTTAAAACGCACTACCGATATTTTGCTTTCTATCGCTTTTACTACCGTCGCGTTCAGATGTCTCTGATTCACCGATAGGTGTCGCCAAAATCTAACTAACTCGTTGTCTGAAAGTTGGCGGCTATTTATACTAAGTCTCCCAGACAGGTGTCGTTGTGTGTGTGTGTCTAGAGTGATTGCCTACATTGTGGAGCTCGGTAGAAGTGTCTGGAAACATGTGTATAGCGTTTTAAATGTTGATGGACTTTTCGCGGTGTTGCTGGGGACGTCGAGGTTGTCAGATTTATAACAATATATTATCTCGCTTTTCGATATTACTAGTGTCATTATCCTATACATAATTCGGCCTACTTATATCAAAATAGGAAGTTAATATATATTAACTCGCATCGTGTGTCGGTAGTCTAAGGGAAACAAGTGAAAATAGGAAAATTAGCAGGGAAACACAGGAGGGACGAGTTTGAAGTGGCGTGAACGTTATTTTTAAACTGCTGAAGGTTGCATTCGGTGGGAAAGATATTGCCTGGTAATGAATTTGTCCAAGGGATGAACTGATGACTGCCTAAACTTGACTGTTCTCCACGGCAAGGGCTTCACTGTGTACTCGTGTGAGCGTGCAGCTTGGCGAGTATTTCAGGGGGCATTGACTATAGGTGGTATTAGGGCTTTTAGCTCCTGCACCATGGAAGTATCTGTAGTAAATGCAGAGTACTCCGATATTTCGACGGTGCTCGAGGAAGTCAATTGAGTCCGATATAGCTTCATCTCCATTTAATCGGAATGCATGTTTCTGGATACGGTCAAGAAGAGCCAGATGTGATTTTCGCGCCCCAGACCAAATATGCGAGTTGTTCTTAAGACGTGGTCGGATATAAGCTGTTCGGACGCAAAAAAGTATTGCTTACACTTCCGCGGAATACCTAAGCGTTTCGAAGCATCAAGAGCAACTTCGTAGATGTATTGGCTCCAATTGTAACGTGAAGTCTGCAGAAGGGGAAATCTGTACGCCATTTAAGGATAATATATCCTGACCGACGTCGGAACGTTATGTTTAAGAGACAGATGATAGGACTGCGTTCTTAAGGCATTAAACTCAACTCTGTTTTTCCTGCCCCATTCCAGAATTAAACTGAGGTCAGAGTTCAATGACTCATTACGGCATGAGGCTACTGCTGTTGCGTGCCTCTCCTGGGAATTTAAATTGGAAGGTATTATCCAAATTGCTGTCATCTGTGAAACAGTGAATAGAATGAGAATGGATGACAGGAGGGCGTTTATGAACACTAAAAAGAGTATAGGAGATAAAACTGAGCCCTGAGGGACACCGGAATTATTGGAAAAGGGTGCAGGACTCTAATGGAGCGCTCGGAGAGAAAACTTTCAATCCATTTAAGAAAAGCAGTGTTAAAATCCAGAGGCCTTCAGCTTGGCTAAGAGAGATTTGTGCCAAACTCTGTCGAACGCCTTAGCAATGTTTCCACTACTTTTGAAAGCACTGAGGTAATGTCTATTGAGCGATAATTAGCGGGGTTCACTTTGCTTCCTTTTTTTGGAATTGGTTGAACATTCGCGATCTTCCAGATCTGAGGAAAGCACCCTGAAGAGCAAGAAAGATGATAGAGAGGAAGCGCAATTTTTAAGGACAATGGGGCGATGTCATCACGCCAAGCAGACTTGTGAGTATTGAGCTCCTGCAGGCTCCTGGAAATAACGCTAACTTGAAAGCGAAGTGGTGGCAGCAAGAAGCCCGAGTCCGGTAAGCACGGAGGACTCTGATTCGACGGTGGAGGCTTAGAGTTTCTTGCGAAGTTTGCTGCCAAAAGGTTTACTTTTTCAACTGGATCAACAACGGTTCGGTCGCCATCGATAAGAGGGGGTGTTGCAGACGTGCTGAAATTGCTATTGACAGATTTTGAAAAAAACCAACAAGATCTTGAATTTTTGGGGTTCTCAATGATCTTAAGACGACGTTTCTGGTCATGTTCACGCTTTAAGATTTTATTGCAGGTATTTCTTGACATTTTTAAAGAGTCCTTATTTTGTATAAGTTGGATTTTTGTGGAAAGCTTGGCTCTAATTGCTCCTTTGATCCTGTTTAGATTGCATGGAATAAAAAGCCTTATGCCCTTTATTACTGTTTCGGTCACAAGTTGTGCGATGACTTCATAATTTCCGGGCTTAAAGCATAGCCTCCAATCAAAGGCGCAGTAGAATGCATTAAGAGCCTCCCAACGGACTGCATTTACCATGGAAGTGTCGATAGTAAATGCTGAGTACTCCGACATTTCTGCGGTGCTTGAGAGAATCGATAGAAGATGTAATGGTCTCGTCTCCAATCAGTCGGAACGCATATTTTTGAATACGATCGAGCAACGCGAGGTGTGTTTTGAGTGTCCCAGCCCAGACATGCGAGTTGTACTCTAAACGTGGTCTAATGTATGCCTTATAGATGGTTGCAAGGTCGGTCGGCGTGAAATATTTTTTGCACTTTCGAAGAACACTTAGACGTTTAGAGGAGTCGAGGGCAACATCAAAAATGTGCTGGGCCCAATTCAGGTGGTCATTAATTTTAACGCCTAGAAGAGTGAAATTATCTGAAGTGCAAAGTTGTGCGCCACCAACAGCCACATTGTTAGATAATACTGGAACATCACGTTTAAAGGGTATAAGACAGACCTGCGTTTTGAAGGTATTGAACTCTACTCTATTTCTCCTGCCGTATTCTGGGATCAAGTTGAGATCTGCTTTCAGTGAACTGAATAGCTCCATGCGATTGGAAACAATAGAGTGCTTGTTTGATTCCGCAACAGAGTTAAATTAATAGGTGTTATCTAAATTACTGTTATCTGCAAAACAATGGATTGGATTGAGAGTAGATGACGGAAGGCCATTGATTTATTTATTTATTTATTTGGGCTCTTGAAGAAAAAGATTACAATTTCAATTAAACAAAAGCAGAAAATGAAAGTATAGCAAAGAGGAAAAGTTAAACATTGAAGATGATAGTTTATAATATACGCTAAAAAATAAATGAATAATAAAAGTAAAAATTTAAACATTAAATATGATAGATTTAACTCTATTCTTAAGTAATGGAAAAGAAGAACCTAAGGAACCAAATTGGAGTAGGTCATGGTTCCTTTGTATTCTTAGCATCGGAGAGTGATGGTATACATCGAGAGAGGCTCGTGGAGGATTGAAGATGTCTGAATTCCTTGTTGAGACTATTTCTGGTCTAAAGGTCAGGTCGTCACAGAGCTGGGTATTGAGCAGGTAGTTGCACACAGATTCGATGGTTCACATATCGCAAGAATGGTGTGGGTTCCAGACGGTGAAACAGTATTCCAAAATACTACGGACGAGTGTGGAAAATAGGAGAGCAGCTATTCCTGGACGATTAAACTGGACGGTCGTGCGGAGGACGAAGCCAGCAAGTCTGTATGCCTTATTAGTAATCTCGGAGAAATGATTGAAGAATTTAAGTTTACGATCAAAGACCACTAGATCCACCTAGATCCTTTATTGTGGTTACTGCTGTAAGGATGGATCCATTAATAGAGTAAGAGAGAACAGAGGAGGTAGTCTTGTACGAGTACTCCGTAGTAAAAAACTTTTCTATGTTCAAAAAGATATCGTTGTTTGAACACCAACGAGAGATAGCAGACAAATCAGCCTGGAGAATCATGCCATCAGAAACGGAGGACATTGCCCGGAACAGTTTGAGGTCATCAGTGAATAAGAGACAGTTCGAAGATACAAATTGGGGCAAATCATTTATGAAGAGAGTAAATAATAGAGGATCGATCCCTGCGGGACATCAGAGTTAGCAAGAAACTCAGTAGAGAAATATTCGTTGAACGTAATTCGGAGACGACGGTCCGTAAGGTACGAACTGAACCAGTTCAGGAGAGAGCCAGAGACACCGTACCTTCCAAGTTTTGAGATTAGAATTTAACAATTAACGAAAGCTTTTGAAAAATCGGTATATATGACTTGGACAGTATTATGACGATCTACGGATTGAGCAACGAAATTAGTGAATTCACATAAATTAGTAGAAGTAGATCTACCTTTCACGAATCCATATTGGGCTGGTGATATCAAGTGATAAAGTTTATCCCATATTACATTATGAACTAATCTTTCAAAAACCTTTCCAAAACAGTTCAGGGTGGAAATCGGGCGATAATTTAAGACATTTTCGGTATCTCCTTTCTTTAAAATGGGTACTATGTTAGCTAGCTTCCAGCATGCAGGAAACGAGCCTTCTTAAAGAGACTTATCGAACAAAATAGATAGTGGCACTGAGAGCTCCGAGGAGAGAGCTTTCACAAAAAAGTTCGGGATCCCATCCGGTCCGCCATCGATTTTTGAATCTAGAGAATTGATGATTGATATAATGTCCCTCTCACTAATGGATATCTCAGAGATCAACTCCTGGGGTGGGATGAAGAAGTCATAAGACAGGTCATTACTCGAGTAGCTAAACACAGAGGAAAAGTATTTGGCAAATTTATTGTGGAGAGGTAGTGGCAGTATCACCAAACTTAAGTTGTGAAGGAAAAAATTGTTTATTTCTACGCTTTCTAACATGCAACCAAAACGGTTTGGTCTCATTGCGCAACAGTGCCGCCTCAAGCTGAGAAATATATGTAGAGAAAGCCTTCTTGATGTCCGATTTGACCCACTTACGCTGAAGGGAATAGTTTTGGTAATCAGATAGAAGAGACGAACGCTTATACTTTTTATGCAAACGCTCTTTTTTACGAAGAGCGCAAATAATAGAATGGTTATACCATTCATATATATATAATAATAACAATAAACAAGTCCTGGCAACAGCTTAAAGCCGATGCTCAGGATCGCGCCTTGTGGAAGAGAGTTGTTTCTGTCCTATGCCCCTATAGGGGGTCTTAACAGAATTTGATTTATACCATTCAGGGTAGTCACGACTAGAAGTCTATGCTAGATAAAGACAATGTAGGGTGTGACCAGTCTGCTTTCCATTGTAAATTGGGGAGGTTGAAGTCACCACAGATAAGAAATGTCAAGGTAGCGCCAGCTGAGTTGACAGTTTCCAAAAGGCTGTCAAAAAACTTTTCAATAATTTCCACTGCACAGCAACAAGGAATATAGACACACCATATATATATGTAGGTATCGACCTTGAGAGACTTTAATTTTGAGGATAAGGTGCTCTATGGGAAAAGCGTCGAAGTCCGGACAACGCGATGTTGACAGGGTATTTTTAACCGCGATGAGGACACCGCCACCATCTTTTTTGATAGAGCGATTGAGATCACGGTCATGCCTATAAACAGTGTATAAATTATGTTATGAATGGAAGGCATTAACCACGTTTCAGTGATACAAAGAATATCAGGCATACTCTCCAGAAGAGATACCATGAAGTCATCACACTTGGTTCTAAGGCCACGCACATTTTGGTAGAGAATAGTGAGATTATTATTAGATGAGCTAGAAATGTTAACAAAGCCTGATATATTCTTGTGAACATTAGATGATGATGGATTGGTAGCAGTCAAACATGAAGTATTTATGCTGGTTTTCGCTGATTGCTTCTTCGACGAAAATTCCGTTGAGAGCTATTTCTTGGTTTAAATTCCAGAACAATGACGCCTGGAGGCCAAAATTCAGCTAAGTTGGCAGCAGTACGGTTTGCGGGCAAGCAAACTTTGAATGTCGCAATAATTTTACCTGGAAGATTGTCCTGTGTCAGCTTAGTACAGCTGATGACAGCTGGAGTATAGCCCAGCTTCGACGTGATGTAATCAGACACTTCTCTCGTAGACGTATCGTAGGCCAAACGAGACACAAATAGCTGTCTGGGAGGTTCAACGACACGTAGCGTAGGTGATGAATTAGATGAATTAGAACCGGCCGGTACATTCGTCGATAAATTTTTGAAGACGTCAACCACCAACGAATTAGGTCGCACATTAGAAGGCGTATTAGCAGACGGCAGGGACAAAGCTCCCGGTATAACTGCAGGATTCGGCGAAAGTATCGGTTTTGCAGTAGTAGGTGTCTCAACTTGTTTTCTCGAACCTTTAGAACTTGTATCAGCACTTGAAGAAGAAGAAGATGAAGAAGATGTGGTGGCAGCAATAGTGCTCCTGGTGATTTGAGCACTATGTAAAACCTCCTCCGATGACGGCAGAGAAACAGACGGGAGCGTATGGATCTGGCTCTGCGAGATCGCAGCCACACTAGCCGCCAGCTCACAGATTGAAGTTTTTAGTTCTTCCATTTTTTTATAATTGATGAAAACTAAGAAAAGATTTGGAGATAAAACAGAGTCTTGAGGGATGCCGGAATCAATTGGGAAGGAGAAAGAAGTAGCGCCATCTAGTATTACTCGTAAAGTGCTTTCAGACAGAGAGCTCTCTATCCATTTAACAAGGGTAGCATTCAGACCTATGACCCTAAGCTTAACTATGAGACATTCATGTCAAATCTGTCAAAATGCTTTGCAATATCAAGTGCAAGAACTTGACCTTCGTTGTGTTTATGTTCGCATGAGGTCCACCGTTCTGTCAAGTTGACCAAAAAAACTTCCGTCGACCTTTCATAATGGAACCCACACTGACGATCATGGATTAGTTGGTTATCCTCTAGAGACATGTTGAAAGATTTTGCGATTGACAGCAGTTTCCATTACTTTCGAGAGCACTGAAGTAATGGCTATCGGGGGGTAGATGGCGGAGTTCGCTTTGCTGCCTTTCTTGAGAATTGGCTAAAAATTTGCAACTTTCCACATATTTGGGAAGCACCCAGAGGAATAAGAAAGGAAGAAAGATTGCGAAGAGGCTTAGCTAGAGAATTGGAGCTCTTTTTAATGGTAATGGGGGGAATACCGACCGGACCAACAGAATTTGTGAATAGTAAGCTCTTGAAGGATCCTAGAAATAAGTCTTCTGCGAAAATGTGGTGTGGGTAGCGAGAAACCAGAATCATTTAGAACGGGAGAAGATAGATTTGAAGGTGGAAGTCGAGAGTTTCTCGCGAAACGCTGCTAGTAAGTTAACTAATTCGATAGGATCAATCACGGTACGGTCGAAATCAACTAGATGTGGTATTGAACAAGAAATTGAAATTGTTATTGACCGTTTTAACGAATGAGCTAGGGTGTAGCCTATTAGGTAGCGTGTTGGTCTTGTAATGCGAAGGTCGTGAGTTCAAATCCCGGTCGACGCAATATATAATTCCAGCACATTGCCTGCTTGGAGATACCTTGGTCATCTCAATCTACGAAAATGAAAAATTCGTAGAAAGAGGGTTGTGCGAAGAGCTAACAACCCTGCCATAATAAGTAATATAAAATGTTAAGGAACCTGAATATCAGGAGGCCAAGTTCCGATTTGGGCTGTAGCGCCATTGTAGATGTAGTTTTAACGAATGACCAGTAAGATTTCGAGCCTCTTGGGCATTGAAAGATCTTCCGTCGATGTTTTTGGTCGTGCTCAAATTTAACATGCTTGAGTATGGACTTGGAGGCATTTCTTGATGCATTAAATAGTTCTCTGCTGGTACGTATTTTATTGCCTTCAAAAGTTTGAAATGCTTGTTTCTTGGCCTGAATGGCGCCGAGATAATCTTTGTTGAGCCAAGAGTCTTTCGACGGCCTAATTCTTTTATGACGGAAAGGTATGTAGAACTTCATACCTTTCTGGGTGATCTCGGTAAATAGTCTACAAGCTTCAACACAGGTTAAAGGCATTGAAGAATTTATATAGCGCCCCCCAATGGTGTAAATGCTGCAACTGTGAATTGTGCCCGAATTAAGAAATGGAACGTATTTCCAATTGGCGATGGAGATTTGACAGAGACAGAATATTTCTGAGGCCGGCTGGTGAGAAAAAGGTAAAAAAAAGGTGGGAAAATGTCCTGCAATATCTGGTAAACGAATAGGTTCATCTACTAGCTGTGTTAAAAATACGAGTATATTTGAAGATGGTCAAATTATTTTCAAAAATGTACTTTTAGTAATCCTTTCTCAAATTGCATAGCCTAGACGCTAATATGAGTAAATCATGTCAGATCTCACGAGCGGACAGACACATTCTAAGTAATAATGCGAGTAAAATTTTTAAATGCAACCGCATCAACAGACCACCTATGTACATTACTTACAGTCAGTCAGGAAAACTACATCTTTATGCTCCAAACTTAGGCTTATAGACCTATACTACACCTATCCGAGCTATGATTTGCAGCTTTATCAAGAGTGGCAGTTAATTATGGAGCCGCTTAACCGGAGAAGTAATCAGAGGATAAAATGCTTCCACATATACAGCTCACTCGAATTCGCAATACTCCATAGCCAGAAACTTTCTACACGTTTGAGTTGAGTTGAGTTGAGTTGAAATTTTCGCCTCATATTTCACACGGTGCACATTTAGTGCAATTAATGTTGCCCATAAATTGCATCTAGGTAGTGTGCCGTAGACATGAAAATAAATTAAACTTTATTCGTTATATACCTATATAAGCATTACATGCAGTGGTCATACGCGTTTTCATGCAAACTTGCATTCTAGGTTTAAGTATTCCTATTATAATATTAAAATGTGGATATTTTTCATAAAATTATTATGAAAATAAAGCATTTTTTCGGTATAATTTTTTTAGAAATATTTTTTTTTAACTTATGGTATATTAAATAATTGCTTTAAATAATTCATTCAGTCGAAATGGCACTTCATATTTTATACACATAGTCACCAAAAGTAGGAGTACTACGCACTACTGTGCAGATATGTGATATATATTGGTATACAAATATTCATTATGTGGCTCGAATTTCGTTTTTGTAACTTGGAATGTATGGCTAGGTAAGTACTTAATGTTTTTTTTTCAGTACATAATTTGCATGGAACTTAACTGCACAGATGTACCTAGTTTACACGGTACTTAGTTAGCACGGTACTTTGTTAACACAATACTTGAGTTTTATGGTTTTTGGTTTTTATGATGCTTGGTTTATAAGTTGTAAAGTTTAGAATTAGCTAGGGTGTAGCCTAGTGGGTAGCGTGTTAGTCTACAATGCGAAGGTCGTGAGTTCAAATCCCGGTCGGCGCATAATTCCAGCACACTACCTGCTTGGGTATACCTCGGTTACCTTAATCTACGAAAATAAAAAACTCGTAGATAGAGGGTTGTGCGAAGGGCTAACAACCCTTCCGCAATAAATAATGAAATATGTTAAGGAATCTGAAGGTCAGGATGCCGATTTGGGCTGTAGCGCCATTGAAGAAGAAGAAAGTTTAGAATTGGATTGTAGGTAGAATGAGCCACTGTATAAAGAGAGCATATATTTGAAACTATTGTGCTGTATTTCTGTTTTTTTTTTTATTATTATTACAGAGTGATCTGTGTTATAGGCAATTTCGGCCTTTTTATGCAATGCACAACCACAGTCATGGAGGAAAGGAATGGGATTAGGAAGTAACGGAAAGTGGAGTGAGAACGGTCGTAACGAGTGGAGAAGGTGCTATATTTTTCAGTTGTACTGGCTGTTACTGAGAAATATTTACAGATGTTATGGGGGATTGAATGATAGAAAGCGAATAGAAACCATTTACTGAGTATACAGACCTTCTTGAGGCGGAACTGTACCACATTTACATCATTTACCCATTTTATTTCGGATAATTTTCATTGCCTATAGCAACTGAAAAATTCGTGCTTCAAAAAATGTACTGCCTGGAGTGGAAATCGAACTCACAACCTTATGACTGTGAAGCAAGCACGCTACCCACTACGCCACGGAGCCTGCTATATTAAACGCGAGTTAAATCTTTTGTATTTGTCATGGCATTGTTAGCAATGCTTCAATGATCGGTGTTGCTGAGGTGTTAGTTCTGCGAAAAACGTAAAACTCAAGGCAAGCGACTGTTTGCGATTTATGGGCATTGGAAGATGATACTCGGTCGGTTATTGATCTTTCTCCTAACTTCGTAGTCTGTTTCCAGGGAGGCTAAGCCCGCAATGTCTTTTGTTCACTCCAACGATAGCTGAGCAGTTTATTCCAATTTTTTTTCCCAAAACTTTGAGAGTTCTGAAGCTGTCAAGCTGCTGCCATTTTAAGCTTATCTTCATAAGGGTGAATGACCTTCTCAGTGAAGCTTCCATTTGCAGATTTATGCCCGACAAATGTATCTTTTTCTTCCTAATCGACCAGCAAATTCTTTATACTTCCGCTTCAGTTGCTGGACAATTCAAACTACTTCTGGTACCAGACACTTGTTTTGAGGTTCAGTAGTATTGGATAGCCAGAAGTGCAGCTTTAGGATTAGGTGGTTTTAAAGAAGCACATTGCACTGAGACCATCTGGTTGGGTTCATTGGACTTTATTGATGAGATGGATGTAACTCCTGTTGTGCTAGCCACTTGGTACGGTTTGCGAACCGAAGCAGGCTCGCATGTTTGACGCTCCTGAGGTCGTCTAGTTCTGAGAAGAATCTAGAGCATAAACAAAGAATATGACTGTTGGAGATTTGCGGACAAAGACATAGGACTATACCTTGAATGCTTAACGTGAACGTACCGACAGAAAGCCACGAGTTCACGGCTGTCTTTAGCAGTCACGGATTGTTTATGACGACAATCATTAACGCCTGCATCCTCTAAGCTTAACGTAAGTCATTGACCAACGTATCTCGGCAGATGATACCAGTCTATGCTTCTTCGTGTGCTCTGTAGTCACACTGGTAAGAGCAAGTCCTATCTAAAACCTTTCCCAATCTTTGGATCATGGAATCCGGTTGAAACGGAACTCCACGCCGAGCACAAGGTTTGCACAAGGCATTCCAAGAACCAGTTTACTGGACAAGCACAGCAAAGCAGGAGATGCTCTACCCGCGATATAGGTGGTAAACCACAGCCACTACGTGTACCCCGAAGGGACCCTATCCATGGCTGTATTGGTTTGCCCATACCCCGTCGCATCGATCAGTCTCAAAACATTCATGCCCATTCGTATCATCACTCGATGTTCAATTCATACCGTCTGTGCTGCGTAAGATTTTGCTCTCTCCTATGTTCTGCTATGACACCAAAGGGCTTGGATCCTAAGTGTCACCTCGAACATAAGATTGCTACTTTCTTTCGCAATATACCATGTACTACCAGTAATACAATGTCAGTTCAGCTTAGTTGTAGCTTCAGTTAGCTTTCGTCAGGTTGCTACGACGGCCGTCCCGGCTAAACCGAGCTTCTGCCGCTCACACACCTACAGCTAGGCTAATATCTGCATTTAAGGATCAATATTCACTTCCTTCGGTCGGTTACGCAGTCCTCCTTGACTTCTCGCCTCCCTCAGTCTGCTACTACTATCACCCGTATCAACATTCGCCCATATTCAATATTCTTCTTGCTTCATTTTTTACAATACTTAGCGGGGCTACTCTCGTCTTCACCTAGCTTAAGTCTGCTACTAAAATCCACCATCGACATCAAATACTACATTCAACTACCAACTTTCAACTGTTAACATCTTATATTCTTTATTATTGCTTCTATTTTCGCATCATTCCGTTAGTTACTAGGCCGTGCCGACTATACCGGACACCTGCTTTTCACCTCCTTCATTCAGCTACTACTATCCGCAGCTTCTTGATGTTTGGATCTTATATTCGTTCATTCATTCATTTATTCATTTATTCATTGAGACATGATCGATACAGCTTGGAACAGGGTTGACAATACATCCTCCCGTAGTACCAGGTTTCAAGTCCTTGGTGAGGACCTTCGTGAAGCAAGCTTCACTTCGGTCTTAGTTCACACGCAACTTGATACCGATCGAACAGCTCGGGTTCATGGAGTTGCCACGCTCCAAAAGAAGTTACTGGAATCGCCGTAGCTTTCTGGACCAGCATTTACTTCCCTGTGATAGATAGGTTTCGGAGCTGACAGACTGTCCAACTTTATCCCTCCACCTAAATGGGTTTCGGAGCTGATGGTCTGTTCAACTTGATTCCCCCTATCTGTGTAAGTTTTGGAGCCGATGGTAATATAGTATAATAAATTGCTTTAGAACAATTCAATATACCTACCATCGACTTACTCCCCCCTACTTGCATCTACTTTCACTGCTTAGAATACACCATACAACTACTGGTTTCTGCATTAATTCAACAAATAAAAATCTAATTTTCTTCATTGCAACTTATCCTTAGTACAGTATGTAAAAACTCAGTCAGATTTCACCCATCAGGTTAGAGACCTTAATCTGGTAGCTTCATGTCTTCACTAGTTACTACATCCTGATTCAACCAGATTTCCATCACACCTCTGTTCCTCAGTTCCTCGGTTCATCAGTTCCTCGACCTACCTTAAGTCTGAGACGGCAGCACCTCGGTTCATCAGTTCCTCGGCCCATAGATTTGGATAGTGTCCTCCTCTATGGGTGATAAGTTTCTAATCCGACACAATACATTCAACTTTATCCCCCCACTTAAATGGGTTTCGGAGCTGACGTTAGTACGCAACCTTGTCCCTCACCGATGGGTTTCGGAGCCGGTGTAATATATTGCAATAAGTAATGAACTCAAGGCAACTACCATCGACGGATTCCCCCCCCCCCCATCTGTAGACCTGTTAGCGCTATCCAGCTTGCACCACGCAGAGGTGGGTCTACTTCGCAAGCCATGGGCGGGCAGTGACAAAGATAATGTTCGATAGATTCTCTTTCTTCCTCGCAACATCTATAATGGCCGTCACTCGCGATGCAAGCAATGACCTATGGTCAGGCCGACAATAGTTTGGACGCTGTAGCAACTACGTTATACCAGCTGAGGTGTGATATTTTTATTTGGTTCTTCCTAAAATAGTCGTTCTACAGTTATCCTGCTACCTCCATTCCTTCAAGAATGAATCCAAAATAATTTGTTTAAAGTTGTTCTTCAGAACTGTAGGTGCTACATTGACTGACTTTCTAATGGAGTTAATGTTTGCCGATCCTTGCCGGGTGACCGTGTCTGCTGCGTCGTTTTTTTTTCCCAGATCGCTGTGACCTGGTATACAAATTAGAAATACTTGGACTATCGCTCTACAAATAGTTACTAGTTTGGATGTTATCCTGCAGTATTAGAATACTAGAAGAGCAGACCTGCTATCCGTGAAAATTTAACAACTTTCGAGACTGTTCTGCATATCTAAAAGAATTATTGTACACTCGTTAATGACAAATAATTCAGCTTGGAACACAGTCGCGTGATCTGGAAGATGAAACGAAGATTGTTTGTGGAAGTAGTGGAAATAAATCCCTGCACTTGTCCTCTGATTAGTCGTAGATCAGTCCGTACAGAGACGAGTTGCACAGGCGCAGAGTATGGTATTTGTTACCCATTCGTTTCGTTCAGGAAGCTTAATATGAAGCTCCCGTTTCTCAACCTGTAGTTGGTTAAGAAAAAGGTGCTAGGTTGGTTTTTAGTACCACCGCTGGCCACCACAGTAGCGCGCCATAGAAAATAATTGGCCTAACAATACTGGTATACATCACGTGAAAAAGGTGCGGCTTATGGCTCCATCTCAACTGAAGTGTCTGTTTGCAAGCAAAGAATGCTACAGTAGCTTTTTTCGCTCATTCTTGAATGAAGGCCTTCGCGGATAATTTACTATCAAGAATAAGACCTAGAAATTTATCCTGGTTCAAGAGGACCATAGTGATACCCCGAGGGGTTGGTGAATTGAAAACGTATGGTCTTCTTCTGGAGAAGAGGAACAGATCTGTTTTTTGATGGATGGTAAGTCCTTGATCTAGTGCCCAGCTGTCTAACAGTTGTAGATGATCACCAAGAACTTACTCAAACTTTCCAGTTAGCATGGTGACAAGATCGCCCGCTTATGCAATGTAGGGTAGCCGTTTAGATTTAAAATTGAAAAGAGTTCATTTACGGTTAGAATTTACAGGACAGGCGATTTGTGGCATTCCTCTGTGGGCAGCGCCTTTTCTTGTCTTTTCACCCATCTGTTTTTTCGTCAGCAAAAAAGCTTAGC
Organism: Chorisops tibialis; assembly: GCA_963669355.1. Lineage (NCBI taxonomy): Eukaryota > Metazoa > Arthropoda > Insecta > Diptera > Stratiomyidae > Chorisops > Chorisops tibialis. The sequence continues at coordinate 86,324,240 of OY770264.1, forward strand.
TATTCATGCAGTCACGAGAGGTTCCAAACTATGGCAAGGCATTAAGTATGGCCTCAACAATGCGCCTTCAACGTCTAGAAAGGCACCGAGGGCAACCTTTATATGATGGTTTTCTCCACGGCGGCTACTGTTTCATATTAGGCTTTTTGGTGGACCTTTAAGATCTTTGGTCAATTGTAGTAGATAAGCTCCTAGACAGAACAAGCCTACGAGGTGATAAGATATGCCGATAACCTTGTTATTGTAAGTAAGTTTGTTGGAAAGGTTACAATTTGTCTTGGAAGTAACAATGTAGAATGAGAATGGTATCAGTCTAAGAACTGAAACATCAACCCGAATAAGACTGATATAGTACCAGTTATGAATAGAAGGGAAATCTGCATAACATCTCCTACTATAAATGGATCGCCAATACCCTTTTCAGATGAGGTGAAATATATAGATGATACTTGATAACAAACTCAACTGAAACAAACATATGGAATGGACTCATGCCAAAGCATTAAAGGCGTTTTGGGCCTGCAAAAACTTATTTGGTAGAAGATGAGGATTACAGCCCAAGATGTCAGAGCAATCATCCTCCCAATAGTCACATACGGATCAACACTTTGGTGGACTAAAATATTACAACAAAAAGCGCAGCTTATACTACAAAAAATTCAAATACTGTCTTTGTATTACAGGAGCAATGAAAACCTATCCAACTGCAACAATGGAAATACTCCTAAATATCTCTCCGATATATCTCCAAAAAAAGGAGGCTATCAAAGGGGTATTACGCATACAGAGGGATAACAAATACAAATCGGAGGAGCTTAGAGGTCACCTCCAAATCTTAAAAAATCCGAGAATTTAGGTTCTAGCTTCAACATTGTTAGACACTATGCCGACTAAATTCAACTTTGAAACCCCATTCAAAGCAATAATCAGAGAACACAAGGAGTGGCAGTCCATGCCACCTGAAATGGAAGAGGTATCAACCATCTCATACATAAATTGTTCGCGCACCTTGGAAGGGACTGGAGTTGGAGTTAGAGTTCCTAAATTCTCGGTTTCAAAACCTCTTGGTAAAGAAACCACAATCTTCCAAGCCGAAGTTATTGCAATGGAGGTATGTATCCAAGAAAATATTAGGAGAACTGATCACATTAAAAATATATGCATTTAATCTGATAGTCAGTTCTCAAAGCCCTAGCATCCAACAAAACGGATCGAGGTTTGTTTGGGACTGCCTTCAAAACCTAATCATCCTGGCAAAAAAGAATAGAGTACCATTAATGTGGGTTCCAAGACTATAACTCCTGACTGGGAAACGTAAAGGAAGCCCATTGCATACCAGGGATGGAACGGGCCTATCTGGCCTACTGGTGGAGATGGGTCGTAGGCGCCAGAGGCTCTTGTTTATTCCTCGTTCTTATTTATCCGTCTCCAGATTGAGCCACAAATCTGGAGAGATTATATTCGCGCGCGAGATGGCTGAAAGAACGTTCACATATATCTTTACATGTACAAAAATAAAAAAGAATTCACAATTTTAAAAATAATAAATTGATGCCCTCTGGCATTATTCCAAAGGAAAAAAAAATCTATCTACTCTCACTTGAACAGTTCATCTTTTGGTTTTAATCGTTGGGGCCCTTTGCTAACGCTCTCCTTGCGTAGTAGTACGTTCGATGTCGTCTTAATGTCGTTTTCCTGGCTGAAAAAACCGTTGTCGAACTACGCCAAATCGTTTTCTGCGCCGTTTCATTGCGTCCTCCTCGAACTCCTTAAAAATTTCTCCAGGATCCCGTGTTGTTGGTCCTTTTTGGTAGAAGAAGCGTAACACTGATTCTTACTCTATGTCCAAGGAATAACACCGACTGGAGTCCTTTCTTTAGTTTAACTCAAAATAAGCACGCTTCCTTTTGTTGAAAATAAAATACTAACTCCGGCACGTCGTGCGCGCTCAACAATATTTTTTTCAAAAGTCGCCATCTTCCCTTTTTACCGCTCTAGGAAAATATTTTACGACTGAAGGATCCTTTCTAATTTTTGTGATAATTTTTTTGTGCAGTATTTGTTTGCGTCTACCCTATGGTAGGTGCAGACACATACTGCTTTCGTAAATAAATTCAAATTCGTTGTCTCACGTTATTGTATAACAAAATTAAGACAAATAACAATATTAGACCCTATCCAAATTTATTTATTTAGTGTCCAACGTATGGGTCCGCGAGTGCTCAACAAATATCGGTTCAGGAATGTGAAAGGTAGCCACGCAAAGTATTCGCTTAACCGTGGTTAGGGGAAGTCGATAGAACCTCAGTCACCTCCGTACCATTTCTTCATTTCTTTTCCCTTCCTCTTCCTGACGAACACACATTACGTTACGGTGGAACCATAAGATTCCGAAGAGAACTTCCCAAATTCTCTAGAAATACATATTTCCCTGAAACTATTACAGGTATAATATACATATCACAGTAATAATAATACAGTGTAAGTTCTACTGGAATTAGCTTTTTTAAAGAGCTTCCTGGAACTTTTTTTCAGAATATCAGGATCGTTATTGAACAGATAGCGTTTATATTATCCTTGGCGGACTTCTGAGGGCAGGAGCTCTTGTAGGAGGTTGAAGTGCAGCTTTATTGCCTGAGAATATTGTCTGGGAATATATAGAAATTTCCCAAATTGATTTGCATCCGTATGATAGCTATTTCTATTCCTCAATAAGTTCTAAATACGTTGGTCCAGAGATTAATAATATCACAAGTGCTGATGTTTATCGCTGAATCCATTCGTTTTACAAAGTTGACTTAAAACCGCCATTAATAAATTACGCACTGGTTGGCTGTATAGTTTGGCAGTCTAAGAGAAAAGATGTATCTCCGGCAGCATCATTTTTAGAAGCTTTATCTGTAATAGTACCAGCGTCTGGAACTGGATAAAGGGATAAAATTCTCAACCTATTATGGCCAACCAAGGATTTGTTGTTAGCTATGTTGAGGTGTATGGTTTACTTGAGTCAGACGGTACACTTGGCTTCCATGATTTTATGCTGTACTTGAAATTATTTTTATTTTCTTTAGTTTTCTATTTAGGCCGGAATTGAATTTAAATATTTTAAAAATGCCATTCCATTCAGACGCCTCAGACCGAAGAACTGCCCTAATTGAATTTTTTTTAATACAATTCCAATTGAATTTTACTTGGTATTCGAAAATTTAGCGTGGAAAATTCACATTTATTATTCTTCTTCGAAACATTTAATTCACAAAACCAGGAAAAATGTACCTATAAATCGAACAAATGCATAGCAAGCGAAAGGTGAATTTAAAACGATCGATCAATTTGAATTGCTCTCCAATTAATTTCGGACGAAAAGAAATTTCGATTACCTCATTAAATCACGGTCGCTACTTCTGGTGGTTTTGCATTTCTATTCCTCAATTCAGCCGTTTTTATTACCTTCTCGGTTGCAGTGTATCAATAATTAAAATTTAATGCTGACCATTAAAATGTTCGCTTAATCGAATTTGAAGCATAATTTGTATTCGAAACTTTTTGTTTGCAGGGATTAGTGCGATAAATACGAATACCAGAAATTACAGGATTGACTATCAATGAATTTTCACTTTAAACGAATGTCCATATTTTTTTTTATACAATAGTTAAAGTACGTAAAATATTCAACCAATTTTTGGATAGAAATGAAAAAAAAAAAAAAAATCAAGTGTCATGATGGGATTTTAGCTCGTTCAATTAGTACAATGTTTAACTCGGTCTTCCTTAAATGGATTGAGAGCTTCCTTTCTGGGCCCTCCATACAAGTTGTACTACATCGAGTTACCTTTGCCCTCTTTTGTATTGATTTCGGCGTCCCTCAAGGGTCAGTTTTGTAACCCATTCTGACCTTTTGCCGTTAACCTTATTTCTATCAATAGTTTCGCTGATGAGAGCATACTTGACAACATCTTCCAATTTGACTCCCCTGCGGGGGCACGTGCGATTTCAGTGTCCTCATATCAGAGTGAGTCAATAGGTAAATTAATCTCTGACTTTAACTCAATCATGGAACGGGGGCAGGAAAAGCTGAGTTCAGTTTAATGCCTCGTAAATCCAATATTACTCTCAATTTTTAAAACAGAATATTCCTGCGTCAGCCACTTTAATGTCAATCAGTATACTTGTCCTCGAACCTTTGTGCAAGCATATGGTCCTTATTTTCCTGCTTCTTTGCATTTAGAATGCAATGAGCAGACCTTTGACTCTAAATTCGAACGATATGTGCAAACGCACACACGTCATCAGCATAATCAAGGTGAGCTAAGATGTAAAACAGTCCATACTGGAAATTCGCACTTGCCTAACCCTCCAGTGCAGCTTTCATGATTTTATTTATTACCCCCTGGAACTGGGCTGGTGGAAATATGCATTGGAAAGCTCTCGGAGAGTACTACTTGTATCTTGGACCGTTTTGATTTTAGCTCATGCATTAATAATAGAGCATCATATGAAAATGTTAAAATGATATTTTGAAGCAAAAATTTGTATCTTTAAAACAAGATATACCAGAAATATTGTATGTTAACATTTTGTAAGTAGTAGTGCATTAAGTGAAAAGTGGACCAAAGTACATGGCCTTCCCCTAAAAGTATAAAATGCGGTTTTGCATAAATATATGGTACACTAATACAGTGTGCAGTATAAAGATTTGTCATATGGTATATGGCCTTTTGTTGTTAAATTGCAAAAGTGTTTGCATAGTATTGTTTTGTTTTCGAAGTTTCACCGGGATGATCCCTGTAAGAAAGGCAGAACTGTATGTGACCACGCGTATCACAGGTTGCGGTAGCGAATGACCGGACATAGAGAATGGTTTCCCACTGTGTGGTCGTTTTTCTAGTTTCTTCTCCTAAAAACTTTCTTCATTATGAAATTCATCTCCCTGAAATCCTCATTCTTTCCTAGAACCAATGGGCTGTATTATAGAATAGGCTGAGCGCCCACTTAAATAGCTCAGTCACAAGCGGAAGATCTGGATACCAAGCGATCTCCGGATAAATTAGCCTTGTGTTCACAATGCGGATCGACAAGTTTTTTCCGTTACGCGTGGGATCATATATGTCCAATAATATTGTATTAAACAAACCGCAGAGACCTGGTCTCTTAAAATGGCAGAAGAAAGCAACCACGCTTCCTCCAAGGCTCCCTTGAGCCACTAAACTTGGTTTCATAATGGGCACTGCAAAGACAATGGCTAACAAACCTGATCCAAGCAAAAAACGTAAGGCCTCCAACGTGCAAGCAGCTGGATTTTTGGATCCTAAACCTGGATCTAGTGGCTTAGGGCACTTGGAGAAAAATCGGTTTCCTCGGTTTTCTCTCGGAAACTTCCCGTTGACACCAAGGAAACACTATGCTTCAAATCCACACAGCTCGTAGCATATGCCGACGATATAGATATCCTTGGATCTGTGGAGAGTGCCAAAGAGCTATTTGTAAACCTTGACTCGGTCGCAAGGGAAGTTGGACTACGTACTAATGAAAACAAAACAAAAATTATGACGCAATCTAGGAATAAGACGCCAATCAGACAAAATATTACAGTATGAGATTATAACCTAGAAAACGTAGACAACTTCATATACCTAGGGGCGAACCTATCAAAGGCTGGAAGCGAACCCATCGAAATCAAAATAAGGATAATGATGGCAAACAAGACTTATTATTCGGTACTTCCAATAACCAAAATCAAGAACGTACACAGGAAAACAAAACTCAAGCTATATAAAACCATCATTAGACCTGTGCTATGCTATGGCAGCGAAACGTGGACTTTAACTCAGCCGTCCGAAAAACTACTTAACGCCTTTGAAAGAAAGTTCCTCAGAAGAATCCTCGGACCTGTGATGGAAGACTCGATCTGGAGAATACGATACCATAGGGAATTCTATGCCATCTTCGACAATCCAGAAGTGTCAACTCTCATAAAGTTTAAGAAGTTATAATGGGCTGGTCATGTGGAGCGTATGGATGACAGAAGAATTCCCAAAGGCACACTAAAAGGGAAAGTCAACGGACAACGACCGGTTGGAAAACCACTGAAGCGTTGGAAGGATTCGAATGACGCAGACAGAAAATCACTGCTAAGATTTTCTAATTGGAGGACGGGATCACTGAACCGAGATGGATGGAGGCAAAGTATTCAGGGGGCCAAAGTCCGATTTGGGCTGTAGCGCCATTGTAAGTAAGTAAGGTAAAGTCAATGAGTACCAAATCTGCACCCAATGGTGGCGTGCACAGTGCAAGTGGTGGAGGGAACCTAACCAAATCTCCGGTGGCTAAGTTAAAACAGCTCTTTTTTCTGTCTTTAGTCTGGTAGTGATGATTATCGACAAAATTAATGCAGATGGAAGCATTACTCATGAGCCCTGCATGAATGTTGAAAGCCAAAATTTAGCCAACTTCCTCAGCATCATGCATGACCATTCCAGTCCTCCAGCGATCTGCAGAGACTGCGAATGGTCCCGAGGTTACGTAAGACTGATTCAGTGTGTCGGCAGCCAGGCGCGCAAATTTATATATGTATGTTTCAAGGGATGAGATCCCAAGTCGTTCTCGAGCACATGTATGGTTAACTTCTGAGCCGAGCAATGCAGGTGCGATTCAAGATATTATTCGGTTCTGCAATCTAAATTTTTCTATCCATAATTGCGCCGTAATAGTGATCTTCAAAGAGTCTCCCTTGGCAAAAACCGGAGGCATCATCAATTATGAATTCAGTGCCATCGTAATCAAAGGAGCCACCCAAACAACATAGCGACGGGCACTGATGAAATTCCTGCTGACCTTTTGAAAGCCGGCGACAGCTGCATAGCGCATCTTTTACATAGATTAGTCATGAGCATATGGACGCAGGAAACACTTCCTGAAGATTGGCGCAAAGCATCATATGTATATCCGATTTATAAAAAAGGTGACAAACTCTGCTGCGAAAACTACCGAGGAATATCTCTGTTGTGAACGTCTTACAAGATCATGACGAAAATTCTGGAAAAGAGAATTAAGCCCTATGCTGGCAAAGTAATAGGTGAATACCAAGGCGGATTTAGAGCTGGACGATCGACCACGGACCAGATATTCTCAGTGAAACAGGTGCTGGAAAAGTGCTGGGAATATAATATTGATATGCACCAGATATTTGTTGACTTCAAACAAGCATACGACAGTATCGACAGGCGCATACTGTATAAAATCATGTTGGAGTTTGGATTCCCACCGAAACTGGTTCGGCTTACAAGAATGACAATGACTGAGTCCTTGTCACGATCAGAGTAGAAAATGACGTGACTTCCAGTTTTAAGACAAATAATGGCTTTAAATAAGGTGACGGCCTCGCACCAATGCTTTTCAACTTGACACTCGAATATGTTGTTCGGAAAATTTCCGTTGACACCAAGGGAACACTATACTTCAAACCCACACACCCCGTAGCATATGCCAACGAAATATATATACTCGCAAGATTTCTGGAGAGTGCTAAGGAGGTATTTGTAAACATTGACTCGTTAGCAAGGGAAGTATGGAAAGATGGAAGCGAACCGAAAGAAGAAAATTGATGGAAAACAAGACGTATTATTCGGTACTTCCAATAATTAAAAACACAGTAAAACAAAACTTAAGCCATATAAAACGAACTTAAGTCCTGTGCTATGCTATGACAGCGAAACGGCGTCGGAAAAATAACTTAAAGCCTTTGAAAGAAAAGTCATCAGAAGAATCCTCGGACCTGTGATGGAAGACTCGATCTGGAGAATACGTTCCAATAGGGAATTGTAAGCCTTCTTCGACAATCCAGAAGTGTCATCCCTCGTAAAATTTAAGAAGTTACAATGGGCTGATTATGTGGAGCGGATGGATGACGGAAGAATTCCCAAACGCACACAAAAAGTCAATGGGCAAACACCAGTCGGAAAACCACGGAAAGGAGGACGCGGTTGCTGAACCGAGATGGATGGAGGCAAAGCATTGAGGAGACCAAGGTCCGATTTGGGCTGCAGCGCCATCGTAAGTAAGTAAGTAAGTGAGCCATCACAATGAAAGGGTATAAAAAGGATGGATTGGAAGCGGATCAAATAGCCCAGGAGCCCGTTCTTGGAGTACTCATAATGGACACGGAGAGTACGGACTCTAAATCCGAACTCGTTCCAGCTATTCACATGGCCAGTCTATCCAACAGCCAAAACGATTCACAGTCGCCAGGCTCAGAGATTGGGAACGAACACCTTAATTTGCATCCGATCAGCTAGGATGAACTTTTGGCTTTCGATCCCGAAGAAGCGAACGTCACCGTGGTGCAAGTTAAATGCAGAAATGGCTTAGGCACTGAAGCCGCGAAACGAGAGGAAAAACTACGGGTTGACTTGGGCTTATCTGGCTCATGATCACCCTGGACTCCTTCTCTCAGATGATATGGGTGGTTCGATTGCTGAAGCGTCAAAGCAGATCTCGTTATTGCATGTGACGCTAACGCGCTTCATGCAATATGAAGTAGCTCGACATCAATGAAAGAGGCGAAGTGCTGATTGTATACCTCTTGAGTACCAACCTACTGCTCTGCAAAAGAGAGGGGGGGGGGGAATCCACTTTTGATACTAGAAATGGACAGGAAGTCCTAGACATTATCCTAGTCTCAGAGAAGATCGTGCATTTGGTCAGAGACAGGAAGATGTCCAATGAACATTCCTTTTCAGATCATCGAAACCTCCAATTTGGTTTAGATGACCATCCTCTCGAGAAACCAGTTTTTAGGAACTACAGGAAGACTAACTGGTCCAAGTAAATGGATACTGTCAAGGAACTGTTTCCTTCCGAAGTTCGAATCCTTCCAGATACCACTGCTGGTCTTAATGGAATCGGATCTACCCTCACAAGGACTTTAAACGTCTCGCGCTTATTCCACTAAGAAGCGAAAAGGTAAATGGAAGCCACTATGGCAAAGCGACGAATTTTGAAATCTCAAGAAAGGCTGTAGGCGACTTTTTAATAAGGCCAAGCAAAATAAAGAGTCCTCAGACTCGGACTTCTATAAGAAAACTCTTCGCTGTTATAAAAAGAACTTTTCCTTTCGCAGCGCGAGTCCTGGAAGGTTTTTTGCGCAGAAGTAGTAGTAGAGACATTCGGCAAATTCTCTCTACCTCCTGTCAATGCTCAGTTACATAAAGAAATCCGACGGGTCATGGACCTGTTCGAGTGACGAAACTATTAATCTTCTTTTAAATACTCACTTGCTGGGTAGCCCTACAATCACTCGACACCGAGAAGACCACCAGCTCAGGTCACTAATGGGCGATTCTGAAATCACAATCTCATAGAACAAGATACTATGGGCAATACGCAGCTTCAACCCGTATAAATCCCAGGACTGTTTTGAAAAATACCTGCCAAATTTCAAAATACCTATTATATCATCCTTCTCTTCTACTTCTACAATGGCGCTACAACCCAAATCGAGCCTTGGCCTCCTGACCTTCAGATTCCCTAACATTTTATTTGGCATTGTGAAAGGGTTGTTAGCTTTTCTCATAACCCTCTATCTACGAATTGTCATTTTCGTACATTGAGGTAAATTAGGTATACCATTGCAGGCAGAGTGCTGGAATTATGCGTCGACTGGGATTTGAACTCACGGCCTTAGCATTGTAGACCAACATGCTACCCACTAGGGTACACCCTAGCTATCATCCTTCCGTGGTTGGTCGCTATTTTTGGAGGTTGCCTACAACTGATCCACATTCTTGAAATATGGAAGGAGGAGAAAGTGGTTTTTATTACCAAAGCGAGAAGAAGCTCTCAAACGTGTCCGAAGAACCTAAGACCTACTCATTCTTTCTAAAAACCTTAGAACGATTGATAAACATTCATCTACGCAGCAACATCGATCAGCGAATATTGTCAGCAGGCCAATACGCATACAGGAAGGGAAATGAAACGGCCCTAAACACTCGTATGCCATATCGAAAAATCTGTCGAAAATTTTGAGTGATTTTTTTAGGACTCTGGTCAAAGATAGAAACTTTAAATTTTGCATGTGGATACATCTATTTTATATACACAGAAAAAAAATAATAATTTGATCCACAATTGTTACGAACCGACCAGCACGGTCTAAGGGGCACAAGGTGTTTCATGTGCAGCGAAAAAAACACGAAAACTGAAAATTTTTGGATGTAATTTTAAGGTAGAAACTTGAAAATTTGGGAAATACATTTAAAAAAAATCCCCAAACGTACAAGATATTAACTGGTCGAATACCTTTGAAACTTCTACCCCCTCCCATACAAAATTATTTTTTCGACCATTTTTAAGAAATTAATTATCACCTAACTATTAAAAGGTATCAATTTGAAATTTTGCATAAGAACTTATAAAAATATTTGAAATAAAATTATTTTAAAAGTTTCAAAATAGCACTTGCCCTTCTACCCCCTCCCATACAAAAGTATGATTTCGACCAATTTCATTAAATCAACTAATAAACAACAAATTAAAAGCTACGAACTTGAAATTTTGTACGAGCACATTACTAGAGAAAGAAAAGAAAATTGCATCACAAGTTTTGCAATTCCCCTACCTCTTCTACCCCCTCCCATACAAAATTATTTTTTCGAGCATTTTTAAGAAATCGGTTATCAGCTAACTCTTAAAAGCTATCCATTTCAATTTTTGCCGAAAAACTTATAAAAATAATCGAAATGAAATTTTGTTAAAAGTTTTGCAATCACGCTTGCCCTTCTACCCCCTCCCATACAAAAGTATCATTTCTACCTATTTCATTGAACCAACTAATAACCAACAAGTTAAAAGCTGCGAACTTGAAATTTTGTACGAGAAGACTACAACAGAAAGGAAATAAAATTGCGTCACAATCTTTACGATTCCCCTACCTTCTCTACCCCCTCCCATACAAATGTTGGTTTCGTGAATACACAGAATCTTATTCTATGCAACTTCGTCTATGAAACTGACATTCTAAACAGAGAATATTGGACGTCAATTAAAAAACTATTAACATCCACCGACCCTTACTATCAACCCTCATCCCTCCCCTCAAAAAACTCAAACTTGCATAAATAAACGAACGAAATATTGGTTATATATACTGAAGCTTTTGAACGTTTCCGCAAAGTGTTGACAACTGTCCTGCCCAAGAACCCCCTTTCACTTAGTCTTCCCTAACCACTCTAACCTGCATATTGACTTTCCACGCATCCGCAACTTGTCCCAAGAATAATAAAGTTTCGCCCGACTTGTTGGCAGTTTATTTATACAAACTGCACTAATTTATAAAATATCAACGAATTTTATAAGTACGTATAAAATTTATCGAGCTTAAATTGTGCGCTAAATATTTAATACGTTTCATAAGAAAGATCGAAAAATCAAATAATTAGACGCTTTCATACAGTACGAGTATAACTAATTTCACAACTTTACTAAAAGTTGAATCTCTTGAAAAGTATGAATTTTACTGATATGGAATTTAAAACATTGCACAATCACTAAAATTATTTCTTCAAGCAAACTGCATAATTTCACTAAATCCAATTTAATAATATTTTTGTTGAAGCTTATATTTTGAGTAACACATTTTCATAGCAACACTAGCGCGATGGAAAAAAATTGTTTCAATGTCGTCTTCTCTTCCCCCACTCCGTATATGATATTTCCTATAGTTACGAAAAATTCTATTTCGTCTAGAATAATCATGATGGGGCTTTACAAAAACAACAAGTGAAAATAAGGAAATGCTAAGAATTTAGATTTCTCTCTATTCTATAGTAATTCAAATCTATTGAATTTTACTATCAGAGAAATCTTATATCTCTGAGCTTTGTCATCCGATCATCATTCGGTGAGATATTAAAAAGCTAGGGTGTAGCCTAGTGCGTAGCGTGTTGGTCTACAATGCGAAGGTCGTTAGTTCAAATCCCGGCCGACGCATAATTCCAGCGCACTGCTTGCTTGGGTATACCTTCGTTATGTGAATCTGTTGAAATAAAAAATTTGAAGACAGAGGGTTGTGCCTTTAAAATAAATAACGAAAAATGTTAAGGAACCTGAAGGTCAGGAATCCAGGGCCCGATTTGGGCTGTAGTGCCATTGTAGAAGGAGAGAATTCCAATTAAAACTTCAAGTTAAAATGTTGAAAAAGGTCAAGAGCTGACATATAAAACACCTAATTTTTTTTTCTAAAAAAATTATGAAAAAAAATTTTAAAGAAATGATTCGAATTTACTTGGAGCTCTTAACCCTTTATTTCTAAAATTCAGAAGGATACGTTTTATCGTCTTAGCATCAATCATTCTGTGTTAATAAGATTAGATTTGCTTCAGCACAGCATAGCTGTGTGTATATACATAAAAAAAAAGTAATAATATGTAAAATCTGAATATAATTTTAACGTAACTAACTTACCTACCTATCCTTTTTATTCCGTTTTCTTTTTTTTTATTTTAATTTACAGATGAATGTCGGTGACAGAAAAGAGCAGTTTCAAGATCATTTTTCAAGTCAGAAAGTCACACAAGACGTACCCAAAACTATCCAACATTATACACCTCGACTGGGAACTAGTAATGCCGGAAGTTAGTAGGAACCCAACGAAAGGGTCCTTTTCCTAAACAAATTTTCACGATGACAGAACCAGTGCCAGTTTGAATAAATCATTTGCTTCTCGGTATGCGGACTCCATTATGCAGAGGTGCTTTGTCGCTACGTCGAATGTAGGGGCGACGGTGAGGGGGAATGTTGATGGGAGAGACTGAGCACATACCAAAGCAATTTATTTTACGATTTTCTTATTTCTCAGACTGAAAGAAAATCTATAGCTGTGCTATAGCCTGTTCGAAGAAAGCTAAGGACAAAATGCAGAAGTCATTCTTTAGAATTTGATATTGTACTTAAATTTTATGGTAAAGTAATAAATGTGCGATGAAAATCTTTTCGCACTTTCGTGTATTCTTACGTATTGCTCAACCTTTTCGATATACATATTAAAATTGTTTGATGGAACAGTTAATAATATTGGTTTTTGCAAATTTTTTAATTATTTATTCTATGATTTGACACTTTTGCAATTAAATCGGGGATGTAATAGTTTATACAGGGTGTTTGGTACTCCGTGTGCCACCTTGTAAAGGGTTTTTCCTAGATATATTTTGAGAAAAAAATTGTTCTACGGAGATGGTCAACTTTCAATATCCGCGGAGATACAGGGTGATCAAGAAAAGTGTTTCGGAACCGTACCCTCACTAACTCAAAACGTTATATCTTGAAAACTAATAATCGCAATTCAAAGTCTTATAGCTTGTTTTTTAGGGAATCGAATTACCTTTCATTTGGTGTAATAGTCCACAGTGTAACTGTACCCAATCCTGAGGTATTTGCTTCAGAACACAAATTTTTGATACTTTGACCCTCAAAATTCTGGGATCAATGTAGTTTTTCTCAAAAAAACGCATTATAAAAATAATATGGCATATACAAAAACAACATTAAAATGACATTTTTATAGGGACGGAGAAACAAAATATTTTCCAACAAGCCGGGTGAAATTTTATTATCCTTGCGACTGATTGGAGATGCGTGGAAAATCAATATGCAGGTTAAAGTGGCAGCGGTAGATACAAAATAGATAAAAGTTATAGAGCGGGCTATTGTCAATTATTTCACACTTACCTGCCGTTATTATCATTAGCTGGGTTCGGTTTTTGAAGGATTTACATGTACCAAAAACGTTTTTTCAATGTGTCTCGATGATATCTCGAGTAAGCTTCAACAGAGATTGCTTGGAGTGCTCGCAAAAAATCAAGCTCCTCGGCGATCAGAACCCTATTGTGTTTGGACATGACTGATAACTGGAAACGAATATTACAAAGCTATAAATATTTAACCTAAAATATATTGCTACATTGTATACATTTTCTCGGACAGCAGGCCTGCACTCCAATTCTACAGGACCAAGTCCAAACTAGTGTCCATTTGTAGATACAATTTGAATCGCCTAGCGGCTATAACCGAAGTATTTCTAATTTTGATACCGGGTTATAGCGACCTATTAGGAAACGACGCAGCAGACACGCTTGCCCAGCAAGAATCTGGAATGACTCCAGTAGGAAGTCAGTGAATGTAGCACCAACAATGCTGAATACTAGCTTCAAACAAACTATTTTGGATTCTTTCTTGGTGGGGTGGCGGCAGCTAGACAGCTGCAGAACGGCCAAACCTTTTTAAGAAGAACCGCATTAAAATAGCTAGGGTGTAGCCTAGTGGGTAACGTGTTGTTCTACAATGCGAATGTTGTGAGTTCAAATCCTAGTCGACGCATAATTCCAGCACACTGCCAGCTTGGGTATAAGTCGGTCACCTCAATCTGTTGAAATAAAAAATTCGAAGATAGAGGGTTGTGCGAAGGTCTAACACCCTTTCACAATAAATAATGAAACATTTTAAGGAACCTGAAGCTTAAGAGACCAAAGCCCGATTTGGGCGGTGCTGCCATTGTATCATAGAAGAATTAAAATATTACAGCTCAGCTGTTACAACGTAGTCGCTAAAGCGTCCGAACTATTGTTGGCCTGACCACCTGCTTGCTAAAGCTGCACGTATTCAGGCTGTGGATCGCGAGCGATAGCCTTTGCAGAGGTTGCGAGGAAGACCAAGAATCTATCGAACATTATCCTTGTCACTGTCCGCAAATCTCAAACAGTCATCTCCTGTTTAAGCTCTACATTCTTCTCAGAACTCGACGACCTCAGAGGCGTCAAACACTCGATCCTTATTTTGCCTCGCAAATCGCTAGCATAGAAGGAGTAAAAATCATCTCACAATGTACAATGTGCCCAACTAGATGGCCCAGTGCATTGTGGTTCTACGAAACCTCCCTCCTACATTCTAAACCTATTACTTTATTATTATAATAATAAAGTATTTTACTTTATTATTATAATAATAAAGTACTGTGATCGACACAAGAAAAAAAAAAACTTGCTACCCTGAAATTTTTTTTTTCGCGTTTCATGACTAAATTAGCCTAAAAAAGCAAAAAAAAATCCGTCTCCGCCGTACGCCGTACATATGGACTCATATCTCCGAGACCGTTAAAGGTAGAATGTTCGTTATAATAATAATAATATTCCACCCAAGATTATTGATTGGGTAAGTGAGCTCTATTTTCTAAATTTTGGGGGGTGTTAGGTGGAAGGTGGAGGCGGTGGGGGAAGGAAAAAGTCGCAAACTACACTTGCTAATATCTCCACCACGAATGCAGATAGAAAGTTGAAAATCAGTAGCGATATAGAGAGGGTTGTGGGACAAACTTTAAAAATAATTTAATTTTTTTATCCATTGGCGTCCGAAAATGGGGGGCTAAAAACAAATTGTTGGCCAAATTGTTTTTTCAAATGGTTATATCTTCGAAATTACTTATCGTAAAAAATTCATATTTTGGGACCATGAAGGTGGCATAAAGTTCCATCGGAATCAGCTCAGAGAGTGGCTAATTATTGTAAGAGGGAGGGTCAGGGGGGTGTAAAGAAGAACATAAACTTGAAACGTATATTAAGCTATACTAAGAAAATACAAAAAAAAAATATAGCATGTTGAAATAATAATAGTGGGGGAAAATGGGGAGCATTTAAGAAATGGCGCACTTTTCAAAATTACAAATCCTTATATCTCAAAAAAGAGTCCAGATATCAAATCGAAAATTTGTCAGATTGTAGAACTATATAATGGTTAATTTTGGTAAAAATTTTAAGTTGGGAGGTGTAAGGGGAGGGAGGTGATAAGCAAAAATGTCGAAAATTTTGAGTGATGTTTTTAGGGCTCTGGTGAAAGATACAAAGTGTAAATTTTGCATGTGGATACGTCTATTTGCTGTACATACAAAAATAATAATAACTTGATCCATAATTGTTATAAACCGACCCCCCCGGTCTAACGTCCACAAGGTGTTTCATGTGCATTGAAAAAAACACATAAACTGAAAATTTTTGAGTGAAATTTTAAGGTAGAAACTTGAAAATTTGGGAATGCATTTAAAAAAAATCCCTTAATATACGAAATATTAACTAGTCGAAAACCTTTAAAACTTCTACCCCCCTCCCATACAAAATTATTTTTTCGACCATTTTTAAGAAATCAATTATCACCTAACTATTACATGCTATCAATTTGAAATTTTGCACAAGAACTTGCAAAAATAGTTGAAATAAAATTACGTTAAAAGTTTTGAGATCGCACTTGCCCTTCTACCCCCTGCCGCACAAAAGTATGATTTCGACCAATTTCATAACCAACAAATCACAAGCTATGAACTTGAAATTTTGTACGAGCACCTTAAAATAGAAAAGGAAGAAAATTGCATCACAAGTATTACGATTCCCTTACCTCCTCTACCCCCTCCCTATTCAAAATTATTTTGTCGAGCATTTGTAAGAAATCAGTTATCAGCTAACTCCTAAAAGCTATCAATTTCAAATTTTGCATAAAAACTTACAAAAATAATTCAAATGCAGTTGCTTTAAAAGTTTTCAAATCGCGCTTGCCCTTCTACCCCCTCCCATACAAAACAATGATTTCGACCAATTTCATTAAATCAACTAATAACCAACAAACTAAAAGCTACGAACTTGAAATTTTATACAAGCACCTTACAAGAGAAGCGAAATAAAACTACATATCAATCTTTACGATTTCCCTTCCTTCTCTACCTCCTCCCATACAAATGTCCGGTTTCGTGAATGTAAAATACACCGAATTTTATGACAATTCTATGCAACTTCGTCTACGAAACACATTCTATACTATTGGACGTGATTGAAGCAATTAATTAAAAATCTATTAACATCCACCCACCCTTACTATTACCCCTCCTCCTCCCCTGATAAAAACCCAAACTTGCAAATACGAATTAAATATTGTTAAATTGACAACAGCCCTGCCCAAGAACTCCCTTTCACTTAGCCTTCTCTAACCACTCTAACCTGCATATTAACTTTCCACTCATCCGCAACTTGTCCCAAGAATAATAAAGTTTCGCCCGACTTGTGGGCAGTTTATTTGTACTCTAGATGAAATCTGAGAGTACCATAAGATTGCTCTAAAGTTTCTAACGCTAAGAAATAAGGCTCGGAGAATAAAATGAATGATACAGAAGTTCATATAATCACTCAAAAATCTCAAAACCGGATGTCCGTCCGTCCGTCCGTCTGTCTGTCCGTCCGTGTCCTCTCTAGCTTGAAAACGCGTTGAGCTAGAAAGCTCAAATTTTGTACACATCGTTTTTGACAAAAAAGTAAGGTCAAGTTCGTGAATGGCCAAATCGCTCCACCCCTTCTTCCCCCTCCCATTCAAAATGACACAATTGCGCAATTTGACAATAAACGGATTTGATCGAAAAGTATAAAAGCTATTGGCCTGAAATTTGAAATATTTTACTTTTATGATAATATCAATCTACCGCAAAAAATTATGCGTCTCCTCCCCCTCCTTCTACCACCTCCCATACAAACTGTACTTGTCATGAATTACTCTAAGCCAATTTACTCATTGCGTATAAAATTTAGCGGCTGAAATTGTGCACCAAATATTTATTTAAAATTGTTAGTAAGACCAAAAAAATTAGACGATTAGCTTTAGCCCCTCCCATACAAAATGACACAATTTCGAAATTCGACAATAACTGGATTTACTCGAAAAGTATGAAAGCTATTAGTCTGAATATCAGGATATATTACTTTCATAATGATTTCAATCTACAGTAGACAAATTTATTTGCGTCCTCCCTCTCTTTTACCCCCTCTAATACAATTTACACTTTTTCATGAAATGTTCTAAGACGATTTGCTCCGAACATATAACATTTATCGAGCTCATATTTTGTAATAAATACTTAATTAGTATTATCATTAAGATCAGAAAAAAATATTTGATTAGCTTCACTGCTTCTACCCCCTCCAATACAATATGACTCAGTTTCACAAATTCACAAAAAATCGATTTTCTTGAAAAGTATGAATGGCACTAGTCTGAAATTTAAGGGATGTCAATTTTATAATATACCTAGTTATTTCTGAAAAAATCACTAAGATCCCCCACTCTTTCTACCACCTCCCATACAAACTGCACATTTTCTTTAAATCTAACTAATTTTCTCAGTTCCCATTCAATTTTTGGAGTAGGCATTTTGTATAAAACATTTTTGTAGCTACTTTATCATGATGGGGAAAAAATTAGTTCAATGCTATCACCCCTTCTAACACTCCCCATACAAAATTTCTTGGGATCACAAAAAATTGTTTTTTATCTAGAGTATCCTTAGATTGCGGTATACGCGAAATCGTAGCCCTGTTACGTTTTTTAATTACTATTTTTTTCCGAATTATTTTCTTTTGCCTTTTCTTAATTTTTTTTCTATCCGTACCTGGGCTATTACTATCCTTTTCTTCTCTCTCTTTTAGTTGTATATATAAGTGTATTCTGGAAAATATTTTCCTTGTTAATAAAATATCTCTTAACGACATTTAGTTTTTCAACGTAAGATTTACGTAAGAAACTAATAAAAACCTTTGAGTGGGAATTTAAAATTCTGCGCAAGAAGAAATCCGGAGAATTACAAAGTAATGAGTACGGCGGCATGCAACTGATACAAAAGATTTTACAGAGAGCAACGAAAAGAGACCATGTATTGTACTACAGAAAGTATTATGGCTTGTACGATTATGTTGGAGTAGCAAGGAAGTGCGAATTTAAACCGTACTACGATAGAAAGGATGAAATCCCTACAGTTCTTAGCTGGTAGGGTAAACTAACCATACCTAATGAACTTCGCCAATCCGTATTAAAACGTCTGCACATTGGGCATTCGGTGAAATAGTTGCAATGCGTGTAATTGCGCGTTTCTACGTCTGGTGTCCTCCTATAAATGCCGACATTGATACTTTTGTAAAAAAAATGCAGGCCATGCCAGAAACAAAGGTCACAATGTGGGGAGCTCCTAGTGTATTCGGGGACCACACCTGAACGACCATGGGAACGAATCCAATTGGACTTTGTTGGAACCGAATATAACTTAGAGGGTCACCCTATAATGTTATACACAACTATGCCAGTATATGTAGGTATTGGAAAAATGTAATAAGTTATTAAAAACATAACAGGGCTACGATACTCTAGATGAAACAGAATTTTTTGTGATCCCAAGAAATTTTGGATGGGGAGTGTTAGAAGGGGTAATAGCATTGAACTAATTTTTTTCCCATCATGCTAAAGTAGCTATAAAAATGTTTTTTTTTACAAAACGCTTACTCCAATAATTGAATAAGAGCTGAGAACATTAGTGTGTTAGATTTAGTGAAAATGTGCAGTTTGTATGGGAGGTGGTAGAAAGAGTGGGGGGATTTTAGTGATTTTTTCAGAAATAGCTAAGAATATCATAAAATTGACATCTCTTAAATTTTAGACCAGTAACATTCATACTTTTCAAGAAAATAGATTTTTTGTGAAGTTCTGAAACTGTGTCATATTGTATGGGAGGGGGTAGAAGCAGTAAAGATATTCAAATATTTTTTTCTAATCTTAGTGATAATGCTAAATAAGTATTTATTACAAAATGTGAGCTCGATAAATGTTAAATGTTCTGAGAAAATTGGCTTAGAGCATTTCATGAAAAGTGTAGTTTGTATGGGAGGGGTTGTAAGGAGAGGGAGGGCGCAAATAATTTTTATACTGTATATTGAAATCATTATGAAAGTAATATATTCCGAAATTAAGACTAATAGCTTTTATACTTTTCGAGCAAATCCATTTATTGTGGAATTGCGAAATTGCGTCATTTTGTATGGGAGGGGGTAGAAGGGGTGAAGCTAATCGTCTAATTTTTTTTGGCCTTACTAACAATTTTAAGTAAATATTTGGTGCATAATTTCAGCTCGCTAAATTTGATACGCACTGAGTAAATTGGCTTAGAGTAATTCATAACAAGTACAGTTTGTATGGGAGGTGGTAGAAGGAGGGAGAGGACACGTATAATTTTTATACGGTAGATTGATATTATCATAAAAGTAATATATTCCAAATTTCAGGCCAATAGCTTTTATACTGTTTGAGCAAATCCGTTTATTGTCAAATTGCGCATTTGTGTCATTTTGTATGGGAGGGGGTAGAAGGGGTGGAGCGATTTGGCCCGTTCACAAACTTGACCTTACTTTTTTGTCAAAAACGACGTGTACGAAATTTGAGCTTTCTAGCTCAACGCGTTCTCAAGCTAGAGAGCGAACGGACGGACAGACGGACAGACGGACAGACGGACAGACGGACAGACGGACGGACGGACAGACGGACATCCGGTTTTGAGATTTCTGAGTGATAATATTAACTTCTGTATCATTCATTTTTTTCTCCGAGCCTTATTTCTTGGCGTTACAAACTTTAGAGCAAACTTATAATACTCTCAGATTCCATCTAGAGTATAAACAGAATTAGTGAAAAGGAGAGGGACGAGAGTGACGGTGGATAGTGCTGTTGAAGCACTGGAGGCTGTCCATCTATCTAGAAGCATGTAAATGCTGAGTGCTGAAACATTTCTGCGATTCTTCAGAGAATCGTTTGGAGACGTGACGGTCTCGTCTCCAGTCAGTTGGAACGCACGTGCTTGAGTTCGATCTGGCAACGCGAGGTGTATTTTGGGTGCCCCATCCCAAATATGAGAGATGTAAACAGATGAATACACCACATCCTGCAACAGGAAAACAGAGATGGTGAAGGGAATTTTTGACAATTTAATACCCGACAGAAGACATGAGCTACAATTCAAGAACCTAAAACAACAAAGTAAGATAATTATCTTTACATGTGATATGTTGGGAGCAGGCAGGTTTAAGGGAGTCATGTTGAGTAGTTCATCAGTTGTAAGGAAACCTTTTCCTGGAAGATTTCATCTTTTCCTTGCTACTGCCTCGCAGTGACATAGGACATACTCTGTCGTTTCTGAGTCTTTGAGACAGATGCGTCGGTTTTAACTAGACCCATAATTTTGAGGTGGTGTTTTACTCCACTATGCCCCGTCAATAGACCGATTAGAGTGCTAACATCACTCTTGCTGAATTTTAGAATATCCTCCATTTTATGCTTTTGTGGTAGGATAAATTGATTTGAGATTGATAAGCCTGAAAGTCTATTCCAGTAGATTCTATGCTCTTGTTCAATTCACTCCCTATGTATAAGGTTGAAGTATCCTTTTGGTTTTTCACAGAATGGCTCTGATCTAATAAAATTCGTTTCTGCGACGGTCTGCCTTTTTATTTCCCTTAATCTCCATACTTCCTGGAACTCACATTAATGTTACTTTGTTCCTTTTTTCCCAGGATGATTAGGTTTTGAAGGTAGTCCCAAACAAGCATCGATCCGTGTTTGTTGGATGGTAGGGCTTTGAGAACTGCCTGACTATCCGATAAGAAATATGTATTTTTATTGCGATGAGCTCCCTTATTATTCTCTTTGATATATGGCTACATTGCAATAAGTTCGGCTTGGAAGATGTGGCTTCCTTACCAAAAGGTTTTGAAACCGAAAGGTTTGAACCTATGCCTCCGGCCCCAGTTCCCTCCGATGTGCACGAGCTTTTTCTGTACCAGATTGTTGATTCCACTTCCATTTCAGGTAGAATGGATTACCATTCCTTGCATTCTCTTATTATTACTTTGAAGGGAGTTTCAAAGTTGAATTTTGTCGGCGAAGTGTCTGACAATGTTGAGGTTAGAGCCTCAATTCTCGGATTTTTAAGTTTTGATTTAAGTTCTTAAACTGACACCAGTTCATTATCACTTCCAAAATAGATTGGTTTTTTGCCAACAAAGTTACATCATATTTGCTTCTAATGATAATAACACGGTCATCAGCATATCATATTACCTCGTAGCCTTGTTTTGTTAGACGGTCTAGGAGCTCATTTACTACGATTGACCAAGGAAGTGAAGATAGTACTCCTCCCTGAAGACAGCCCCTATAGGGCTTTGCAGTTAATGCGCTATCACCTAGAACGGTGGTTATCATTCGGTTCGTTAGCATATATCCATTTTATCGTGGCCGATTCAAGTCCTTTCTTCCTAGCTGCCGCTATTATGGCGTCATATGGAGTATTGTCAAAAGATCCTTCAATATCTAGGAATGCACAAAGGGCAATTTCTTTGTAGTCTTCAGACTTTTATATTTGTCTAGTTAGGCCGAGAAGGCCATTTCCTTTCGTGCGATCAATAAATTATCGAATTTATTGAATCGACGAAAGAAATAGTGCCGATGCCGGACTGTGTTGAAATGAGGGTGATTGTGCAAGAAATGGTAAGTATCGAAGGTGCAATACGGAGGAGAACTGACCCCGGCGAGTCAGTCTGAGCCGAACCAACAGTTAGACCGGGTTGATCCTGTAAAATAAATTTTAAGGAAAACGAAATTAATTAATTAATTAATAATTAGTTAATATCTAAAGAAGTTAATGTCTAAGAAGTTGAACATCGAAAGAACATAAGGTTTTGTAGTGGTTATAGAAGCCTATTATTTTATTAACCCAAAAAATCGTGTCCTGTTGTAAGTAATTACTACAACTGACAAATATTTGCAGATGGTATGGGTAACTGAATGATAGAAAGCAAACAGAAACCATCTACGGAGTATATAGACCTTCTTGAAGAAAAACTGTTTCACTTTTACACCGTTTGAGAATCGAACCCACGACCTATTGACTATGAAGCGAGTACGCTGCCCACTACGAAACGGAAGCCTTGATTGCTTGTAGAGGCATATGGTGAGACTGCTTTAAGTAAGAGAAGTTCTCGTGAGTGGTTTCAAAAGTATAAATACTGTGAGTTTGACGTAGAAGACAAAGAACGTAGTGGAAAGCCTAAAGTGTACGAAGACACGAATTTGGAAGCATATTGGCTGCTCTACTGAAATGCGGCTACGGAATATTAAACCACTCCCCTTGTAGTCGAGATCTGACCCCTTCCGATTACTATTTGTTCCCAAAACTGCACAGCGAACTTCGGGGAAGAAAATTTTCCAACGACAAAGAGGTGAAGTCGGCAATTCCAGCCTATTTTGAGGGCCTTGACAAAACATTTTTTAAGAAGGAATTAATAAACTTTGTGGGAGATATGATAAATATATTAGGCTTAAAAGAGAATACATTGAAAAGGAAAAATAATAACTTGTTTAATTTTACCCCATTCCTTGTCATTCCGCGAAATTTTTGACCTCCCTCGTAGTTTGCTCGGTCCTGTTGTTATGAAAAGGTCTACTACTTTCTCCATCATCTTGACGAAGAAGAAGGTGAGACTTGTAGAGCGATATGAGCTAGGCTGATCAATTGGACGGTTTCCTGTCTTTGGTACAAAGACCACCCTCGCTTTCTTCCAAATTATTGTGATATAGCCCCATGTAAAACTTGCTTTAAAGATCCTTATCATTATTGGCATTATGATCTCTAACCCTTTCTGCAGTAAGGTAGGAAAGATTTTGTCTACTCCGACTGATTTATAGGGTTTAAATATGTTGATCGCCCATTTTATCTTTTTCGGAGTGAAGATTTTATCAGCAATACAATTGCTGAATGAAGTTTAACAATACATCCTTTTCCCTTCTTCTAAATCTTCATTATTGTTAATTAATATATAGCTTGGGACATCAGTTGGGGTGTCCTTTGCTAACACCTTTTGGAGTCTCGACACCGTTGGAAGATCATCTATGTCTTCACAAAATCTTCTCCATGACTCTCTTTTTGACTTCTTTAAAAGTTTATTGTATTCAGTAAGGGAGTTTTTGTATTCGTCCCAGTTACCTAAGGTCTTTGCTCTATTGAGCAATTTCCTAGAGTCTTTGCGTTTTGCAGCTAGTTCCGTATTTCACCAAGGTGCTTATTTGCCCTTTTCTTGCGTTGGACGGGACAGCTTTGTTCGTAGGCATATACATATTACATTGCCAACGAGTTTGTTCGCTTCATTATCAATGCCGTTTGGGCTGCTTATTAATTCTTCTACCTACTTCGTACTCAAGGATTGCCTGGTAAAGATTCCAGTTGGTACGATTTGGGTTTCTATACTGGATTGTACATCTAAGTGAAGTCTTTATCTCAACAGAGATATGCCTGTGATCTGAAAGTGATACTTCCTTGAATACGTGCTACTAGTCGCACTTGTTAGCTAGGCAGAGACTTGTTGTGGTAATATCAAGTACTTCCTGCCTGGCACTATTCATGAAAGTCCTGTATTTATTAATGATCTCTAGAAAGTTAGTAGTAAGATATTCTAAAAGTGACTCACCTCTTTTATTTATATGTATTACTACTTCCCCATATAGTGTTGTGCTATTAGCACCGCAGCCGAGTATTAATGGTATATTTTGAATCTTACTGGAATTTACTTGACGACTTAAGGTGGAGCATCTGACTTCTCACTAGGAAAATAGGGTGAGGCAAGTATCGCCTCTTAAGCCCCTCCTGCTGTTGGATCAGGACCGCTATTAAATGTATTACGATGAAAAGAAGCATGTTTAGATAATTGATTTCAGATGACACAAGAAGTGCAGCTGTTGGCCTGTCGCTTCTTTTATCATAAATCAACTTACTAATTTTTTGAGGAATTCCTCCTAGGCCTCCACGTCAATACTTCCATGGCCGCTGCTGTACTATGGAGATTGGCCTGAATAACTTTCAGGCTTTTCGTCATCTTTGGTAGGTTGCTGCTTCTGACCTCCATGGCTTTAGAGCGTAGAGTTACACTCGAGATTTTGAAGCAAGCTCGGTGCCCTTTTTGTTTAAGCCTTCCCATCGATTGGGCGTCGACGGAAATGTTTATTATTGCATTTGAGCCCACTTTTCTCCTACTGAGGACTTTCAAATTCGAGGCGCGAAAACCGGCATTTTGAGCATCTGTGAGGGTGGTAATATCCTCTAACGAGTCTTCTTCGTCAGGGAAATATGCCGCGATTTTTCTAATCGTGGAATATTTTCCTCCCGGAAAGCCCTGATGTTGGTGCTGTCGTCCGGTTTGATGCTCTCTGCTGTTTGCTCATCTAGGCAATCAATTAGCATCGACCCTTGCTTGAAGCTAAGTTCATCAAATTTGTACCCTGTTTTGCTGCTTTTGGGATTTCGGCCAGGATGGATTTTTGGATACCAGCTTCCTGCTCCGGAGATAGGATCTTGAGCTAATGTTCGGTATGTATGATACCTATTCTTATTCCCGTTTATCGCGTTTCTATAGCTAGAGTCCAACGTGAAGGGCTGAGCCTCTTCTGTAGGTCTATGAGTGACGCTTTTGGTCTTGTGCCTTATGTTTTTCATTTCCGGTAGAAGGCGGTGCTGTTGATGAGGTTCTACCTCTTTTTATTGCCTTTTTCTGTGCCAGTGCTATGATATCTTGCATTGGCATGCAGGCAAGATCGTATGCCTCGTTCATAGTTTTGCTATAGTTACGGTGGTACGTGTACCGTCTCCAAGCGGCACCGCCTAACCTCTTTTTATTTTCTATAAGACTCAATTGCTCCAGCTCTGCTGATAGCAGTTGTTCGTCCATTAGAGTCTTGCTGGCAGCTTGACCATAGATCGGATACGGAGCCGACAGCAAGCTATTCGACTTATTCCCCCCATCTGTAGATCTTCTAGCATTACCCAGTCTGCACCACGAGGAGGCAATCTACTCAACAGACCACTTCAATATTTAAGCTTAAGCTTTACGGACAAGCAGCTCTAGGACGAAACGCTAACACAGCGCAGAAGCTGCTTATTCGCTACACTGTCTTTTCATTTACATAATTTCCGAACTATTCTGGATAATCTCTTGAGGACTTGTGCATAATAATCTGCGATAGTACAAAGTCACTACAATCTGATAATTTTATGTACTTGTCATTGATATATTATAACAGCCGTATTCATCGGACTTGAACCTAGCAAACTTGTTCATATTTCTTCAAGATAAAATTACGCCTAAGAGATAAGTTAAGTTATCCGACGATACACCTGCAGCGCAAGAGAATATAACGCAATTGCTAGAGGCGATTCATTTCCTTTTGTCGAAGAGGAATATTATAATGGTATCCTATTTTTGTATCGTTTTAATGAGTGTATTTGCAAGGAAAGAGACTGTGACAAAATTTATTGCAGATAAAAGATAATATTTAAATTCATTGCCAAATTAAATGTTTTCAGATACCACTGTCGATTGAAAATCATTTTCGTTCATCAGTGAAATTTAATTTTAACTGTACGACCAGAAATCATTTCTACACTATTTTTTATCAATGTGATACACGTTTCATTCCAGTAGTTCTTCAATTATTATGATTCCATAAGATTCTTTATGCAGAATTTCATAATTGAAAAGGACTAAGAACCATAATTAATTGTAAGCGTTTTTTTTTCTTTTCGTAGCATATACAGCTTATCAACGTTAAAGCAACAAAGGAAACTCAGGAGCTGCAGGCTCACAACAACTCGAATAAATATTCAAACCTCTAGTCATTATTTTCTTTCTTGCGTTTATTTTGTCAAAAGGTTACGAATAGCGTAAATCTTGAGTAGCTTTATTTTTCGTTAGGAAGTAAATACCATTCCGTAGTCAATAGATTTCCATTCTTACTTACAAGCAGCTACCATAGAAATAAAAGGACGAAAACAATGAAAAGCACCCTAAGGATATGAAGATGGAGTCAAGTAAGATATATAAATGTCCTTCCCCTACGCCACCCACCATCACTTATTTTCTTTCCCACAAAGGAGTCTCGGGTCTAAGAAGCTGGGATTCGAAAATCGAAAGATATTTTCACTCAAATCGATTTCCTTTTTGTAATGTGAAGTTATTATAAGAAATCCAAAAAGTATTTCGAAGATGGTGCTCTATAGTGCCTATTGTTAAGGACAAAAGTCGGCACGGCAGCATCAGCAGGAGCGAAATATAAAAAAAGGGCGGAAAAGGACTTGGGACTAAAATCGAAGAAATGAAAGAGAATTTTCATCGGGCCTCAAGAATTGTAATGCGAATCGTGTTCCGATAAGAATCTTTGAAATCAATAAGGAGCCAAGGATTTACCGGAAATGTATACTATAAGCTCAAGAAATCAAAAAACCTGCCTGGATTACGACACGTATCCCATCCAAGCCCAGACAGGTAGAGCCAAACACATAGCTAATGCCTACCTTCATTTTATAACACACTAAACATCGCATACTCTCACATACATACTTTCACTTCAATGTGTCAAGGATAGAGGAGATTCTCTTCAGATAGACGAAACTTCAATGCTATTTTCGACAGACCAACAAAAACAACAACAAAATAGGAAGAAAATCGTTCTATAGCGTGCCGCATCCTTGCTATATCCTGGCCATTGAGCTTTTTTTAAAAGCCATAAAAGAAGTTAAATCTCGAAGTGATAAAAGGCCAAATAAAAAACCTCGTGGAAAATTTATTTTTGTGCATGAGAAATATCCAGCGATAGAATTGGCAGAGGGGCCATCTCGACATATCCGCATATAATTTCTCTTGGATGAGTTAACAGGGTGTCAAGAATGCAGATATACTTTTATTTTCAACACAAAATTGCGTATTTCTTTAGAATGAAGAGAAGGGTTTAGCGTTTAAATGATTATTATTGTAAGTGTGAGTGGTACTATTAAAAATAAATTTCATATTTTCCCAAGAATGATTTAGAGTAGCGATCCTAGAAATACCTTCTTTATTTAATGTCACCAGAGCCTATGTTGGATCTTTAACCTTCGGACCCATGTTTGACAAATTATAACTATCTATCTTTTGATTTTTCATCTTCAAGAATTCTTTATGACTCCGCCAATGATGGTGGACCAAGAGTATAATTAATATTTAAAAAAGATACTAAATATGTTTCGATTTAAGGATTCTGTACAAAGGATCTAGTGGCGTCCTGTGAAGAGCTTTTGGGGTTGGTAAGATAAAGGTTTTTATTTCCACAAATAGCCTTCGTGGCAAATGCTTTTAACCTGTCTCTCAATTCTCAGGGAAATCGCGAGCCTAAATGAGAAGACGAACAACCCACTCTTACTCGGATATGAGGCAAATGCATACCATATAGCGTGAGCTACCTATTGAAATTATTTTTAGCATACGCTAGAAATAAAATGGTAAATGTGGGAAATAGCCCAACGTGTTGTACGTAATCAAAGTCGTAAAACCTAGGCTGCAGCCTAGTGGATACCATGCTGGTCAACAATGTGATGGTCGTGAGTTCAAATCCCGATCGACGTATAATTCCAGCACGCTGCCTGCTAGGCGCTAAATGGAGGAGGGTTGTGCGAAGAGCTAACAACTCTTCCACAATAATGAAAAAAATTATGAAACGTGAAGCTTAGGATGTCAACGCCCGATTTGAGCTGTAGCGCTATTGTAGAATTAGAATAGAAAGTCTACTTTTGTTCGACTTTCTATTCTAATTATTCTTCTTCATAAACCATAAAGCTTGTGGAAGCAGGCCTTGCCTTAAACGCTATGGGAATACCGTGCAGGTAGTGAGACTAGAACCTAGGGTTTTCGAGTTGCAAAGCGGTCGTGCGGGCCACTGAGCTACCTAGACCCCATGGCTTATTCGGTTAGTAGCGATGCAGTATAAGCTGCCATAGTACTCCCCCACCAGTAACAGCGATGAGTCGTGTCTTTGAGCTGGTGGCGACTAGGAGGCAGCTGTGCACGTGCAGCTCTGCGAGCGTGTTGCTGTGCTGTGTTATTGCAAGAGCGTGATGCTATGTAGTGTGTTGCTATATGAGCCAAGTATGGGTGCAGTGTGAATGAGAATGTGCTACGTGCTAGCGAAACGAAGGTGTGATCGTGTTTATCACGTCGGGGTTATCAATGTAGTGAGTGATCGGCTACAGCGCTGTGTTGCGTTTCGTCCCAGGCCTGCTTACGACGGACTAGTCAGTACGGCTTGTGCAAGCAGGTCCTGCCTTAGATGCTAAGGGAATACCGTACAGGTAGTGAGATTAGAGCCCGGAGATTTCGAGTTGCAAGGCGGCCGTGCTGGCCACTGAGCTATCTAGACTCCACGGCTTAGTCGGTTAGTAGCGATGCAGTATAAGTACCACACATCTGCCATGTCTCCACATTTACTCAGTACGAAATATTTGAAACGTGGAAACGACAAGAAACGACGAATTGAGCTAGGTTAGATTAGGTTTGCGGAGGGATTGAACAGCGATGTACATAGGCCACCAGTGGGCCTATAGGATGGCTCCATATTTGTACCATGTGAACCTACATATCATTTAGCCAACCCGCTCTACCGGTGAAACCAATGAGCTTCATGCGTTCAAGGGACCGGAGATGATTCAGCTCGGCGAAGAAGTACCAGGTAAATCCACTGGTTGCTCATAGATGGCGTTTGCGACGAACGCGTCGGTAAAATCGAAGATTTTCCGCCGCAAAAAAAAGAGAAGAAAATTTAGTTAGCTGAGCTTTACCCGTTTCCCGCAGAATTTTTGCCGGCTTTTGCCTCAGTCGGGCCGTGGGTTTTGGAAATCGGACCCAAGCAATATCACAGGTGCTGCCGCTATACACATTTAAAAAAAAAAAAAAAGAAAAAAATACACTCACGCACCTTTCCTTCACCAGCTTTTTACCACACGTCCCTTCGTTGTCGTCTAGCACATGCTACCGAAAATCTAAAATAAAATCAATTATAATTATTATATACGACTTATCGATTTTGTTGGAGGCCACATACTCCATATACTGCCTCTGTTCTGAAATCGGCTATTTCCTGCTAGCTTGATCCTCTTTCCGATCTTCTCAAAGGTGCATTTTTTTTTCTCAATGGTCCGAAGAAATATTTTTATCTTATTTTGTTCATCTTCAGGCCTCAACCCTTAAAATTTTTTAAAAAACATAAAAGAATTATGATTGGGCGTAAAGCTCAATCATATGATACTCTAGATGAAATGAGAAGAGTTCAATGTACCGGAAAATATGTCACTTACAATTCTTTTAAATAATTAATAGTGACTTTTGTATTGGAGGTGATAGAAGGAGAGGAGGAAGGTTTGTAATTTTTGGATATGACACCTAATGTGGTATGCAAGATATTTCGTGCTGAATTTAAGGTTTGTAGCTTTCATTATTTTCAATTGGGCATAGTTTTCCTTAAATTGAGGCATTTGTATGGAAGGTGGCAGAGGAGGTGGAGCGTTTAAGATGATTTTGAAACTGCTTATCATCATCCTTATCACCACGCTTTGATTCAATTTCAAATTCGATAGTTCTAATATATTCGAAGGAGAAATGCTTTTCTTGAATTTATAATACAGATATTTGTATGGGAGGGGGTAGAAGGAGTAAAGAGGAGCTGATAATTTTTTTTAGCATTTATTGCAATTATTAAAAAACAAATTCTGGCAAAATTTTAAGTTTGTACTATTTCTAGTTTTAATGGAAATCGATATAATGCACTTAACACGGGATCGCATTAATATTTTGTCATATTAATGACATTTATATCATAATACTTTGACCTAAATTTCAAATTGATAGCTTAAATAGTTTCAAAGAAAAATCAATTTCTGAAAATTTCGGAATTTCGTGAAATTTGTATGGGAGGGGATAGAAGGAGTGGGGGGATGTGGCCCGTTCACGAACTTAAAGTTTTTTTTTGCTAAAAATGACACACAACAAATTTCAGCACGATAGCTCAAAGCGTTCGAGAGTTATGCTGTAGACAGACGGACAGACGGACAGACAGCAACTCGGAATCGAAGTTTTTGAGCGACAACAAATATTTCTGTACCCTTGGCGGCTCTGTGCGAGCATTATTTCTTAGCGTTACAAACGGTAAGGCAAACACAATATACTCTCAGATTTCATCTAGAGTATAATTATCTTCTTCTATCCGAAAGCTTCACTCCATAACCTGGCGATGATGCAGCACTTCGTCTCAATGTCTCTTAATTTTTTCTTTTTGTTTTTTTTTCTCTTTTTGTTTTTTTTTCTCTTTTTTTTATGCAATTCATATCTATACATATAAATGTAATTGTAGTGTCTGTCTGTTATTTGTTTAGAAATGGCTATAAGTTAGTTTTTACTTTATTTTTGCAATAACTAAGCAGAAACTCACGTTTTTAAAATTCTTCTCTGTCTGTCTGTCTGTCCGGCTTTTCCGCAAAAAAGGCTGAACGGATTGTAGTGAAACTTTCACAGTTTATTAGATATGCTCCGAGATGTAATCTGCTTTTGGTTTTTTTCCCTCCCCTCACGCCTTCTACCCCTCCCATACAAAGTGACTCATTTTTCATAATATATATTTGTTACAGCGGTTGAAATAATTTGGTATTACTAAGCGGTAGAAGTTATATGATCGGGCACTACCAAGATAACGTCAGCGGCCGACTGTGTCATCTCTCTCTTGCTTTTTGGCACGCCAATGTGATGGTACGTGTTACTTAAAATTAGCTAATAAAAACGGAATTAATACTTACAGAATTTTTTACTACCCGATACAACAAACTGGCGACGAGGACAACACCGAATCTACGAAACGAGCCTAGCGAAAAGAATTCGAACAAAAATCGATGCCGAATACAGATTCGACAGACTCGACTACGGAAAAACGTGCAACAGAGCAATCTGCGAATACCAGTGCCGAAACGGTGATTCCAGAAACGGTGATTCCACATACGGTGATTCCGCATACGCAAACACTAAACGTGGTGCCAGAGCAACAGACAACAACCATGCAAGCGGTGCTAACCATCGAAAATTTCGATCCAGCGAAGATGCAATGGTCCAGGTGGATCGATCGTTTGGAGAGCGCGTACACAGTTTTCGGGGTACCCGAAAATTTTAAATTACACTACTTACTTCATTACATGGGAGCAGACGCTTACAACATTTTATGCGACAAATTGGCCCCGGCAACACCACTGGGAAAAACCTACAAAGACGTCATCGAATTAATGCAGCCGCATTTTAGCCCCGCACCACTAGAGATTGCGGAAAATTTCCGTTTTCATCAGAGGTATCAACGAGAAGGTGAAACGGTAAGAGAGTTTGTCGCTTCTCTACAAAAACTGGCAATTAATTGTAATTTCGGGGACTATTTAAGCACGGCGCTTAGAAACCAGCTAGTATTCGGTCTAGCTAGTATAAAAATACAAAGTCGTCTTTTATAAATTAAAAATTTAACTTTTGATCGGGCGTTAGAAGTTGCTTTCAGTTTAGAAATATCAGCTCGGGATATTGATACCATGCACGGTAAGCCTCAAATAAATTCTGTAATTAATCCGCGAACAAGTTGTTAACATAATAAGTTACCGAAAAGGAATCAAAATAAAGTAAATGTCAAACAGCATAACGAAACTAAATGTTATAGTTGTGGTAGCTCTTTATATTTGGCAAACAAATGCAAACATGTAAATTCGTCATGTAACTACTGTAAAAAGAAGGGACATTTACAAGTGATGTGCTTACAGCAAGAACGGACGAACGCCGTTTCTGCTAATACGGTAGAAATTTTAAAAATAGAAACCGGTTCGAGTAACAAATATTGGGTAAAGGCGGAGATCGAAGGAAAAGATATCGATATGGAGTTAGACACAGGTGCTGCTGTCTCTTTGATAGGTCTAAATCAGTTACGATCAGTCTTGCCAAAAATTAAAATAGAACCTACAAATTTAACATTAATGTCTTATTGTCGGAACCAAATTAAAGTACTGGGTGTCGTTCAAGTTAAGGCAAAAGTAAATGCAAAAGTAGCCAAGGTAAATTTACACGTGGTAGAAATGGAAAAAAAATCCTTTATTAGGTAGAGACTGGTTAAAAGAATTTAAATTAGATTGGAAAAAGATGTTTTCGGATGCAAAGATCAAAAACATCGAAGAAACTGCATCAAGCACATTGTACCGGTAAAAAAAGTAAGGGAATACGGATTTGCGGGGATTATAAGGTATCGATAAACAAGTTTTTAATTGTTGATGACCACCCATTACCTACAGTCGAGGAACTGTTTTCTAATATGGCGGGAGGAAGGTATTTTTCTAAAATCGACCTAAGCCAAGCTTACCTACAACTAGAGGTACGACCTGAGGACAGACATTATCTTACACTAATAACGCATCGTGGGTTGTATCAACCAAAGCGTTTAATGTTCGGGATTTCAGCCGCACCCTCAATCTGGCAACGGGAAATAGAAAAAATTTTGCAAGGAATTTCTGGTGTAGCAGTTTTTCTTGACGATATAAAAATTACGGTTCCGGACAGTATATCCCACATTAACTGCTGCCTCTGCATCTTCTTCGTATTCTTCGGTTGCATCAGGCTTGAAAAGTAGTAGAAAACATACAAAAATTTCTACTTCTACAACACCAACACCGTTGCAATCACCGGTTCCTGTGACAAACGCAACTCTACCGACTGTGCCTGCTAGCAGTTTACCTAATTCGTTGGATGGCACCGTCACCAAAAAAACTCCATCGAACTTATCGGTCAGTTTGAACCCTGCACTTACGCTACGTGTTGTAGAGCCCCCAAGCAGCTCTTTGTGTCTCGACTGGCTTACGACACGTCAACGAAGGAAGTCACTGACTACATCGCGACGAAGCTGGGTTACATTCCAGCAATCCTCAGCTGTAGTAAGCTGACACAAGAAAATCATCCCGACAAAATTATAGCATCCTTTAAACTATGTTTACCAGCTAACCTAACTATTGCCGTCTCTGCTAACTTTTGGCCTCCTGGTGTTATCGTTCAGGAGTTTCTACCGAGGAATAGCTCTCAGCGGAATTTTCGTCGGGGATCCAAACAGCGGAAACATATGTAAATCCTACAGGTTTGCATGTAAACAACCCGTCAATTTCGAGTGAACTCATCTATACATCTAGCGTTGGCTGTAGTTCTACCGCACTCATTACTAATTTATCGAATCTTACAATTCTTTATCAAAATGTACATGGTCACAGAACCAAGTTAACTGACTTCCTGGTGTCCACTCTTGAAAGTATGCCTGACGTTCTATGTGTTACTGAATCCTGGTTGAACCCTTCTGTGCTTGACTCCGAATTTTCCCCAAATTGCTACACAGTTTTTAGGCATGACCGTGATCTTCTACGCTCGATCAAAAAGGACGGAGGTGGAGTACTCATTGTCGTTAAAAACACCTTGCCATCGTCACGTTGTTCCGACTTCGATGCTTTTCCTATTGAGCACCTTCTTCTTAAAATTAAGGTCTCTCGTGGTCGATACCTTTATATTTGTTGTGTTTATATCCCATGCTGCTGCAATGTGGGAACTATCGATAAGTTCTTTGACAACCTTTCTGATTTCGCCAACTCTGCTGGTCCTAACTCCACTTTTCTTATTTGTGGGGACTTCAATCTTCCTGACTTAAAGTGGAATGCAGATTGGACACGCCCTGCACTGCCTTTGTCTACCGCAGACTTATGTGTCGATCATTTTATGAGCCTATGTTTATTTACTCAACATAATAAATACACTAATCATCGTGGTAAGATTTTAGACCTAATTTTGTCCAATGTTAGTGATTACCAAATCAGTGTTGTCACCACCATTGGATTAGTGCCACCCGACCCTTATCATCCTCCTCTCCAGATTAATGTGTTGATTGAATCTGTCGTGAAATTAGTAATGTCGATTGGGTCGAACTCTTTAATTACAAAAGCTCTAATGAATCTTCTACTCAACTTTATTTAATTCTTGAGGAAATAATTCATCGGAATGTTCCCTATCGAGGGACTTCTAAACAAGAATACCCAGAATGGTTTACCCACTCGGTTATTAAAGCTCTTCATAAGAAAAAACTTCTACATAAAAATTATAAGCGTATAATAATTTTCCTCCCAGCGTAAACAGGTGAAATCGGCTATCAAGAAAGCTTTCTCTGAATACATTTCTCAGCTTGAGGAGTCTCTGTCACGTAGTGGTACCAAACCATTTTGGTCACACGTTAGAAAGCGTAGCAAAAAGCATTATTTTCCTTCCCAACTTAAGTTTGGGGATATTACAACCTCCACTCCGCATGAAATGTGTGAGCTTTTTGTCAAATACTTTTCCTCTGTGTTTACCTTTTCCAACAAAGACCTATCATATGACTTTTTTATCCCACCACAGAACTATATTAGTGAGTTGTCCTTTAGCGAGAGTGATGTTATCTCCATTATCAACTCCCTAAATCCAAAGACTAGTGGCGGTCCTGATGGGATTCCTAATCTCTTTGTAAAATTTGAATCTTCGGAGCTCTCGGTGCCGCTTTCTCTTTTGTTCAATAAATCACTTGAGGAAGGCTGTTTTCCTGCTTGCTGGAAGTTAGCTAATGTTGTTCCCATTTTAAAGAAAGGAGACACCGAAAATGTTGCCAACTATTGCCCAATTTCTACCTTAAACTGTTTCGGTAAACTTTTTGAAAGATTAGTCCACAATGCGGTCTGGGAGAAACTTAATCATTTAATATCACCCGTCCAGCATGGATTCGTTAAAGGAAGGTCAACTACCACGAATTTATGTGAATTCACTGACTTCGTAGCACAATCCTTAGATCAACACAACACTGTTCATGCCATATACACTGATTTTTCGAAAGCCTTTGATACTGTCAATAGAAAAATTCTTATTGCAAAACTTGATAGGTACGGTGTCACTGGTTCTCTCCTGAATTGGTTTGATTCTTACCTCACTGATCGTCGTCTGCGAATAACGTTCAATGGACATTCTTCAGCTGAGTTTCTCTCTAACTCTGGTGTTCCACAGGGATCTATTTTTGGTCCACTGCTATTTACGCTCTTCATTAACGATCTACCCCAATTCCTATCATCAAATTGTCTCTTATACGCAGACGACCTCAAAATGTTTCGTGAAATTTCTTCTTATTCTGACTGCTTGGACCTCCAGACTGACTTGTCGACTTTGTCCAGTTGGTGCTATAACAATGATATTTGTCTGAACATTGAGAAGTGTTTTGCTATGGAGTTTTCGTATAAGACTACCTCTCCTGTCCTCACTTACTCTATTAACGGAACCACCCTTGTAGCAGTATCTACAATAAAGGATCTAGGAGTGACTTTCGATCGCAAGCTTAAATTCGTTAATCATTATTCTGAGATTACAAAGAAGGCATACAGACCTGCTGGGTTCGTCCTCCGTACGACAGTCCAGTTTAACCGTCCAAGAGCAGCTGCCTTGCTATTTTCCACTCTCGTCCGTAGTGTCTTAGAATACTGCTCTATTGTATGGAACCCTCACCATGCTTGCCATGTTACGGCCGTCGAATCCGTCCAGCGTAAATTTACTCGCACCCTTTTCTACAGACTAAAAAAGCCTCATATCAGCTACAATGATAGACTTATAGCACTTCAACTTCAACCTTTGCATCTACGACGGGCTTTTCTTGATGCTTGCTTCTTCTATAAACTTTACAACTACTTGCTTAATACCTACCTTTGTAACGACTTGAATTTCCGGAAGGCAACAGTCTCAACCAGGAATTCAGATATTTTCTATCTTCCTCGAGCCTCACTCGATATTTACTACCATTCCCCGATGTTGAGAATGCAAAGGAACCACGATCAACTTCAACTTGGATCTTTAACTACTTCTTTTGTTTTATTTAAAAATAGAGTAAAAACTATAATCTTTAATGTTTGAAATCTTATTATCACTGCTCTCGTATTTTTGCTTTTGTATAATTGAAAATGTTATCTTTTTGTTCAAAGCAATTAATAAATAAATAAATAAATTAAGAGGTTAGAACAGGTATTCATTAGATTACAGCAGTACAATTTAAAAGCTAACCTGGGAAAATGCGTGTTTTTTCAAAATGAAATCGAGTATTGTGGTTATGTGATTAATCGAAAGGGAATTCATAAACAACAAAAAAAGGTTGATTGCTTACTTAACATGGAGATCCCGGAAGATAAAATTAGTTTAAAATCATTCTTAGGTTTGGTAAATTATTATGGACGTTTTTTTGAAAACCTGAGTACTTTGCTATATCCTTCGAATCGATTATTACATGATGATGTTGGATGGGAGTGGGGAACGAGATGTAATAATGCGTTAAATAGAATTAAACAATTGATGGCAGAAGACAAATTTTTAGTACATTTGATCCGAAATTACCGTTAGTTCTAGCTACAGATGCTTCTCCTTTTGGAGTAGGAGCAGTTTTGTCACACCGTTTTGCAGATGGTACAGAGAGACCAATCGCATTCTCATCTCAAACACTATCGAAAACCCAATAGCGTTATGCACAAATAGATAAAGAAGCGTACGGAATAATCTATGGCGTTAAGAAATTTTTTCAATACTTATATGGACGAAGATTTATTTTGTACACGGACCACAAGCCCTTAACACAAATTTTCTCGCCGAAACGTGGCCTACCTGTGTTAAGTGCGACACGAATGCAACACTATGCAGTATTCCTGCAAGCATTTGATTATGAAATCTTATACAGAAAATCGAAAGATCATGCAAACGCTGATGCTTTATCGAGGTTCCCTAGTCCTGAACAAGAAATAAGAGTAGAGGAAACTGAGTCCATAGATATCGATACGATAGAAACTTTACCTGTTGGAGTGGAGGAAATTGCAAATAAAACAAAAATAGATGCAGACTTGCAACCATTAGTAAACTTCCTTGAAGACCGAAATCCAGTTCAACAGTGCAATAGATTCGGAATAGATGAAGCCGAATTCTCACTATT
This sequence comes from Chorisops tibialis, assembly GCA_963669355.1. NCBI lineage: Eukaryota > Metazoa > Arthropoda > Insecta > Diptera > Stratiomyidae > Chorisops > Chorisops tibialis. The sequence goes on from OY770264.1 coordinate 86,362,016, forward strand.
AAGAGGCTGCATTTTACGAGGTTCTAGAGTTCTCATACCAAAAAGGTTAGGAGCGAAAGTTTTGAAAGAACTTCACTATGCGCATTTTGGCATCACAAAAATGAAGGCAAGAAGTTTTTGTTGGTGGCCAGGACTAGACGCACATATTGAACAACTAGCAAGGAATTGTGGTGACTGCCTAAAATTACGCAAAAATCCAACCAAAAGTCCAGTTCATTCATGGGAACAACCAACCAAACCATTTGATAGAGTACATATTGACTTTGCAGGTCCATTTCGAGGGACCTACTTTTTCATTTTAGTAGACGCTTTTTCTAAGTGGCCTGAGGTACACATAGTTAAAGATATCACTACGGAAAGTACAATTGGGATATGCCGAGAAATTTTTTCAAGATTTGGCATACCTATTACACTAGTGAGTGATAATGGTACTCAATTTACGTCATAAAAATTCAGATCGTTTTTGAAAAATAATGGAATACGTCACAAACTGACTGCTCCATTTCATCCCGCTACAAATGGCCAAGCTGAACGTTACGTTCAAACGGTAAGGACTGCATTGAAAGCGATGAATGGAACTTAAGCCGATCTACAAAAGGATCTATGTTCTTGGTTGATGCGTTATCGCAGGATGCCACACTCAAGTACAAAAGTATCCCCATTCCTTTTTAATGCTAAATCGAGAGATAAGAACCAGATTAGATTTATTACTTCCTTTAAAGGAAACAAAAATATTCAATGAAAACGAATCAATTAAGGTTAGAGAATTTAATATTGGGGACAGAGTAGCTGCAAGAAATTACACTCAAAGCGAAAAATGGAATTTGGGAAGAGTACAGTCACGAATAGGCAAATTACACTATCGTATTAGTTTAGATGACGGTAGAACGTGGAGACGTCACTTGAACCAAATACAAAAAGTAGGTGAAAATACTAGTGCAGATTTGAACGACTTTTTGGAGGATCCTATCGTAATCGAGAGTAAATTAGGTGGAAGTAAAGTAATTGATGAACCATTAAAACCAACAGTATCTGGGGAATCTCCAAAACCGATACAAGCTTGCGGGAATCCTACGATATCTAAACCTATAATTGATCGAACTAATTTAACAAAACCATTAGTAAATGTCCCAGAAGCCCCAATAGCACAGTAAAACCACCAAATACCACTTATCGCTAATCTTAATTATAAAAAAAAAAAATTTAGATATATAGTACATTATTGAATACTGAATTGAAATATGAAAAGATATTATTAGAAAAAAAATAATAGGTACGATACTTTAAGAACGTAAAATTTTTTTTGAATTAGATATTTCCTTTGTATATAATTAAGAATGTAGACAATAAAAATTGTAATTTTTTTTTGTTAAAAGGGGAAAGGTGTTACAGTGGTTGAACTAATTTGGTATTACTAAGCGGTAGAAGTTATATGATCGGGCACTACCAAGATAACGTCAGCGGCCGACTGTGTCATCTCTCTCTTGCTTTTTGGCACGCCAACGTGATGGTACGTGTTACTTAAAATTAGATAATAAAAACGGAATTAGTACTTACGGAATTTTTTACTACCCGATACAACATTATTAATCAAATTTTCTTGGAAACTATAAGAGCTATTAATTAGAAATTTAAAATATAATATTTCTATTAAAAACGCAATCTTTCAGTATACAAATTATTTAAATCCCTCCACTCCTTCGCCCACCACCCATACAAACTACACTTTTTCATTAAATACTATACATCAATTTTCTCAGTATCTATAAATTCCATCGAGCTAAAATTTTGTACCAAATCCTCAATTAGCATTATTATTAACACCGGGAAAAAACTAACTGATTATCTTCTCTATTTCTACCCCCTCCCGTACAATGTGACACGATTCCACGACTTTACGAAAATTAGATTTTCTTGGGAAGTGTGAAAGTCACAGATCTAAAATGTAAAATATATCAACTGCATAATGATTGTAGTTGTTTTTCGAAAAATCACTAAGAACCCCTCACTCCTTCCACCACCTCCCATAAAAACTGCACTTTTTCATGAAATGCTCAAAGCCAATTTTCTCAATACGTATAGCTTTCATCGAGTTAAAATTTTGTATCGAATCCTTAATTAGCATTATTATTAATATCGGGAAAAATTAACTGATTAGCTTCACTCCTGCTACCCTCTCCCATACAATGTAACACAATTTCACTACTTTTCAAAAATCCTATTTTCTTGAAAAGTGTGAACGTTACTGTACTAAAATTTAAAATATATCAGTTTTGTTTCTCGAAAAATCACCAAAAAACACTCCCCTCCTTCTACCACCTCCCATACAAATTGCACAATTTCACTAAATCCAATGCACTAAGTTTCTCAGTACCTCTTCAATTTTTGAAGCTTAAATTTGGTACAAAACATTTTTGTAGCCACTTTAGCATGATGTGAAACAAATTAGTTCAGTACTATTACCCCTTCTACCACTCCCCATACAAAATTCTTAAAATCACAAATATTTCATCTGTAGTATCGTATGATTGGGCTTTACGCAGAGTCGTAGTCCTGTTATGGCTTCAAGCTTAATGTTATTTTATTTGGGCTATTTTTTAATTAGCACAATCTACAACTATTCATATGTCCTTAACGCTCTTCAATATGGTCTTAGATCATGGGATTGATTTGATCACGAGCCTGTCCCATACAAATGCGAGTATCGTGGTTTCATTCTTAATATTGTTGCGAGCTAGGGGTTTGCCTGGATTTCAAGTAAAACCACAAATTCGTTTAAAAATAAGTGATAATTTATTTATTTGCACTTTTAACTTAATACTTACTATTCGGCACCACTGATATCGCGTTCTTGCACCGGTTCACGTTCTCTCGCAGACGTCGCTGAATGACTTCTGCTGTCTGAAAGCTGCGTGTATTTATACTGGTTTTTCCAATTCTCGAACCTTCTGTGGTGTATTCGTCGGGTGAGTGTGTGTCTCAACTAAAATGTTCTAGATCTTTGGTTATTGCTTTTTACATATTGGGGGACTGTTTTATATGGTTCTGGCATATTCGGGAAGATCATTGGCAGATCTATAACAATATTTTATGGTTCTGATTCCAACAAAATAGAAACCATTGCCTTCAAAGAGCCATTAAACCTTCCCAATCCCATTCCTTTCCTCCATGACTGTGTTTGTGCATTGCACATTAAGGCCGAAATTGCCTATAACGCAGGTCATTCTGTAAAAAAAAAATTCTCAAAAATTGCTTATTTTGTGATTCTTACGCGGACAAAGTCACGGGCAATCGCTAGTTATATAATTATAATATTTTAAATTTGTTACATACGCGGAGGTGACCCATCACTAGAGAGGAGGTCTTAACAACGCTGGGCTTTAAAATACCGCGGATATATACATACTTATAATGTTAATTAGATTTAAAGGAAAACGTAATACTAAGTTCTTATATTTCGCAAATGATAAATGCCTAAAAATTTTCTGTCCTTATCTCTCAACTGGTATGCTATTTCCTCATTAAATTTAGGAGCAAGTTTCTCAGAATATTTTCTTGGCAAACTACTCAGTGAGAAATCCTTAGCAAAAACTCTTTGACCAGGAGCGAATACTCGATTCCGTTATCGCAGATTACAACGTGCCGAGCTTTAGCTAATATTTCTTTAAATATTTCAAAAACAAATTATATCGTATTTAAACTGACTCAACATGGAAACCCCATTTATATAGACATCAGGATTCACACAAATCAGTGTGGTACTAATTGCCAATGCCCCCCACTAAAGAGAGTCCCGTCCACCAAGTATCTAGGTGTTACAATCGATGAACACCTTAAATGGGAAATCCATATCTCCAATCTTGTATTCCGTCTACGAAAACTTATTTCAATTTGCCTTGAAGTTAGATCTTTTCTACAAATAAAAACTGTCAGGATATTTTACTTCTCCATGATTCACTCACTGCTACAATATGGAATAATTGCTAGGGGTAGTAGCAACCCTAGTTTTCTTTCACCTCTTAATATCGTCCAAAAATTATTAATAAAAATTTTATTGAGAAAAAGTAGACTTTATCCTTCTGATAAGTTCTATTCGGACTTACAAGTACTTTCAATCGAACAAATATTCAAACTAATATCAAGTATTTAAATACACAAAGAAATCAAAAAACTTATTCATCCGGTTAACTTAAACTTCACTAGGGCTGGCACTTGTGAATATATATTACTACCGAAACGAAAAACAAAACTTGGCCTAAACCATTATTCATACTCTGGTTCAAATTTTATAATGCCTTGCCTTCAATAATAAAAAAAAACAGTAATATTGAAACCTTCAAAACTAATATAAAAATATATTATTATAAAGATATTAGTTTGTCGATATTGTTTCATTTTCCATTTAACAATCAATTTTAAAAAAGTTATTACTATAGTCTTGGATTGAAGAATTTGCTTGAATTAGATTTAAATTCTTACTGAATAATTTGTAAAATAATTGTAATCCGAATAATGTAACTTAAATTTATGTATTAATTCTTAAATTTAAGTACCCTCCTATTCATATTCAACGACTTGATTAAAATCAAATTTATATTGTCAACTGAAAATTAATTAATATCTAATACTGTATATTATGCTTAAATTTACTTATTATACATCACAAATCATAATGTATACTTCTATATTATATTTGAAACGTTGTTAACATTTCTTTGTAACTTTCCTAAGCTTAATATATTGCAAAAATTGTGTACTAATTATCGACTCTTCACCCCAACAATAAATATAATGCATTAAATAAATAAGAAAAAAAAATTAAGTAATTAAATAGCGAGCATTTAAAAAATGGTACACTTTTCAAAATTTCTAACTGTTATATATGATATATATGATTTTTCATTTTCGTTAAAATTTTAAGAGGGAGGTGTAAAGGGAGAGAGGTGTTGGGAAAAATTGTCCAAAATTTTTACTAAGCTTTTACGGATCTGCTAAAAGATGTAAAGTTCAAATTGTGCATGTTCATACATCCATTTGACGTACATAAAAAAAAAATAATAATTTGAACCAGAACTGTTATCCACGGAAAGGGACCCTAACCTGCACTAAGTGTTTTGAAAAAAAAAAAAAACATAACAGAATTATAATTGGGCTTAATGCCCAATCATATGATACTCTAGATGAGATGGAAATGACTTTAATATACCGGAAAATATGTCATCTCAAATTCTTTCGAATAGGGAATAGAGAGTTTTGCATGGGAGGTGGTAGAAGTAGAGGGGAAGGTTTGTATTTTTCGTATATGACACCGAACATGGCATGCAAAATGTTTTGTGCTGAATTTAAAGTTTTAAGTTTTCATTATTTTTAAAAAAATTAGTCAGTTTTCCTGAAATTGGGGCATTTGTATGGGAGGTGGCAGAGGAAGTGGAGAGTTTAAGATGATTTTGAAACTGCTTATCATCATCCTTATCACAATGCTTTGATTCAATTTCAAAGTCGATAGCTCTCATTTGTATACTTGAAGGAGAAATGCTTTTCTTGAATTTATAATACAGATATTTGTAAGGGAGGTGGTAGAAGGAGTGAAACGGAACCGATAATTTTTTCTAACAGTTATTTCAATTATTAAGAAACAAATTCTGGCAAAATTTGAAGTTTGTACTTTTTCTAGTTTGAATGGAAATCGATAAAATGCATTTAACAAAAATTATGCATTTGTATGGGAGGAGGTAGAAGGAGTGTACGGATCAAAATAAATTTTGTTCGCTTTATTAATATTTCTATTTGTATACTTTATACAAAATATTAAGTTGATAGCTTTAACAGTTTCGAAGAAAAATAATTTAATTTAAATTTCAAAATTTCGTAAAATTTGTATGGGAGGCGGTAGAAGGAGTGAAGTGAAGTTGATAATTATTTTTAAAATAATTTGCAATTATAGTAGAATTAATTCTGACAAAATTTCGTCTTTTCAGCTTTATTAGTTTCAATGAAAATCGAAAATATGTATTTTTCAAAATTGTCCATTTGTATGGGAGGTGGTAAAAGGAGTAAGGGGATGGGGTCAATATTCCGTGATACTAATGACATTTATATCATAATACTTTGACTTAGATTTCAAGTGGATAGCTTAAATAGTTTCAAAGAAAAATCAATTTCTTAATATTTCGAAATTTCATGAAATTTGTATGGGAGGGGGTAGAAGGAGTGGGGGGATGTAGCCCATTCACGAACTTAAAGTTAATTTTTTGCTAAAAATGACACACAGAAATTTTTAGCACTATAGCTCAAAGCTTTCGAGAGTTATGCTGTAGACAGACGCACAGACGGACAGACAGACAGACGGACAGACGGACAGACGGTCACTCGGAATCGAGGTTTTTGAGCGACAACAAATATTTCTGTACCCTTGGCGGCTCTGTGCGAGCATTATTTCTTAGCGTTACAAACGGTAAGGCAAACACAATATACTCTCAGATTTCATCTAGAGTATAAAAAAAATGACTTACAACCATGAAAATTTGTGAAATTCATATAAAAGTTTTAGACATTAACTGTTCGAATACCTTCAAAACTTCTACTCCCTCCCATACAAAACTATTTTTTGACCATTTTTAAAAAGTCAATTATCTTTAAACACTTGAAAGCTATCAACTTAACATTTTGTGTAATTAATTCTAAAAATATTTGAAACAATGTTGCATGAAAAGTTTTGAAATCAATTCTGCCCTTCTACCCCTTCCCATACGAAGTGTGATTTCGACCAATTTCAATAAACCAACTTATACGCAAAATATTGAAAGCTAGGAACGTGAAATTCTGTACGAACACCTTTCAATACAAACGAAATAATAATGTTTCGAAAATTTTACGATCACCTGAACTCCTCAACCCCGCCCCATACATATAGTTTCAAGAATGTAAAATGAATCGAATTTCATCGAATTTTCTTCGTCTATAAAAATAATATTTTATGCACCTCATTTTGAACGTGATTCATGCAATCAATTAAGAAATTCTTAATATCCTCCCACTCGTTATATCAAACCCCTCCGCCACCATACGAACCAAAACATGCGTAAATAATCGAATGAAATATTGATACTACGTACTGGAGCTATTGATCGTAATCACAGTGAAGTGTTAAATAATTGACAACAGCGCTGCCCTAGAAACCCCATTCACTTAGTTTTCCCTATCCACTCTAACCTGCACATTGACGCATCCTTAGCTTGTACTAAGAATAATAAAGTTGCAGCCGACTTGTTAGTAGATAATTTATTGTTACCTAAGACTTGCGGTATAGCATGCGATACGGTCTTCTGACTTTTAAAGCGAAAATTGCACCATTTGAACACACCTTAATTTATGAAATAATGCATAACTAGATGTGAACAGATTTTCTGATAAGTCAGCGTATGCGAGAAAACGGTATAGAAACGCAAAACTTTCAGTACAAACAAAAAAACACTGTGTGCAAAGAACACCCTATACTTACATTATATTCGCGCAGATTGCTACTCGATGATCTTTCACTGATTCGCCAACATGTGGGTATGTATCTGACGATGGTATCCTGTCAGTATGTCTTATAATGCAATGTGATATAAAGACTTTTCGGGGCCACATTATACGAAGAAATCCTTGTGTGATGAAAAACCATACGTGACTGGAAAATTAAAGATGTTCCTACATCACCATATCTTTTGACTACAATGCATGAATGAATATAAAGACGCGCACAGACACATGCTTGAATATATTTGTCGTGAAGTTTATGCCACTGACATTCAATTCCCGGTGAGTCAACGCCATCTCTCAACCAAAATTGATCAACAATTTAACAAAAAAAAAAATATATATATATATATATTTATATTTTATCTGCCGTATCTTCAAGTAGTATTTGAAAATATTTTTCAAGCTAAAGTTGTTTCCAATTCAACGTACCGGGCGGAAACGTATCCATCACCATACTTTAAAAATATATGTTCTATTGCGCTATTCGAAAGTCCTCACTAAGGATACCATCGCATCACCTGCTATCCAGCATATAGCTCAAGAATCCGATAAGACAGATTCTATTCTGGATCGGTTGTCTTAATTTTTTTTCCTTGTCTCCTTCTTATTTTGTTTTCCTGTGTTATCTTTGAGTCTTGTAGTATGCCGCCATGTATCCAGCTTCCGTTCTTCCATCGAGTTGCAAAGTTGAAAAGTTTCTCACACAATAAGAACAAAAGCAACAGGAGGAACTTTACATTTTGTCGTGTCAATGATAAAGTCAGGATCATGACAGGTTTTCTTTCTCGTTTAGATTACTTTAGGATTTGCTTGCTGTCGCACTGATTCCCTTTATGAAGTTACCTGAAATTGTGTCGGCGTGGTAGAAAGAAATATAGAAAAATACAAATTTACTGCATGTCAGATTAAAATTTTCGTAAGAAAGCGAATTTTGGTTAAGTGGAGGCTTAAAATTGGGAATTGCAACTTTACTGTAAGAATGTTACTTTCGTTTAATACTCTAGTGTATACAGGGTGTTTGTGGACCTGTACCCTCACTCACTCAAAACGCTATATCTTGAAAACTAATAATCGTATTTCAAAGTGTTATAGCTTGTTTTTTAGGAAATCAAATTACCTTTCATTTGGTGTAATAGTCCGCATTGTACCTGTACCTAATCCTGAGGTATTTGCTTCAGACCACAAATTTTTGATACTTTGAACCTCAAAATTCTGTGATCAATGTAGTTTTTCTCAAAAAAAGCATTATAAAAATGTCATTTTAATGTTGTTGTTTTATGTGCCATATTATTGCCTACAAAAGATGCATACATACTTATGACTTAGGTTTTCCCGTTTTCCAGGTAATAAGCGAAAATACATATGGCTTAAAAATAAAATATGCCATAAACCGACCCTCGTTCTAAAAAAACTACCTGAAATGTTGTTAAACTGAAATATTCTTTGTGTCCTTTAATTACTATTTAAATTATCGATGAATGTCCTTTAAGTAGTATTTGAATTATCGAGGAAATGAATTAAATTGAAATGAGTTTCAACACAACGACGCTGTCCGACGCTTGGCATTGCAGTTAAACGTCTCTACGTGAAAAGTTTGGAGTGTCCTAAAAGCAGAGCGGTTGCATCCCTACCACCACACACCAGTGCAGGAGCTGGTACCCATTGATTTGCCCAAAAGGATGGAGTTTTGCAATTGGCTCCTTGAACGACAACTAAGTGACGAGAATTTTATGAACAGCATTCTTTGGACTGATAAGTCCCAATTCACCAGGGACGGTATCACAAACTTCCACAACTTACACACCGGGGCTGAGAGCAATTCACATACAAGAAGAGAGGCATCATTTCAGCACAGATTCAGTGTCAATTTATGGGCAGGTGTGATTGGCAACGATTTTATTGGTCCTATTAGGCTTCCGCCTACCTTAAATAGTTCCAATTACTTGCATTTTTTGACAAATGATCTACAGGAGTTATTGGATGATGTGCCACTGCAACGATTGGCTTCCATGTTTTACCAACACGATGGTGCTCCAGCTCATTACGGCCGACAAATCAGAGATTGGTTAAATTCTAATTATAGCAATCGCTGGATCGGTAGAAATGGACCGATACACTGGCCTGCAAGATCTCCTGATTTAACTATTATGGATTTCTTTTTATGGGGACGGATGAAGGACCTTGTCTACGCAACGGAGGTAGTAACGTTGCAGGATCTAAACACCAGAATCGATGCGGCAGCAACAGAAGTAAGGCAGCAGTTGAGGAGTATGAACACAAAGAGAACACTGGCAAAACGAGCTTTAGCGTGCATTCGAAATGAAGGTGGGCATTTTGAACATTTATTGTAATTAAGGAAATTTGAAATAAACCTTAAAAACCATTCTTAAGTTCTTTTAGTTCAAGCGCAGAGTGTTGATCAACATATTCTTGCTTTTTTGACAAAAGTGCTACATTATTGGAATGATAATTTCTTCTAAACTATAAAACTTATGCAATGCAAGTATATGCATCTTTTGTAGGCAATAATATGGCACATAAGAAAACAACATTAAAATGACATTTTTATAATGCTTTTTTTTGAGAAAAACTACATTGATCACAGAATTTTGACGGTCAAACTGTCAAAAATTTGTGTTCTGAAGCAAATATCTCAGAATTGGATACAGTTATAATGCGGACTATTACAGCAAAAAAGGTAATTTGATTCCCTAAAAAACAAGCTATAACACTTGGAATTGTGATTATTAGTTTTCAAGATATAGCGTTTTGAGTAAGTGAGGGTACAGGTCCGAAGGACTTTTCTTGATCACCCTGTATCTCCGTGGATATTGAAAATTGACCATCTCTGTAGAATAATTTTTTGCTTAAAATATATCCAGGAATAACCCCTTACAAGGTTATGCACGGAGTACCAAACACCCTGTATAAAGTGCTTTCAACGAAATCGTTTCAGTGACACGCTAGTAATTTGCATGTTTCAAACATTAGTCAGGGTTGTTAATAAATGAAAAACATAACAGGATTACGATTGGGCGTAAAACCCAATCGTGCGATACTCTAGATGAAGGAGAATTTTTTCTTATTTTAAGGAATTTTGTAGGAGAAGTGGTAGAGGGGGTGACAACATTGAACTAATTTTCTCACATCACAATAAAGTTGCTAATAAAATGTTTTATACAAAATTTAGGATTCAAAAATTTAATAGTCGCTGAGAAACTTAGTGAATTGAATTTAGTGCAATTGTGCAGTTTGTATGGGAGGTGGTAGGAAGAGGGTGGAGTTATTAATAACTTTCTTAGAAATAACTGTAAACATCATGGCATAGCAGATCAGTAGCATTCATTCTTTTCAGGCAAATCGACTTTTACTTTATTATTTTAATAATAAAGTATTGTGATTGACTTGAAAAAAAAAAAAAAATTTGCTACCCTGAAATTTTGTTTTTTTCCCGTTTCATGACCAAAATAGCCTAAAAATGCAAAAAAAAAACCGTCTGTCTGTACGCCGTCCGCCGTACGCCGTCCGCCGTGTGCCGCCGGTGTGTACGCTCAGCGCACATTAACTCCCAAACCATTCAAGATAGAAAGTTCAGGGATTGTAGATAGTTGCGGATCTCAGGCGAACACCCATTTTAGGGGGTGTACGGATTCAGGGGGAGGCGGGGGGAGCACTAAAACCGAAAACTAAGAATTCAAATATCTCAAACATGGTTACAGCTAGGAACCTAAAAATTGATATACATATAAAAGGGTTTGTGGGACAACTTCTAAAATTAATTTAATTTTTTTATCCATTGGGGTGCAAAAAGGGGGGGCTAAAAACCAATTGTCGGCCGAAATTCTTTTTCAAATGATTATATTTTCGAAATTACTTAGCATAAAAAATTTATATTTTTAGACCATCAAGGTGGCATATACATAGGTTCAATGGAATTAGCTTACGTAGAGGCTTATTATTGTAAGGGAGAGGGTCAGGAGGGTTCAACGAAAAACACTTAAAAATCAGTATCTCGGCTATTTGTTGAGCTACATATGTAATTGAAACTTAGAACTTATATTAAGCTATACAAGAGAAATACGAGAAAAATATAACATTTGGACAAAATAGTAGAGGGGGAAAATGGGGAGCATTGCACTTTTCAAAATTGCAAAACATTATATGTCAAAACTGAGTGCAGATATCAAATTCATATTTTGTTAAATTGTAGAACTACATAGTTTTGAATTTTGGTAAAAGTCTTACGTCGGGAGGTGTAAGGGGAGGGAGGTGGTAACCAAAAATGTCGAAAATTTTGAGTGATTTTTTTAGGGCTCTGGTAAGAGATACACGGTTTAAATTTTACACGTCGATACATCTATTTAATATACGTACAGAAAAAATAATAAAAATTCTGCAATTGTTATGCACCGACCCCCTTGGCCTAACGTGCACAAGGTGTTTCATGTGCAATGAAAAAACACATAAACTGAAAATTTTTGAATTAAATTTTAAGGTAGAAACTTGAAAACTTGCAAAAATGCATTTAATAAAATTTTTTAAAAGAATGAAATATTAACTGGTCAAATACCTTCGAAACTTCTACCCCCTCCCATACAAAATTATTTTTTCGACCATTTTAAAAAAATCAATTATCACCTAAAAATAAAAAGCTATAAATTTAGAATTTTGCACAAAAAACTTTCGAAAATAGTTGAATCGGAACTGCGTCAAAAATTTTGAGATCGCATTTCCCCTTCTACTCCCTCCCATACAAAAGTATGATTTCGACCAATTTCAATGAATCAACTGCTAACCAACACATTAAACGAACTTGAAATTTTGTACGAGCACCTAACAAAAGAAATGAAATAAAACTGCATCACAAATTTTACATTTCCTTTACCTCCTCTACCCCCCCCATACAAATGATTGGTTTCGTGAATGTAAAATACACCAAATTTTATGGAAATTTTATGCAACTTCGTCTATGAAACTGACATTCTATGCAGAAAATATTGGACGTAATTAAAGTAATAAATTGAAAAATTATTGACATTCATCGACCCTTAATATCGCCCCTTCCCCTCCCTCATAAAAACCCAAACTTGCATAAACGAATGAAATATTGATTACATGTACAGGAGCTATTGATCGCATTCGCAATTAAGTGTTGAATAGGCATCACCCCTGCCCTAAAGTGAAAAAGGAAAGGGAGTTTCACTTGTGAAAGGGGGTTCCACTTGTGAAAGAGGGTTCCACTTGTGAAAGGGGGTTCCACTTAGTCTTCCCTAAACTTTTTAACTTGCATATTGACTTTCCATGCATCTTTAACTTTTCCCAAAAATAATAAAGTTGCGCCCAACTTGTTGGCAGTTTATTTGTAAAGTTGTTGAATTGTGTCAAATTGTATGGGAGGGGATAGAAGGAGTGAAGCTAATCGCCTAATTTTTTTGGTCTTACTAATAATTCTTAATAAATATTTTGTGCTAATTCTGAGCTCGATAAATTGTATAGGCACTTAGTAAATTGGCTTAGAGTATTTCATGAAAAGTTTGTATAGGAGGTGGTGGAAGGAGGAGGTGGACACGTATAATTTTTATACGATAGACTGAAATCATCATAAAAGTAATATATTCAAAATTTCAGACTAATGGCTTTTATAAATTTCGAGCAAATCCGTTTATTGTCAAATTGCGTAATAGTGTCATTTTGTATGGGACGGAGTAGAAGGGGTGGAGCGATTCGGCCCGGTCCCGAACTTGTCCTTACTTTTTTGTCAAAAACTACGTGTACAACATTTGCACTTTCTAGATCAAAGTGTTCTCAAGCTAGAGAGGACGCGGACAGAAAGACGAACATCCGGTTTTGAGATTTTTGCGATACTCTAGAACAAGAGAAATGTTCTGATTTTAGGAAATTTTGTATGGGGAGTGGTAAAAGGAGTGACGGCATGAAACCAATTTTTTCACATCTAGAGTTGCTATCAAAATGTTTATACTCTAGATGAAATCTGAGAGTATATTGTGTTTGCCTTACCGTTTGTAACGCTAAGAAATAATACTCGCACAGAGCCGCTAAGGGTACAGAAATATTTGTTGACAAAGACTTCGATTCCGAATTGCTGTCTGTCCGTCTGTCTACAGCATAACTCTCGAACGCTTTGAGCTATCGTGCTGAAATTTGTTATGTGTCATTTTTAGCGAAAAGTAACTTTAAGCTCGTGAACGGGCCACATCCCCTCTCTCCCATACAAATTTCACGAAATCCGAAATTTTCAGAAACTGATTTTTCTTTGAAACTATTTAAGCTATCGACTTGAAATTTATTTCAAAGTATTATGATATAGATGTCATTAATATGACTGAATATTGATCTGATCCCGTAACTCCTTCTACTCCCTCCCATACAAATGCATAATTTTGAAAAATGCAGTTTTTCGATTTTCATTGAAACTAGCAAAGTTATAAAAACGAATTTTTGTCAGAATTAATTTTATTATAATTATATAATAATATAAAAAATTATCAAGTTCGCCTCACTCCTTCTACCCCCTCCCATACAAATTTCACGAAATTTTGAAATTTAAATTAAATTATTTTTCTTCGAAACTGTTAAAGCTATCAACTTGATATTTTGCATAAAATATTAAAATAGAAATTTCAATAACTAGAAAAATTATAAACTTAAAATTTTGCCAGGATTTGGTTTTGAATAAATACAATAAATGCTAAAAAAAAATATCAGCTCCTCTTCACTCCTTCTACCCCCTCCTATACAAATATCTTATTATAAATTCAAGAAAAGCATTTCTCTTTCGAATATATTAGAACTATCGAATTTGAAATTGAATCAAAGCGTGGTGATAAGGATGATGATAAGCAGTTTCAAAATCATCTTTAACGCACCACTTTTTCTGCCACCTCCCATACAAATGCCTCAATTTCAGGAAAACTATGTCCAATTGAAAATAATGAAACCTACAAACCTTAAATTCAGCACGAAATATTATGCATACCACATTAGGTGTCATATCCAAAAATTACAAACCTTCCTCCTCTGCTTCTACCACCTCCCATACAAAAGTCACTATTAATTATTTAAAAGAATTGGAGGTGACATATTTTCCGGTACATTGAACTCTTTCTTATTTCATTTAGAGTATCATATGATTGGGCTTTACGCCCAATAAACATAAAACATAATTCTTTTATGTTTTATTGAAAATTTAAGCATCAAAAATTTAATAGGTTTTTTTAGTGTTTTGGAGTTAGCGAAATTATGCAGTTTGTTTTTAGTGAGGTATTTAGAAATAACTATACACATCATCCAATTGCCATGTTTTCAATCGCAGATCATTAGCACTCAAACTTTTCAGGAAAATTGACTTTTTGAAAAGTTGTGAGATTTTGTCATATTGTATGGAAGGGAGTAGAAGGAGTGAAGCTAATCATCCAATTTTTTCGGTCTTACTAATAATTAAAAATAAATACTAAGTGCACAATTTCAGCACGATAAATTTTATACTGAGTAAATTGATTTATAGTATTTTATGAAAAAATGCAGTTTACATAGGAGGTGGTAGAAGAAGTGGAGTGAGGGATTCAAATAATAATATAATGAATATACAAAACATACCACAGATTAAAATTGGTATAAAAATAATATATTCCAAATTTCAGAACAATAGCTTTTATGCTTTTCGAGAAAATCAGGTTATTGTCAAATTCCGAAATTGAGTCATTTTGAATGGGAGGGGGTATAAAGCGTATAGCGATTCGGACTGTTTACGAACTTTTCCCTCCTTTTTTATAAAACACGACGTATACAAAATTGGAACTTCCTAACTCGCGCTCTCGAGCTCGGATAGATGAACGGGCGGACATCCGGTTTTGATATTTTTAGTGATAATATGAACTCCTGTATCATTAATTTTTTCTCCGAGCCTTATGTCTTAGTGTTACGAATTTGTGGTAAGCTTACTCTCAGATTTCATCTAGAGTATAACTATAGATACGCTTTAAAAGAAAAGATTTCCGGATTCTACACTGTTACGCTTTATTATTCGTGACGTTTCGGACTCTGCTGAGACCTTTATCAAACTGATCGACAATTACAAAAGACAATTATTATATAGACAAGGGGGTTAATTAAGTGTGGGAAGGATAATTAAGGTTAATTAATTAGTATCAGGTACTTAAATTAGTTACGGATTTTTGGGTACGAATTTTGTTCTTAAGAAGAAAAAAAAATCCTTAACTAATTTAACTACCTGATACTAATTAATTAACCTTAATTATCCTTCCCACACTCAATTAACCCCCTTGTCTAAATAATAATTGTCTTTTGTAATTGTCGATCAGTTTGATAAAGGTCTCAGCAGAGACCGAAACGTCACGAATAATAAAACGTAACAGTGTAGAATCCGGAGATCTTTTCTTTTAATTCAAAATGCACTGTGAAAACATTCACCAAACCTATAGATACGCTGATCCGTACATGAACACGGACAAAATTGAAGTATTTCTTTTCAGAGAAAAAAATTTCGTTTTCCTTTGAAAATTTTTCTCTCTTTCCGGTCGGTTTGGCTCAAGGAGGATATATAACAAGGAGAGACTATGATCATGCTTTGCCTTGTAAGAAAATGGGAATGAAAGTATTTCCCTTCCTTACTGGTGAAATGCTCGAAATTTTTCAGAACAATCGTTTCGCTATTCTTGTCTGGCACACTTAACCCTATTGCAACTAACTCTGTCCCGCGTTAAATTGCCCGAAACAATTATCAAATTTTCGGAAGAACTGTTTCGATATCCTTGTTTGGCATACTTAAACCCAATGCAACTATATTAGACACGAGCCAGAAACTAATAAAAACTGAAAAAATAAAGAAGAAATAAAACAGCAAACTCCATTGTACTTAAAATTATTTTATTGCTGAGTGAATATCAGCAACTAAGAGAAAATACAAATTATGGTATTTTTTTGTGAAAGTTTGAAGCCAAGTTAAGCTTGGACACAATTTTCTTAAATTTCGGAATCGAAAAGTATTCCCACATGAGACAGCCTATCAGGAACTCCATTTTATATATCCTTCTTGGTTTGGCTGGTTATTGTATATAGCAGGTCATGATAATTATACTTTAAAGTCAGAACCAGCTGTGATACTTAAGGAGTCTAACAGATTCAGATTCAGATTATCTTTATTGAGGCTTCATATTAGATTTATAATAATTTACATTGATTCTTCTTGAAATTCATTAAGATGTTGACTACATTATTATATCTAACATTCACATCTGTAGAAATTTTTAGATAATTAAACAATCCAAATGTTCTCATAGTTACATGCTTCTGCTTACATGTTATGTGAATTATTATGCACTTGCTCGCGGTGCTTATAACATATAGATATCTTGAAATTAATATTGTTGCTACTTACTAACTAAACTAACCTAACTTAAACTAAAGCTTAGAAGTGGAAGAAAAGAGAGCCGTTTACCGCCAAAATCGTTCGAAGTGACAATTTACTTTCGCGAGATTAGGCTAAGTAATCGATCCTCGTTTTTGCACTATATCTATTTATGGAAAAATTTATACATTTTTCTAAGAGATTGGGTATTGTTACTAACAATTGATTATTTATTGTATTCATGGAAAAGTAATCATTTGAGATTCAGGAACGGTCGCTTTCAGGTGAAGGCTCATAAGCTACCCTCGATTCAATCTTTGTATTGAACCCGAATAAAAATTTAGTTTATAATCATTAGAATCAGATGACTGTATCAGCCAGCTCCAATTATTGTTCCCTAGTCCTGTTGGAAGTATATAATAATGATCGTTAGGAAGTGAGTTGCACCCCCGGCTGTATATGTTTCTGCGTAAATAATTGGGGCGATCCTCCAATCATCTGATAGTAGATTTTGCGAGCTGAATCATGAATTGCATTAGGAGTTGAACTTACATTCGTAGAGCGACCTATTAGAGAAAAATGTTTTATCCGGCTTGCAGTATTTAGAGAGGCAATGTATTAATATTTTCCGTTCAAAGATTTGCATCTCTTCTGCAACCGTCGGCGATATTGTGAACCGGCAGGAGAACGCAGACGACATAATGGGTCTAATTAATGCTTTGTACATGAGTAACTTCATCCGACACTCAATTTCCTTAGTCCTCAGATGTGAACCTAAGACGCCAGCTGCTATCTTACCTTTAATGTAGATTAACCCCCAACTATATTATTTCATGTTTTAGAGGTATGTTGTCCCCGTTCAGTACTAGTCTTAAGCTTTTACTTTCTTTTACTGCGAGGCGGTGCACTTTGTTACTTGCATTGCGAAAGCATATTAACTCACATTTGCTGGTATTTATCTTAATACCCCATTTCGAATAAAATTCGGAAGTTTTTGAAGATGTAGCGCAACTTAGTTGAGAGCAATATATGACCTTAGGGCGTGCGAAGTAGCCTCAAATTGATTTGGAAAGTTATGCATAAATAAGTTGAATAGTTTCGGGACTATAATTGATTCTTGAGCTACTCTCGACTTAGCCTCAATAATTCTAGAGCTTCGACCTGCCAGCTCAATACATAGCTTACGATCAAATAGGAAACTAGTAATTATTCTTGCCAATAAGCGGGGTCACTTCGCTTGTATCAGTTTAAATAACAATCCATTCATCCAGACCGAATCAAATGCTTTTTCGAGATCTAGAGCACATTTATTTATTTCTTCATTTTTCATTCATTTTCTGTCTTTTGAGCTATGCTCATATAAGACTGTGGATTTAAATCATTATGAAAGTAATACATCCTAAAATTCAGACTAATACGTTTCATACTTTTCGAGTAGATCCATTTATTGTCAAATTGGGAAATTGTGTAATTTTGTATGGGAGGGGTAGAAGTGGTGAAGCTAATCGTCTAATTTTTTTTGGCCTTGGGCTTGAACGGGTCAAATCGCTTCACTCCTTCTACCCCATGCAAAATTACACAATTGCGCAATTTGACAATTAACGTATTTTCTCGAAAAGTGTAAAAGCTATTGGCCTGAAATTTGGATCATGTAAATTTTATGATAATATCAATCTACCGTATAAATATTATCCGTGTCCTCTCCCTCTTTCTATCACCTCCCATACAAACTATACTTGTAATGAATTACTCTAAGATAATTTACTCAGTGGGTATAAAATTTAGCGGAAGTTATGTTTTTGCAATGTCGGGAGATCAAAAAAATATAAAGTTCCGCCAACTGGAACTTAATTAAATGAGACTCTCAAATTTAGTATTAAAAATATCTTTTAATAATAACTATTGCAAATACAGAGTTCAAAATCAATATCTGATTTATATTAATACAAGAAGGTCACTTTTGATGCCTTCGAGTCAATGGTCACTTTTACTAAACACAACTATACTCTGAACTGATCACTTCAATCCAACGAAATAGGCAAAACTACACACTGATCTTTGACTCGAAGGGTTTTTATATTCTTTCCCAAGTCTTATCTTTTCTTTGTTCTATTATGCTGAGTCCGAGTTCCTGTTTATGATTTTTAATTATCTCAGCAATCGAACTATAAACAACGTTAAGATTTGATATCTGAATTTAATTAATTTTCTTAAACAAATTTTGAGTTTATTGATATTGGATTTTTTAATAGTTTCTTTAATTGAGGATTTGACTTTACTTAAAATTGAAATGACTTTGACTTTACTGGACTTAAATGGACAAAGACTTGGAGAATTCTGTGGTTAAGTTATCAGGTGAATACGTAACTCGGGCTGAAATTGTGCACCAAATATTTATTTAAAATTGTTAGTAAGGCCAAAAAAAATTAGACGATTAGCTTCACCCCTTCTACCCCTCCCATACAAAATGGCACAATTTCGCAATTTGACAATAAATGGATTTACTCGAAAAGTATAAAACCTATTAGTCTGAATTTTGGGATGTATCACTTTCATAATGATTTAAATCCACAGTAGAAAAATTATTTGCGTCCTCCCTCTCCTTCCACCCCCTTCAATACAAACTACACTTTTTCATGAAATGCTCTAAGACGATTTTCTCAGAACATGTAACATTTATTGAGCTCATATTTTGTAATATAACTAAGATCAGAAAAAAATAATTGATTAGCTTCACTGCTTCTAACCGCTCCCATACAATATGATACAGTTTCACAACTTCACGAGAAATCTATTTTCTTGAAAAGTATGAATGTTACTGGTCTAAAATCTAAGAGATGTCAATTTTATGATATTCTTAGTTATTTCTGAAAAAATCACTAAAATCCCCCCACTCTTTCTACCACCTCCCATACAAACTGCACATTCTCACTAAATCTACCACACTAATTTTCTCAGCTCCTATTCAATTTTTGGTGTAAGCATTTTGTATAAACCATTTTTATAGCTACTTTAGCATGATGGGGGAAAAATTAGTTCAATGCTATCACCCCTTCTAACACTCCCCATACAAAATTTCTTGGGATCGCAAAAAATTCTATTTCATCTAGAGTATCATAAGATTGCGCTTTACGCGCAATCGTAGCCCTGTTATGTTTTTAAAATCAATTTTAACTCATTGTTTTTCTCTTGTTCACTTTTGTACGAATATTTCGATATCAAGTGGGCAGCCCCAGAGTGGGATATCCCATCAACATTTATGTCTTTGGGTTTGTTCTCAATCTTGTCGATAGAAATCTGGCACACTTCAATATCATATATTTTTCGGTTTAACTACTAAAAAACCGCACTTTACTGCGTAAATAATAATTAATCGCAAATTAATAATGTAATTAGTTTTTAAGAATATTTGAAGCGAAAATTTATTAGTAAATTTTCGTCTGCTGACGTTTAGGTTTCAAGGCCTACTCTCTATATTTCCGGACGTATTTTCGAAGACTCTAAAAGTAAAACTCACATTCTCCACCTTTTTGAATTTGAAAAACTGAAAAAAAACTCTAAAATTATACATTATATCCAAACTGCCCGTACAAGATGCACGCTCAATTATTATTACCCCACTACATCAATAAAGCACACTGGCTTCCGTGACGTAGTGGCCAGCATGCTTGCTTCACAGTCAATAGGTCGTGGGTTCGATTCCCACTCCAGACAGTGCGATTTTTTTAAGCACGAATTTTCAGTTGCTACTGGCGATGAAAAATTATTCGAAATAAAATGCAATTTGCTTCCTTCGAAGCCACCGCCCTTAAAAGCTCTATTAGCTTAGCCAGCAGAGCAATTTTCTCACCATCACATCCCTTGCACAATACTATCCTAAATGAATACGATTTTATCGCGTCCCCTCTCTTTACTCCTAGAAGAGGTGAACTTGCTTCATACCTATCTCACATAGCCTTCTACTTACAAGCACATCACTACTCCCTCCCAAATGTCTCGCAGACCCGCACCTCTAATTCTGCCTTCATACTACCCCATATTCTCCGTTATAGTCCACCCATTCATACTTCTCTATCGGCTTACCGGGAAAACTCAACCTTGGCCACAACCTACGTTACCCACCCCAAGCAATCCATTGAATCCTCCCATAATAAGCTTATTCTTTACACTGATGGTTCCTATTCCAACTCCATTCTTTCTTACGCAGTGGTAAAAGACTGCGTAGACAACCATCCAATAATTCTACACCAAGCCATCCTTCCAACATACTTAGGAAGCTACGTGGCCGAGATGGCGGCTATTTTAGCTGCATATACAGATTTCTAATCTACAACACCTAGCCACAGTCATATATAGCGATAACCTTAGTATCCTTTACGCTCTTTCCAACCCCTTCAACAAATGCCCATCCGTCACTATCATCCTCACTAGTCCGGATTCCGCAAAAAATCGGTACAACAGGCAACGAAGCAGCTGATGTAGAAGCTAGATAGGCCCTAACAATGCCATTAATTACTGAGTCTCCTAATCTTCACATTATAATTTCTAAGATTCACATGCATCTTTCCCTCAACCTTATACAGGAATCCTGGTCAAATAACACCTCCTTCCTATATTTCTACACTATCATAGTTCCTCCATATCCCGCCCCAAATGCAACCCTTCCTATTCCCGACTGGACTGTATACATGTAATTCGTATGCGACTTGGACGAATATTATTTAGTGTTGAGCATTATTACGGGCATCCCCCGAAGCTGTGCTAATATTGTGACAGGCGTTTAACTGTACGGCACATATTACATCATTGCACCCTCTCATGCATATCCTTTAACTCAGATCTTGATACCGAAATCCAAACCGCTCGTGTTCTTGATCCCAGCTCCCTCTCTACTGTCCTCAATATAAAACAAGTCCTAATTCGTCACAACCTTTGGTCTCAGATATAAACCACTTAAATTTAGCTGTTATGAAAAAAAAAAAATAAATAAAAAAAAAAAAAAAATTAAAAATTAATTATAAATAATACGAAACATGTAAAAGAGGCATCATCTGGCCTGCGCTGCCCCGATGGCCACAAAAGCAGGTGCGTGTATATTTATGAATACGATCCTTGGAAAAATAAATAAATAAATTAATTTTTCTTAATTCCTTTTCGAGAAGGAATTGCGAATCGTATGTTTTCCCCTTTATATTGTTGGATCATATATGTAAGTCTGCCAGATCAATTATGTGACAACGCCTCCTGAAATTTCCATTTCGGTTAATATTCGCGAAGAAAGAAGTTTCCAGATGACTCGCAGCTAATCATTTATCTGAACAGCATCAGTTCAGCCGATAATTTAGTAGTTTATATAACGTGATGTAGCATTCTATTCTTTTCTTGTTTTTCACTCTGCTCCATATTTCTATTAATTTTTTCCATTTTTGCTATTTAATTTTGTCACCTACTTTTATATTCTAGATGAAATCTGAGAGTATATTGTGTTTGCCTTACCGTTTGTAACACTAAGAAATAACGCTCGCACAGAGCAGCCAAGGGTACAGAAATATTTGTTGTCGCTCAAAAACCTCGATTCCGAGTGACCGTCTGTCCGTCTGTCTGTCCGTCTGTCTGTCCGTCTGTCCGTCTGTCCGTCTGTCTACAGCATAACTCTCGAAAGCTTTGAGCTATAGTGCTAAAAATGTTTGAGTGTCATTTTTAGCAAAAAAGTAACTTTAAGTTCGTGAATGGGCTACATCCCCCACTCCTTCGACCCCCTCCCATACAAATTTCATGAAATTTCGAAATAATAAGAAATTGATTTTTCTTTGAAACTTTACAACTTGAAATTTAGGTCAAAGTATTATGATATAGATGTCATTAATATCACGGAATATTGACCAGATCCCTTACTCCTTCTACCCCCTCCAATACAAATGGACAATTTTGAAAAATACAAATTTTCGATTTTCATTGAAACTAGTAAAGCTGAAAAGACGAAATTTTGTCAGAATTAATTCTACTATAATCGCAATTTATTTTAAAAATAATTATCAACTTCACCTCACTCCTTCTACCCCGTCCCATACAAATTTCACGAAATTTTGAAATTTGAATTAAATTAATTTTCTTCGAAACTGTTAAAGCTATCAACTTGATAATTTGTATACGATATATAAATGCAAAAATTAATAATGCAAGAAAAATTTGTTTTGATCCATACACTCCTTCTACTCACTCCCATACAAATGCATAATTTTTGTTAAATGCATTTTAACGATTTCCGTTAAAACTAGAAAAAGTACAAACTTCAAATTTTGCCAGAATTCGTTTCATGATAATTGAAATAAGTGTTGGAAAAAATTATCAGCTCCGCTTCACTCCTTCTACCACCTCCCATACAAATACCTGAATTATAAATTCAAGAAAAGCATTTCTCCTTCAAGTATATGAGAGCTATCGAATTTGAAATTGAATCAAAGAATGGTGATAAGGATGATGAAAGCAGTTTCAAAATCATCTTAAACGATCCCCTTCCTCTGCCACCTCCCATACAAATGCCCCAATTTCAGGAAAACTATGACCAATTTCTTTAAAAATAATGAAAACTAAAAACTTTAAATTCAGCAAAACTCCATTTTGCATGCCATGTTCGGTGTCATATACGAAAAATACAAACCTCCCCCTCTACTTCTACCACCTCCCATGCAAAAGTCTCTATTCGCTATTCGAAAGAATTTCAGATGAAATGTTTCCCGGTGTATTTAAGTCATTTCCATCTCATCTAGAGTATCATATGATTGGGCTTTAAGCCCAATCATAATTCTGTTATGTTTTTTCGTAATTCCATTCCAATATTTTATTTTAAGCGCTTAAAAAATGTATTTCTTAAGGAATACATTTGTCAATAAATGAATCACAATCCCATACAAAAGTATTATTTTATTAACGTCAAAATCTGTATTTTGAAGGAAGAGAGAAATTTTTTTTATCTTTCAAGCAAACCCCGTACCATACCCATTTTCAACAAACCAACAATCACCAAGACATTACTCGTAATGTCTTCGAAACACAACTGAAGTTAATATATTTTATCTCACGATTTTCATGGAAGTAGTCTTAATTATCTACTGGATAATGACATTAGTAATATTGAAAAGAAAGAAAATTAGTTTTAACTCGCGTTGTGTATCGAGGGCACGAAAATTACAACTACTTAAAATTTTAAACGTACTTACACATTTAAAAATATTTAAAACTAAGTTCTATCAAAAATGATATGATATCCCATCACTCCTTCCCCAGTTTAAAAATCAAATAATGACGAACATATTGAAAGCTATGAATGGGAAATTTTGTATGGACATCATAATTGCATTACAAATTTTCTAATTTCTTCTACCCTCCCTACAACTACTATGAGCTCGATATTCTGTACAGATTCCGTGATTCAAGTGATCAATTAAAAAATTACCCAACGGCCACACAAATTCAAACTTGCATAAATGGCGATTCTATGTAAGTTCCAGTTTGATACTAATTGCAGTTAAGTGTTAAATAATTGACAATGCCTCGTCACCAAAACTCCTTACCCTCCTCGTTCACTTCATGTACTAGAAGTTGGACCAGCATCCGTAACTAACTTAACACAAGAATAATAAAGTCACGCTCGAACTGTGTACAGATATTTTCAAATTGATTAAGAAATTTAATGACAATACTTATTATTAATATCATCATTATATTTAAGAAAAAATATGGAGATCATGTATGAACTATTCACGTTTGATAATTTACTCAGTTTATTTCAATATCTTAGCTTGATAATGCAGTTAAAGGGTATATAACAAAAATGGCGAAAAAATATCCATTAAAACTTTCATTTGAAACTGAACACAAACTGTTATAGAAAATTAATGCTATCTGCAAAACTTACAGTTCGAAAGTAGTTAGGAACAAACTAAACTTATAATATGCTAAAAAACGGATTTAATTCTATGCAAATAAGTCCTCATTTATGGCGATATGTTGTAACTCTTAAGTTTTAAAATTAGATAAGTGCCTAATTATCTTTTATAATGTTATAATTAGTGGACGTTAAGTTGCTGTAATTAGTTACCCAATTTCTTAATGCTTTACAAATGAGACTAAGAACTAGTTTAACAATTTTGCTAGCTTGAGTAATTACAATTATTAATATTGACGTATGGTATATGTACGTAGACTAGGAAAGTTCTATTAATTTATTTAGAAAATTGTTTTCTCTAATGTCGTACCAGACATTATTATTAATGCCATATTTATTACACGAGGTAGTTGATATCCAGCAAACTAGGTGTTATAGTAATTAATACATCGCAGTAATCTTTAACGTGCAGCGAATACGAAATAAAGAGAAATGTGAAGTTTCTGGTTGAAATGATGGAGAAAAAGTTTTTGCACCTGTAAGCATTACAGCGCGACGACAAGACATTCTCAAAGACTAAAGAAAACCCACCAAGCGAGAATATTGAAGTAGTTTTTGTATACTGACAACAAATCTTAGCTATATGTATACCTGAGTGTAATTTTAAGTAGCTGAGTTCATTGAGGAAGGAGCCCCAGTACGATCGATGAGAAAAGATGCTAGGATACGCGGGAGATTTATTATTATTGTACTTTAGATGAAATCTGAGAGTATTTTAAGTTTGCTATAAAATTTGTAACGCTAACAAATAAGGCTCGGAGAAAAAAATTAGTGATACAGAAATTCGCAAAATCACTCAAAAATATCAAAACCGTATGTCCGTTCGTCCGTCCGTCAGTTCGTGCTCTCTCTAGATTGAGCGATAGCGTTGAGCTAGATTGTTCAAATTTCGTACACGTCATTTTAAACAAAAAAGTAAGATCAAGTTCGTGAACGGGCCAAATCGCTTCATCACTTCTATCCCCTCCCATACAAAATGACACAATTTCGGAATTTAACAATAAACGAATTTACTCGAAAACTATAAATGCTATTGATCTAAAATTTGGAATATATTACTTTTATAATGATTTCCATCTACTATATAAAAATTATTTAAGTCCTCCCCTTCTTTCCACCACCACCTGTACTTTTTCATGAAATCCTCTAAACCAATTTACTCAGTGCGTATAAAATTTATCGAAATTGTACACTTAATATTTATTTAGAATTATTAATAAGGCCAAAAAAAATAGTCTATTAGCTTTACCCGTTCCACTCTCTCCCATACAATCTGACACAATTTCAAAACTTTACAAAAAGTGGATTTTTCTGAAAAGTATGAATGCTACTGATCTACAATTTAAAACATATCAAAAGCATGATGCTTGTAGCTATTTCTGAAAAAGTCTTTAAGAACTTGCCCCTCCTTCTACCACCTCCCATACAAACTGCACAATTTCACTGAATCCAATACACTAATTTTCTCAGTACTTATTAATTTGTTGTTGTTATCATTGAATGATTATTAGATCATTAATCAAAATTCCGTTTCACAAAAACATGAACTCTTGGGCTATTAAATGTACCTGATAGCAAGCGATTCTCTTGATGTTTGAGTACTTCTTTCAATTGGTATATTTTCTATATTGTACATTTGCGATCCCCGCTACTTCGTCTGCGTAAAAATCGCAATAATAAGCAATTTTTGAGAATGTAGTTAGTAATGCATATATGTTCAATCTGCTTAGTTTAATGATTTTTTGAACACAATGCCTATTAGAATCAGTGATTTGAGATCATATACGTTTTGAAGAGCGTTAAGGAAATGTAAATAGTTGAAGCTTCAAAAAATTCCAAAAGAAGTCTTAATAAAATAACATTAAGTTCAAAAACTTAACATGACTACGATTACGCGTAAAGCCCAATCATGCGATACTCTAGATGAAATAAAAATTTTTGTGATCTAAAGAAATATTGTTTGGGGAGTGGTGGGAGGGTGACAGCATAGAAATAATTTTCTTCACATCATCCTGGAGTAGCTATAGAAATGTTTATACTCTAGATGAAATCTGAGAGTATATTGTGTTTGCCTTACCGTTTGTAACGCTAAGAAATAATACTCGCACAGAGTCGCCAAGGGTACAGAAATATTTGTTGTCGCTCAAAAACCTCGATTCCAAGTGACCGTCTTTCCGTCTGTCTCTCCGTCTGTGCATCTGTCTACAGCATAACTCTCGAAAGCTTTGAGCTATAGTGCTAACAATTTTTGTGTGTCATTTTTAACAAAAAAGTAACTTTAAGTTCGTGAATGGGCTACATGCCCCCACTCCTTCTACCCCCTCCCATACAAATGCTCAACACGCTTCCCGCATCGTGACATTCATAAGAGAACGTGGGCATCACCCGAAGGACGAACATTTAATCAAATAGACCATATTCTAGTAGAGAAAAGGACGGTCTCCTGCATTCTCGACGTGCGTACATGTCGCGGTGCTAATTGCGACACAGATCACTATTTGGTAAAGACCAAGTTCCGATGTCGAATCGCAAACCGAGAACACCCAAAAACACAACCGGTTCCTAAATTCGATATAAGAAAACTCAAGGATGAGAAAGTAGTTGCGAAGTACGTTTCAGCCTTAGAGAGGCACTTCGCGCCAATACTGAACAACAACGCCAGCATGCCAATAGAAGAAATGTGGTAAAATATTAAAGATAAGATTTCATCTGTCGCAGAGGAGGTAATAGGACAATAACTCCGGCGCAAAAGAAATGACTGGTTCGACAACGAATGCCAAGATGCCTTAGACTGAAAAAAAACAGGCTTACAAAATATTAACAGAACGGCCGACACGAGTCAAACGGGACAATATAATGATCTTAGACGATTTGCAAACAAAATATGCAGACAAAAAAAATGGAAGTACAGTAATGACAAAATTAAAAACATGGACGAACATTTTAAATTACACAACATAAGAGCCACGTATTCCCTTGTGAAAAGAATGAAAGGGGGATACCAACCGAAAACGACCCTCTGCAAAGATGCAGAAGGGAATATTCTAAGTAATGCGGAAGATATAAAATTGAGATGGGCGCAATACTTTGAACACCTTCTTAATCCGAGCCCATCACCGCACGAACAGCAGCAGCAGCAGACACAATTGCAGGTATCTCTGATGTAACAGTTGATGAAGGATTCGCTATGAGTCCTCCCACACTCGAAGAAGTAAAACAGCCCTGAGGAACCACCCAAACAACAAAGCGCCGGGCACTGATCAAATTTCAGCTGAGCTTCTGAAAACCGGCGACACCTGTATAGCGCATCTCCTACATAGATTAGTCATGGACATATGGACGCAGGAAACACTTCCTGAAGATTGGCGCAAGAGCATCATATGTCCAATTTATGAAAAAGGTGACAAACTCTGCTGCGAAAACTACCGAGGAATATCTCTGTTGTGTGCGTTTTATAAGATCTTAACGAAAATTTTAGAAAAGAAAATAAAGCCCAATGCTGACAAAGTAATTGGTGAATACGAAGGCGGATTTAGAGCTGGACGATCGACCACGGACCAGATATTCTCAGTTAAACAGGTGCTGGAAAAGTGCTGGGAATATAATATCGATGTGCACCAGATATTTATTGACTTCAAACAAGCATACGACAGTATCGACAGGCGCGTACTGTCTAAAATCATGTTAGAGTTTGGACCCACCGAAACTGGTTGGGCTTACAAGAATGACAATGACCGAGTCTTTGTCACGAGTCAGAGTAGGAAACGATCTGACTTCCAGTTTTAAAACAGACAGCGGCCTTAAGCAAGGTGACGGCCTCGCACCAATGTTGTTCAATTTGACACTCGAATATGTTAATCGGAAAACTTTCCGTTGACACCAAGGGAACACTATGCTTCAAATGCACACAGCTCGTAGCATATGCCGACAATATAGATATCATTCCAAGATCTCTAGAGAGTGCTAAGGAGGTATTTGTAAGCCTTGACTCGGTAGAAAGAGAAGTTGGACTACGTATTAATGAAAACAAAACAAAAATTATGATGCAATTTAGGAAAAAGACGCCAATCAGACAAAATATTACAGTAGGAGACTATAACCTAGAAAATGTAGACAACTTCATAAATACCTGGGGCGAACCTATCAAAGGATGGAAGCGAACCCATCGGAATCAAAAGAAGGATAATGATGGCAAACAAGACGTATTATTCGGTACTTTCAATAATCAAAAAAAAGAACGTGCACAGGAAAACAAAACTTAAACTATTCAAAACCATCATAAGACCTTTGCTATGCTATGGCAGCGAAACATTAACTTTAACTCAGGTGTCCAAAAAACTACTTAATGCCTTTGAAAGAAAGGTCCTCAGAAGAATCCTCGGACCTCTGAGGGAAGACTGGATCTGGAGAATACGATACAATAGAGAATTGTATGCTATCTTCGAGAATCCAGAAGTGTCAACCCTCATAAAATTTAAGAAGTTACAATGGGCTGGTCATGTGAAGCTGATAGATGATGGAAGAATTCCCACACTAAAAGGAAAAGTTCATGGGCAAAGACCAGTTGGACCACGTTGGAAACCACGTTGGAAACTACGGAATCGCTGGGAGGGTTCGATTGACGCAGACAGCAAATCACTGCTAAGATTTTCAAACTGGCGGGCGCGGTTGCGGAACCGAGATGGTGCCATCAAATGTATGCGAAAGTGTAACGCATAACCATTTTAGCAGCAATCGAATAGACCACAATCCAATGTTAATTATAGGCCTGTCTAGACTACTCGAAAACATTGTAATTCTCCATGATAAATTCAAGCTAGCCTAAATTGTAAAACAGACAGAGCGGTAGAGGAAAAAAAAAACGATTTCTGCAATTGATTTGTTGGCCGTTTGTGCATATACAGGGTGGGAAATTAATTGGTTTCTTTTTAAAAATGCAATAAAGTGATCAAAATCAAATTTTTTTCCATGTACTATAACTTCATTAGTAAGAGCAAATATTCTCATTAATGACGAAATCCAACTTTGTTCAAGTCGCTGCCTTGGCTGGCTTCATAGTAGCATATTCTGTCACTTCAATTTTTCAAGACCATGTCGATGATTGCGGGCTGTAGCTCACGGATTGCTTGGATGATATTGACCTTAAGTACTTGAATCGTTTCTGGATTGCTGGCATAACATCAGTTCTTCACGGTTCCCCAAGAAAAAAGTTTCGCAAAGGGGTCAAATCGCAGCTCCGAGGCGTCCAATTGACATCGCCAAACGCCAAAAAACCCCAAAAAACGCACTGTTTGGGATACACCTCAATTACTTTGGAAATAAGTTTTCAATATTTCTCAACGTTGTTCAAGTGTAAAGCGACTCATTTCGTTCCGCGGAGGTATGATACTGACTTTCTGCCAAGATTTCGAGCGGAAAACAGCTTTCAGTGTCAAAATAACCTATGATTTAAAAAGAAACCAATTAACTGCCCACCCTTTACAGCGGGATTATATCATACGATTTTCAATTCTAGCGTACGAGTATTACAAATTTAAAAACTTCAGAAGTGGAACTATCATATTTAATTTACATCAAACTGAGTAAACAGCGTCTTCTAAAAGTGAGTAGCTTGAGTGAAAAATAAATCATCGTATGAACATAAACTTCACTTAGCAAAAACTTTCTATCCAGTAATTTTCAATTAATTCTTGGTATAGAGTAAATAAACAACGAATCTGATTAAAATTACTTGATTCGATATCTACGGCGGATCAGCGTCAAATCTATATTTGTGAAGCCGCGTGTTTGTCATTAACACGTTATTAAGATTATTTTAGTTTACTAGTTATCCGCAAAATCCGCCAACATTAATCATGTGCGAAACCACACATAATAAATAACATTAATTTTGTAGGTAATAGTCGGGTATAATAATCTAGGAAACTGCCAAATTAATTAAAATTTAATAAATAATCCCGCTCTCGACCCATTCGCATTTTACGCTTTGGCAAAACAACCCGGGCGGGCCGCCGTTTCTATACGCTCGCAATGTAAACATTTTTGAATCATGCTAAAATCCCGGTATATAATCGCATCATGAATAAACATTTTATGTAAATTAATTTAAAGCGAAATAAAATTTATTTAGGCGAAACGAAGACACTGCAGCAGCAAGGATCCAAAATATCCGACATAACCGTCATAATGTGGAGGTTACTGAAGAAATCTTTTTTGAAGCATTTCCAGCGGCAATACACCCCACACGACAATTTTTGAGTACATAGGGTGAGTGTGTAACGTCGTTTCGCATTCGAGTCTGACACAAGTTTCGGTCCACAGTTAAGGCTCCTGCTCGCATTCAGGTCCTAGGTATAAGGGACGACATAATAAACGTCTGTATAGCTAGCTATAAAATGGGCTTCCACACTTAGTGTATTGTTTATAGAGCAGTTGTATTTTCACACTATAGCAACTGCGGCATATATCGCACGTATACCAATTATATGATATACGTGTTGTATCCTTTCACATTTTACCCTATTTTAGAAGTTTAAAGCAATAAACCGATGAAATTTGAATTGCTTTCATCGCATGGAGAGCCCCGTGCTGGATCGCTTTCAAATCGACATAGTGCACAAATTCATTAAAATGCAAATGCTTTTTTGGGTGGCACTGAAAAATTTCAAGTATATTTTTTTTTAAACGAAATGAGAATTCACATGGCTTTTATTTAGTTTTGACAGATAATAATGCTCACATTCAAAATTTTAGTTAGCATAGATTCCGTCCAGCACTGAACTGCTGATTTTAGATAGGGTCTTAATTTCAGGTTTGAGTTAAGTATGTAAATGAAATAAAAATATTTAATTATGCCGAAATTTTGCTTTGGACTGAAGTTCAATTTTAGAGAATTTGCTCAAACAAATTTATATTCATTATCTATCATACATATAGGTCTTTCCATTTGAATGAAGTTGGTTAGCAATTTACGTTTGGACATCTAGTCAAATTCAGAGCTTTTATGTCAGCGATGAGAAAAAAATAAACTGCCAACAAGTCGGGCGCAAATTTGTTATTTTTGGGACAAGTTAAGGACGCATGAAAAGTCAATATGCAGGTTAGAGTGGATAAGGAAGACTAAGTGTAACAGCAGGGCTGCTGTCAATGTAACACTTAATTGCGAATACGATCATAGCTCCAGCACATGTAATCAACATTTCATTCGTTTATGCTAGTTTGGGTTCATACGAGGGGTGGGGGGAGGGGTGATAGTAAGGGTGGGTGGATATTAACAATTTTTTAATCGATTGCTTGAATCACGTTCAATATTCTCTGTACAGAATATCAGTTTCATAGACGAAGTTGCATAGTATTTCAATTTGGGTTTGGGATTCACAAAGGTAAGGCAATCGTAAAATTTGTAATGCAGTTTTATTTCGTTTTTCTTGAAAGCTGCTCATACAAAATTTCAAGTGCGTAACTTTTAATTTGTTGGTTATTAGTTGATTTATTGAGATTGATCGAAAGCATACTTTTGTTTGGGAGGGAGTAGAAGGGCAGGCGTGATCTAAAAACTTTTGACGCAGTTTCGTTTCAAATATTTTTAAAATTGTTTGTGGAAAATTTCAGATTGATAGCTTTTAATAGTTAGATGAGCAGTTGAACAGGAGCTCAGACGAAAAAAACTAGTCCTGTCAACAGCTAAAGGCCAATGCTCTGTTTCTGTCCTATGCCCCTATAGGAAGTCTTAACTAGAATTTGATTGATTGATTGACTGATCGAATAGTTAGGGGATGATTGATTTCTTAAAAATAGTCGGAAAAATAATTTTGTATGGGAAGGGGTAGAAGTTTTAAAAGTATTCGACCAGTCAATATTTCATACTTATAGGGAATTTTTTTTAAATGCATTTTGCAAATTTGCAAGTTCCTGCCTTAAAATTTCATTCAAAAATTTTCAGTTTTACTAGCAAACGCCCGCGACTTCGTCCGCATAAAAATCGCAATAATAAGTAATTTTTGAAAAGGTAGTTAGTAATACATTATGTGGGATATATAATCTGCTTACTTTAATGGCTCTTTAAACACAATGTTTTGTATTTTGTTGGAATCAGAACCATAAATTATTAAGAATGATAGCATGCTACTCGCATTTGAATGGGAGAGGCTCGTGATCAAATCAATCCCGTGATTTGAGATCATACACGTATTGAAGAGCATTTAGGACATGTGAATAATTATAGCTTGTATTAATTAAAAAAAAAGCCCAAATAAAATAACTTTAAACTTGAAAACCTAACAGAACTACGATTGTGCGTAGAGCCCAATCATACGATACCATAGATGAAATCGAAATTTTTCTGATATTATGAAATTTTGTAATTTGTTTCACATCATGCTAGAGTAGCTATAAAAATGTTTTGTACTAAATTTAAGCTTCAAAAATTGAGTAGGTACTGAGAAACTTAGTGCATTGAATTTAATGAAATTGTGCAATGTGTATGGGAGGTGATAGAAGGAAAGGGGGTTTTTTGGTGATATTTCGAGAAACAACTGTAATCATCATGCAATTGATATATTTTAAATTTCAGGTATGTATCATTCACGCTTTTTAAGAAAATCGATTTTTTGTAAAAACGTGGAATTGTGTCACATTGTATGGGAGGGGGTAGAAGGAGTGAAGCTACTCGGTTAATTTTGCCCGATATTAATAATGCTAATTTAGGATAGAGTACAAAATTGGAGCTCAATGAAAGTTATATGTACTGAAAAAATTAGTTTAGAATATTTTATGAAAAAGTGCAGTTTGTATGGGATGTGGTGGTAGGAGTAGGGGGTTTTAAGTGACTTTTTGAGAAGCAACTATAATTAATTTACAATTGACATATTTTAAATTTCAGATCAGTAACATTTACACTTTTCAAGAAAACCGAATTTAAGTAAAGTTGTGGAATTGTGTTACATTGTATGGGAGGTGGTAGAAGGAATGAAGCTAATCGGTTAATTTTTTCCCGATATTAATAATAATGCAAATTAAGGATTTAGTACAACATTTAAGTTAACTCCGCCATATACGGTCCCAAACCCGATTTGAGAAAGGAGGAGGGAACATGGAGTTAACCTGAATGGCCAGTAACACCAGTGCGTCTCAGGAAGTAGGCAAAAAGTATGACATAGTTGGACTTGCAGCATAGCTGTGAGAACTCCAGCATGTCATATTTAGCTCAAAACTCCCACCCTTTTTCTACTAGGGTGTAATAAATAAGTAGGACCGGTCCTCCAGGTCGGGGGTTGGGCGAGGTGCCGACAACGCATCACCGGAAAAATAACACTGTCCAGAAACCTGAAGAACAGCCTCGGAAAGGATGGACTCAACGGCAACGGCCCCGCAAACGAAAAATGGACTACTCTATTGGATCTTGGAATGTTCGATCCTTATCTAGGACAGGAGCTCTGAAGGAGTTTCTCGAAGAAGTGGCAAAACACAACATCAACATAACTGCCATCCAAGAAACGAAGTGGCTCGGTAGCGAAATTATGGTCATGAGATCACACACAATCTATCCAAGTGGAAAATTGTCGGGAAGCAGAGAGTTTGGATTCGCTTTTGTCGTTGACAAGAAATTTAAACAGCAGGTCACGAGCTTCAGACCAGTAAGTGAAAGATTGTGTGCAATCCGAATAAAGACTAAATTTTTCAACACTTGGTTGATCAACGTTCACACACCAACATAAGACAAGGACGATATAACTAAAGACGAATTTTATGCCACCCTAGATACAACCTATGACTCACTGCCCTCGAATGACCTAAAAATTGTCTTAGGGGATTTTAATGCAAAAGTCGGAAAGGAGGAGGCTCATAGAGGAACAACAGGAGGGCACAGTCTCCATGACATAACCAACGACAATGGCCAACGTCTTATTGATTTCGCAATATTAATTACAATATACATAGCACATCTTGTGCACGTTAGGCCGGGGAGGTCGGTGCATAACAATTGTGAAATTTTTATTACTTTTTCTGTATGTACATCAAATAGGTGTATCCACACGGAAAATTGAAAGATTTTATAGAAACCAGAAACCTAAAAAAATCACTCAAAATTTTCGATATTTTTGCTTACCCCTACACCCATTCACACAAAATTAATTAATTCTACAATTTGACAAAATTTCAATTTTGGACACCATTAGATGAAAAAATTGAATTATTTTAAAGTTTGTCCCACAAACTCTTCTATGTATACGTTGATTTTCAGCTTCCTAGCTAGAACCATCATTGAGATATTCGAATTCTTAATTTCGGCTTAGCGCTCCCCCTTAACCTATATACCCCATAAAATGGGTGA
The DNA here is from genome assembly GCA_963669355.1 of Chorisops tibialis. NCBI lineage: Eukaryota > Metazoa > Arthropoda > Insecta > Diptera > Stratiomyidae > Chorisops > Chorisops tibialis. The sequence goes on from OY770264.1 coordinate 86,397,209, forward strand.
CGCCTGAGATCCGCAATCATTTACAATCCATCCAAAAATGAAATTTCTATCTTGAAGGATTTGGGAGTTAATGTGCGCTGAGCGTACACATAGGTGTACGGCGTACAGACAGATGGATTTTTTTGTTTTTCGCATTTTTAGGCTATTTTAGTCAAGAAACGCGAAAAAACAAAATTTCAGGGTAGCAATTTTTTTTTCAAGTTATTATTAAAATAATAAAAACTTTTCAGATGTTCTCTGAAAGCGAGATAAAGATGTCAAAACCCGCGCCGTTTATGTCAATGATTACAAATTTCGCATAGAAAAAATTTCTGACCAACAAAAGTTGTGTATAGCGAATTTGTGGTACTCTTCTTTTTGGATATCATAACAAAAAAACAAAAATAAACTATGCGTCCGTTAGCCCAGTTATAGGTATATATTTTCAGTTATAACAAACATTTATACACATAAATATAATTGTAGTATCTGTCTGTTATTGTTTTTAAAAGTTAGTGTTTAAACAATAACTAAGCACAAAAACACATTTTTGTGATTTTTGGCTGCCTATCTGTCTGTCCGGCCGGATTTAACTCAAAAACGGCTGAATCGATTCTAATGAAACTTTCAAAATTTGTTGTTTGTTCGGTATGCTTGAAGACGTAAACTGCTTATGGTTTTATTTCAATATTTTGAACTTTCCCGATTTCCGTCATGACGCAAATCGAGGTACATCCGAATGGTTTTAGCTTTTTTTATGAAAATTAGTTTTGTTAATATAAGTGCAGTATGAGCAATCCATATCCCCCACACCTTTATACGCCACTGTAGGTCACTGTAAGGGCATAGCAAACATAATACAGTTGAATAAAGGCCACCGATAAGCAAACACCGTGATCGCGTTTAATTTAAAATATAATAAAATTATAGTATAAAAGACTGTATCTTCTACCAACACCCATAAAAATGTAACAACTTCACTATATGAAAACTATTTTTCATTTTTTGTTGAGTTAAATTGAGATTTTAGTGCTCTAATTTGATTATTGTAAAACGGAGCAAATCAATCAACCAATCGAATTTCTGTTAAGACCCCCTATAGGGGCACAGGACAGAAACAACTCTATTCCACAAGGTGCGCTCCAGAGCATCGGCCTTAGCTGTTGTCAGTCCTCCTGCTCAACTGCTCGCTTCCATACTACATGGTCGACCAACTCGACGTCTTCCTTGAGGATTATACTCCACAGCCTGTTTGGCGATGTTTTGCTCTGTCTTCCTCAAGTCTGACCGATACACTACCACTTCCGCCTTTGAATCTCAATACATATTTTAGTTTGTCCAGTTAGCCGTTAGAGATCACTTCCGGCTAGAATATTCCTCTTCGCGAACATTGGTTCATGAAAGTTTGCAGTTTCTTGGCAAGTGGAACGGTCACTTTCCACGTAGTATAAAAACACCGATTTGGCTCATGCGTCAAAAACTCTCTTTTAACTTCCAGAAAGGAGAAAGGATACCGAAGGCCTGACGAGCTTTATTTAAACGAGCCTCAATATCCTTTTCGGCTCCGCCGTCCATACTGACAATGCTTCCGAGATAACAAAAATCTTGCACCTCTTTCACATCTGGCCCATTAAGAACAATCGGTGTGTTCGAACCCATGTGGATGTATTTGATTTTACGCACATTTATTTTCAGTCTGTAAAATGGAGCAAGATTGTTTAAATATTTCTTCCTCTCTTTTCACCTTCCACACAAAATATGTCATTTTCAATTTGTTTTGTCCATATTCTTGGAATGTGTCAAAGTTAGTCACCTAAAATTTTGTAAATAACGTCTTAGTAATAATTGGGATTGAAAATACATTGAATTCCCAACTTATCTTAGTATCTTCCACACTAGACGCGAACGTAATACATTTATGATCTGAAAAATCACAATCCCTTTAAGAATGCTTCAATAGTAAAAAGGGGAGGTTGGAGCCCCAAACACTTTGTGCGCGGGAGCCTGCTAAAATTCAAATATCATGACTTCATAATACCCTTTAATGTATTTTACATACATATGTATAAGTATCTACTACAATTTTATACAAATTGCTTAAAAACTATATTTTTTCTTTTATGCATGATGATGAGATTTCTAAATAAATGAAAAGGCCTTTTGCATTACAAGACACTCTTGGCGCTATGAATATCGCAATTTTGAGATAAGTTAGTTTTCATTGATCCGGACAACATAGTAAAATGATCGAGCTGTTACGATTTCATGCGCACGGAAATCCAAATTCCTTTATCATTGACACATTATTGGCTAATTTAATGAAAATATCTTGATCAACAGATGTACACTGCTGGCCAAAACTTTGGGACTATAATTAGGAAAATGAGGAAATGAAATAAAACTCAAGAACTTGTTGGTATTTTCAGAAAAAAAGTTCAAATCATCACAAAATATACAACCTGAGAAATAAAACTAATTTAGATATAGACAAATTATCAATCGTTGCTCTTTAAACGTACATTTTTAAGGTAAAAACAGCTTAAACTGATTTTTCATTCAAAAATCTTTCTTTGCATTTCACCAGTCTCGGCATACGAACAATCAATTTATCGATTATGGTATATTGTTCCAAGTTTCATTTAAAGCCTTCCACGTGTCTCCATGGGGCACCGATTACGAACGTCTCTATCGAATTTTTTCCCAGAGAAGTTCGTTCGGGTTGAGATAGGGGCTCTGAGGAGGCCACACCATGTTTTTGTTAATAAGCCATCCCCTTTTTTTGCACTAAATAGTCTCTGTATAATTTCGAATTAAGTTAAGGATCATTATCTTGTTGGAAGGAGAATTTTTTTTATTTTAAGAAATTTTGTAGGGGAAGTGGTAGAGGGGGTGGCAACATTGAACTAATTTTTTCACATCACGATAAGGTTGCTATCAAAATGTTTTATGCAAAATTTAGCATTCAAAAATTTAATGGGTACTGATAAACTTAGTGTATTGAATTTAGTGGAATTGTGCAGTTTGTATGGGAGGTGGTAGAAGGAGGGTGGAGTTATTAATAACTTTCTTAGAAATAATTGTAAGCATCATTTATTTGGCATAGCATATCAGTAGCATTAAAACTTTTCAGGCAAATCGACTTTTTGCAAAGTTGTTGAATTGTGTGAAACTGTATGGGAGGGGGTAAAAGGAGTGAAGCTAATCGCCTAATTTTTTTGGCCTAACGAATAATTCTAAATAAATGTTTAGTACACTATTTCAGCCAACAATTTTATACGTACTGAGTAAATTTGTTTTGAGTATTTCATGAAAAAGTGCAGTTTGTATGGGAGGTGGTAGAAGGAAGAGGAAGACTTAAGCAATTTTGATACAGTAGATTAGAAATATTATAAAAGTAATATATTCCAAATTTCAGATCAATGGCGTTTATACTTTTCGAGAAAAGCCGTTTATTGTCGAATTGCATGGGAGGGGGTAGAAGGGGTGAAGCTAATAGTCTAATTTTTTTTTGGTCTTACTCTAATAGTTTTAAATAAATATTCAGTGCTAAATTTGAGCTCGATGAATTTTATACGCACTGAGTAAATTAGCTTAGAGTATTTCATGAAAAAGTGCAATTTGTATGGGAGGTGGTTGAAGGACGAGGGGACATGTATAATTTTTATACGATAGACTGAAATTATCATAAAAGTAAAATATTCAAAATTTCACTTTTTTGCAAAAACGACGTGTAAAAAATTTGAACTTTCTTGATTAACGCTGATTCTCCGATCCTTATTTCCAAGCGTTACAAACTTTGAGGCAAACTTATAACACTCTTAGATTTCATCTAGAGTATAATAATATAATAGCCTAAAAATGCAAAAAAAAAATCATATCTCTGTACGCCGTACGTGTATGCTGAGCATCCCCCTCCCATTCAAATTGTTGGCCGAATATTTTTTTAAATTATTATATCTTCGAAATTATTTACCACACCTAATTAATATTTTGGGACCATTAAGGGGGCGTACAGATTCACCAGATTCAGCTTAAAGGGAGACTAATTATTGCAAGGAGGAAGGTCTGCCGAGATGCAAAGAAAAACACTTAAAAGTAAATATCTCGGCTATCTCTATCAATTTGAAATTTTACACAAAAGCCTTTAAAAATAATTGAAACGAAATCGCGTCAAAAGTTTTGAGATCGTACCTGCCCTTCTATCCTCTCCTATACAAAAGTATGATTTCGACCAATTTCAATGAATCAACTAATAACCAAAAAATTAAAAGCATAAAATTCTCTACGAGCACCTCACAAGAGAAACAAAATAAAACTATATTACAAATTTTAAGATTGACTTACCCCTCTAGCGCCTCCCATATAAATGTTTGATTTCGTGAATATCAAATACACCGAATTTTATGAAAATTCTATATAACTTCGTCTGTGAAATTGACATTCTACACAGAGAATATTGGACGTGATTCAAGCAATCAATTAAAAAATGATTAATATTCATCTACCCTTAACATTACTCCTGCTTCGTCTCCTTATAAAACCCAAACTCCATAAATAAACGAATGAAATATTGATTATATACTGAAGCTGTTGATCGTATTTGCAATTAAGTGTTAAATTGACAACGACCCGGCCCTAGATCACCTTTCACTTAGTCTTCCCTAGCCACTGTAACCTTCATATTGATTTGCCATGCATCCTCAAATTATCACAAAAATAATAAAGTTGTGTCCGACTTCTTAGCAGTTTATTTATCATGACATTATCTTGAAAAATTTTTAGATTAAATGTTTTTGTGAGTGATACATATTTAATGATATTTGAGAAATATTTATTTCCAAAATTTTACTCACTTAAGAGCATTTTAATTTTCTATATCATCGAATTTTTTGGGTTTTTTCTACTTCCTAATATTATCTAATCTGTACTTTAGATGAGACGCCAAGAGTACATAAAAATACAATGTCGCTAATCATCGATTTCAACGCTCATTCGTCCCTCTGTCTACAACATAAGTCTCGAATATTGAAAATTTGCCAGAAACATACAAATACAAAATTAGTATCATTAAAGTCAAAAAATTCTAATCTAATCCACATTCCACCCGCTTGACAACTACAATAAATGTTAAAAATTATTAACTTCGCACTCCTTCAATCCGCAATCAATAGAAATTTCTATTTTGGAAATTCAAGAAAACTATATCTTTGTCGAACATTTGAAAGCTATCGACTTAAAAATTGGAACAGAGCATACTGATAAGAAGAAAGCAGTTTCAAAATCATCCAAAACCTTCTACTTTCCCTTCCACCTCCCATACAAATGCCGTAAATTCAAACGAAAATTGTTAAATTTCTTTGAAAATTATGAAAGCTACAAATTTAAAATTCATAATGAAACTCTTCAAAGAATTTGAGATGACATATATATTTTCCGGTATATTAAACTCTTTCCCATTTCACCTAGAGTATAGTATTATTGGGCATTACGCCCAAGTCGGGCGCACCTTTATTATTCTCGGGACAAGTGGAGTATGCGTGGGAAGTCAATGTACATGTTAGAGTGGATAGGGAAGACTAAGTGAATGAGGGTTCTAGGGCTGGGTTGTTGTCAATTATTTATAAGTTAACTGCTATTACGATCAACAGCTCCAGTATATATAATCAATAACGATGCAAGATTGGATATTCATAATGGAGGGGGGGAGGGGGATTTCAATAATTTTTTATCCGGTTGCTGGAATCACGTTTAAAATTTGCTGTGTGGAATGTTAGTTGCATGTACGAAGTAAATTCTACGAAATTCGGTGTATTTTACATTTGTATGAGAGGGGGTAGAGGAGTGGAGGAAATTGTAAAGTTTGTGAAGCAGTATTTTTTCGTTTGTCTTGAGAGGTGTTCCTACAAAATTTCAAAATCGTAGCTTTTAATTTGTTATTTATTAGTTGATTTTTTGAAATTGGTCGAAATCATACTTTTGTATGATAGGGGGTAGAAGAGCAGGAGGAATATCTAAACTTTTGATGCAGTTCTATTTCAAATATTTTTAAGAGTTTTTGTGAGAATTTTCAAGTTGACAGCTTTTAAGAATTTGGCGATAATTGGTTTCTTAAAAATGGGCGAAAATACTTTTGTATGGGAGGGGTAGAAGTTTTGAAAGGTAATATCTTTAACCTTTAAGTATTTTTATCAAACAAATTCTATGAATTTTCAAGTTTTTGTAGCTTAAAATTTCACTCAAAAGTTTTGAGTTTTTGTGTTTTTTTTTTTGCAATTCAATTGAAATACGTATGGCAAGTTGGTGGATAACAGTTTTGTTTAAATCACTATTTTTTTTATGAATATCAAATGGATGTATCTATGTGCAAAATTTGAACTTAGCATCTTTTACCACAATTCTGAATAAATTACTCAAATTTTTCAACGTTTTAGCCCACCAAATACCTCCCCTTACACTCTCCAACTTTAAAGCTCTTACCAAAATTATAAATCATAGAGTTCCACAATACGACTAAACTTCTACCTTAACTACTATTTTGCCCAAATGTTATATTTTTATAATATTACTCTAGTATGGCTTAATCTAGTTCAAATTACAATACATTGCTTAAGAGATAGTCGAGATATTAATATTTAAGTGTTTCTCTTTGCACCCCTGACCTTCTGCCTTACAAATATTTGGCTCCTTCAATGTCAATAATAGTGGAACTATATACAACCTAGAAGATCCTAAAATATGAACTTTATGCATTTAGTTATTCCAAAGATATATTTATTTAAAAAAAAAATCGGTGACAATTTGTTTTTAGCCTTCAATTTTTGGACCCAACTTTATAAAAAAAAATAATTTAATTTTGTTTTTTTTTTGCCCATAAGCCAGTGTATTCGAATACCGAGTTTCAACTTTCTATCTGCATTTGTAGTGGAGATATTAGCAAGTGTAATTTTTGACTCTCTCCCACTTCCACCTAATACTCCACAAAATTTAAGTAGTTGAACTCACTTCACCAACCTTCAATCCACTTAGAAATAAACTTCCTATCTTAAAGGATCTCAGGGATTTCAGTCCTTATGTGTGTCGTATGGCATGTAGACAGATGAATGTTTTAATTTTTTTTGCATTTTTAGGCTAATTTAGTCATAAACATGAAAAAACAAAATTTCAGGGCAGCAATTTTTTTCTGTGCCGATCAATACTTTATTATTATGCGACCGTAGTTGATATGGTTATCGATGCCATATTGGCACAAATGATTACAGAATGGGTTTTGTAATGCATTAACTCTGTAGAAATCGCAAACAGCCAGGAGAGAGGAAGACGGTGCAGGACTTATTATGTAACTGCGCGGATCTTGCTAAAAGAATGCTTGATACCCTTAGTGCACCATTCTGCACCCACCTCAAGCAGGTCTCGAACTGCGGTATGCGGAATCTGATGAATTTCGCCGCAGCAGCGGAAATCTTTCATCTCAACAAGGAACTCATATTATCGCTGGATGATACACATTAGGTTTTACTTAATTTATGTGGTATCACTATGGATTCCAAGAAGTCTATGTTGTCTAGAGCTGCCATTCCAACCTAAACTACGCTAAGATATTAACTGGTCGACTACCTTCAAAACTTCTACCTCCTCCCATACGAAAGTATTATTTCGACGATTTTTAAGAAACTAATTATCACCAACACATTAAGAGATATCAACTTTAAATTTCGTACAGACACTTTTAAAAATTTTTGAAACAAAGTTTCTTCAAAAGTTTTAAAATTACTTCACTCATTCAATACCCTCCCATACAAAAGTATAATTTTAAATAAGTTAACTAAAAATCAACAAATTGAAATCTACGAGCTGGATAATGTGTCCCTTTGAAGAGTAAAGAAACAGAATCGCATCACAAATTTTACGATTCCTTCACCACCTATTCCCCGTCCCATACAAATATGTTGTTTATGAATATTAAACATACCGAATGTCATGAACTTTTATATAACTAACATTCTATACAGAGAAGTTCGAACGTAATTCATTAAAAAATTATTTTAATTTATCCACCCACTCCTTCTATTCTCTCCCTCCACCCATAAAAACCCAAAATTGCACAATTATACGAATGAAATATTGATTCTATGTAATGGAGCTATTGATCGTAATATCAGTTAAATAATTAACAACGGCTACGCCGTAGAACCCCCATTCACTAAGTCTTCTCTACCTACGCTGCGCCGGACTTGTTGGCAGATATTTTAATGCTCATTTTGTTAATTTCTGAGTTTCTTGTTATTATCCTTTTATCTCTATCTAAGTGTTTTCTATGAAATATGGAGGTAATAATCGACTCCTCACCCTTATCTCAAGGTTACAACCTTACAAGAGAAAGCAGTACTAATTGAACTAAAATAAATTTGTATAAGATAAAAAAAAAGCATTGAAGTAGAAAAAAGTAGATGTCCTATAATACATATCTATAGGCTAGATTGCAACACAACTTTATGATATCTTTAAATCTATCATTTATACCCAGCAATCAGTTTTTGGATATGCCTAATCAATTTATATGTAAATATTCCACTTTTTTCAGTATACATCATTATTACAGGAAAAAAATCGACATGAATTTGCTCTTTTGTGTAGTGTCAGTCAGATTGGAATCGTTATAATATCCGTAAAATTCCTTGCTCTCGACAGAGTACTCCCTATTTTAAAGATGTAGGTAAGTAGTAAGTAAATAGAACTTGCACTCATGATGTTCTTCTTCCTCAATGTTTCTTTTTTGTACCAAATTTACACAGCGAACGAATCGCATGCTAAATAAACTGAAACATCTTTGCAAAATAGATTCCCTCTTCTCGTCCTTGACGTTCAAAATGAAAGTCTTTCACTACTTTGACAGTAATCAGATATTTGCTGAGTGCTAAGCATTATTTCTGTTTGGCGTCAATGAGGAAAAAGCTGCAGCATCACCACCATCATCATCAGTCAGGACGTTTCTTGGGGTTCGAGGCCTTGCGTCTCTTGGTAGCGCTCCAAACAAGGCAAAGAAAAGGAGAATACGCAAAGAGCCCTCAACCATATGGAACTCGAAGGAATACTAAGCAGGTTGGCCCGTCTTGTACGTATACACCTACTCACCATAGCATCATACAAGAAAAGGTCCTTACAAGGATAGGCCCGTCAAGAGGATGATAAAAACTAAACGGCTACATAGTACGGAAAAGAAGTGTTGATTTATTTGCCGTACTTGATTTTGTTTTCCGTTGACTTTTGCCGCCTGTTGGTATCAACAATGATCCTATCAAGGAGCACATAAAAAAAATGATGTGAATAAGCCCCGAGGAGGTCACACGCTCCGAGTTCAAAGGAATCGTGCCAAATGAAATCTTTGCTTGTATGTCGCATTTTACTTGAGTAGAGAAAATGGTTTGTTGGCTTTCAAATCGAGTAAAGTATGGTATCAAATTGGTAATGGCGAGCTTAAGCAGTGTCAACAAGAGAGAAAATGTTACATGTCAAAGGGAAATCCAGGACGCTCCAGTAAATTCTATAAAAGGAGTAGAAAGATACATACCATTGAAAGAGAATAAAAATTGTCCTTTAAGGATGTTTGAATAGATTTCGTGTTTTTGATTTTCGGCTTTGATAGGTGTAATCCTTTGCGAGTTGTAGTATAGAACCAATAATCAAAATGAAATTACATACATTAGTTCCACAGGTTTATCCTGTGTTCTGATTATATGTTTCGTGTGTTCAGACATTTTTTTATAATAAGGGAAATTATTGAACTATCAATGGCGCAACAGCCTAAATCGGACCCAGGCCTCCTGAAATCGTCGCCTCCAATCGTCTCGATTCAAAGACCGCGTCCTCCAGATGCTAATTATACTCTAGATGAAATCTGAGAGTATTATAAGTTTGCTCTAAGGTTTGTAACGCTAAGAAATAAGGCTTGGAGAAAAAAATGAACGAAGTTAATGTTATCAGTCAAAAATCTCAAAACCGGATGTCCGTCTGTCCGTCCGTCTGTTCGCTCTGTAGCTTGAGAACGTGTTGAGCTAGATTGTTCAAATTTTGTACACGTCGTTTTTGACAAAAAAGTAAGGTCAAGTTCGTGAACGGGCCAAATCGCTCCACCCCTTCTACCCCCTCCCATACAAAATGACACAATTGCGCAATTTGATAATTAAAGGCTTTGCTCGAAAAGCATAAAAGCATATTGGCTTCATATTTGAGATATATTACTTTTATGATAATATCAATCTACCGTATAAAAATTCTGCGTGTCCTCCTCCTCCTTCTACCACCTCCCATACAAACTGTACTTGTCATGAATTACTCTAAGCCAATTTACTCAGTGATTATAAAATTTAGCGAGCTGAAATTGTACACCAAATATTTATTTAAAATTGTTAGTAAGGCGACAGAAAATTAGACGATTAGCTTCACCCCTTCTACCCCCTGTCATACAAAATGACGCAAATTCGCAATTTAACAATAAATTAATTTACTCGAAAAGTATAAAAGCTATTAGTCTAAGTCTTGGGATATATTACTTTCATAATGATTTAAATCTACAGTAGAAAAATTATTTGCGTCCTCACTCTCCTTCCACCCCCTTCCATACAAACTACACTTTTTCATGAAATGCTCTAAGACGATTTTCTCGGAACATATAACATTTATAGAGCTCACATTTTGTAATAAATACTTAATTAGTATTATCACTAAGACCAGAAAAAAATATTTGATTAGCTTCACTGCTTCTACCCCCTCCCATACAATATGACACAGTTTCACAACTTAACAAAAAATCGATTTTCTTGAAAAGTATGAGTGGTACTAATCTAAAATTTAAGAGATGTCAATTTTATAATATTCCTAGTTATTTCTGAAAAAATCACTAAAATCCCCCCACTCTTTCTACCACCTCCCATACAAACTGCACATTTTCACTACATCTAACTCACTAATTTTCTCAGTCCCCATCCAAAATTTCTTGGGATGACAAAAAAATCTATTTCATCTAGAGTATCGTAAGATTGCGCTTTATGCGCAATCGTAGCCCTGTTATGTTTTTTAAGAGGGCTTTGCTGTCTTCATTAGCTGAATCTTCCCATCATTGGCCGGTTACCACTCACTTTGCTTGTCTGCACCCAGAAAATTTTTTCATGAAATCAAACAAAATTGTCGTTTTTTCAACGAATTCGATTTCGAGCCATGGAAATTTCTCGTAAAAACCATTGTAAAATGTAATTCGTTAAATTTATGGAGTATATTGCAAATTATGGGCCACGTTTCATAAAAAAGTAAAGTGAAACTAATGAAAATTATTGTAGATTTTATGTCATCAAAAGTAACACGATGTTTCATTAAAATTATGAAACCGTAGCGAATGCGCGGCTACTGCACTTTGCTGCGTTTCGTCCCAGGCCTAGTTATGACGGCTTGCGTAAGCAGGCCCTGCCTTAAACACACTAAGCGAATATTGTGTAGGTAGTTTGATTTGAACACCGGGATTTAGAGTTGCAAAGCGGCCATGCTGACCATCGAGCTATCAAGACCCTACGGTTTAATCGGTTAGTAGCGTTGCACTATAAGCCGCCACACGCTTGCGACATGTACCAAATCAATGGAGCTTCTCGTAAATTTTAAAATGTAGCTACGTAAATTTTATGAAATTTGCGAAAATACTAGAAAGCGATAATATGAAAATAAAATTACGATAACTAATTATTAACTTAGTTTACCTTTCGTAAAATTGATGATTTTTTTTATGATACTTCTTCTTCAATGGCGCTACAGCCCAAATCGGGCCTTGGCCTCCTGACCTTCAGGTTCCTTAACATTTTCATTATTTATTGCGGAAGAGTTGTTAGCTCTTCGCACAACCCTCTATCTACGAATTTTTCATTTTTCGTAGATTGAGGTAATCAAGGTATATTCAAGCAGGTAGTGCGCTGGAATTATGCGTCGATCGGGATTTGAACTCACAACCTTCGCATTGTAAACCAAACACGCTACCCACTAGACTACACCCTAGCTTTTTTATGATACAGCTTTCAGCTATTCGGGAAGCCTCTTCATGAATTCTACCAACTTCTACTTCTACAATGACGCTACAGCCTAAATCGGACCTTGGCCTCCTGTAATTCAGGTTCCTTAACATTTTTCATTACTTATTGTGGAAGGGTTGTTAGCCCTTCGCACTAGGCTACACCCTAGCTTTTTTCTACCAAGACAGTTATTAAAAACACAATAAAATTGCAGAGTTTAGAATAATTTTGTCAAAAAATATTTAATGCGGCATACTGTAAGTTCTATTTTATTTATTTTTCTGTGTGTGGGGATTCTTCTCTCTTCCATTCGCTCTACATGGCCACCCCACTGCAGTTTACGTAACTTGATGAACGTTGAAGCTTCTGGCTTCTCGTAGAGTTGATACAACTCATGGTTGTATCTTATTCGCCATTCCGTTCTTTCCTTTACAGGTTTTTCGGAGGACCTTTCTTTCGAATGCATTAATTGCTTTTTCCACGTCTCGCTATCATAATAGACCACAGGACTTATATTAGTTTTATATATTCGCACCTTATTGATCCTGTGCACTTTCCTAGAATTCATTATTGGAAGCACCGAATAATACGTGTTATTTGTTAGTATTATCCGTCGATTGATTTCGTCCGTTTCATTGCCGTCCTTTGCTAGATTAGCCCTAAGGTATATGAAGTTGTTCACAACCGCCAAATTATATGGGCAATTGTTATGTTTTGGTGTACCCATTCAACCAGCTGCTGTAAACAACTGATTAACAAACCGCGCTAATTTTTTGGATACTAATTAATCACAGTCCTACTTGCTTACCAAGCAAATTTTTTTTTGAAATATCATTTCTCAAAGTAATTTTATTTACAAAATGCCCTTACTTTATGGTCACAATGCTGGTAGTAGAATCGGTTTGTATTCTCACTCTTATTGAACTATGTAACATGCAAAATTAGAGGACTTGATTTCTTGTTATTTTGGAAACAACCAAAACGATTGTTATGACTGTTTCGAATAATTGTTGTATGATTAGCGCTTAATGCAAGCGTCTGTTCAGAAAATAACCGAACATTTTGAATTACGCGCCAACTGAGATACTAAGTGATATGCGGCTGACAGCACTGCTTTGCGCATCACCTCCTTTGTAATTACGTTTTTCGTGTCTTAGTGAATGTTTTTTTAGTGCATCTTGAAATAAAAGGAAAGAGTTCCGGATTTTAAAATGTTTGCTTCATTATGTATACGTACAGTGCCGTGCGGTGGGAAAATGGTGCCCGGGGCACAATTTGAACTTGGTGTTCTTTTTATTTGTAGAAACAATAAAAAAAAAGTTGATACATTCGAGTACTTAAAATGAGTTCTTCTTTGGATCATACATTCAGAGATGCGTTTACGTCCACGTTCTTCTACCATAATACTAGAACACATCATTATCAACATGCAGACCTTAGTTTTTTACTTTATTATTCTAATAATAAAGTACAAGCAACCATAATTTTATACATTAACTTACGAGGGCGGTTCAAATATGATCGAGACAAACGCTCTGACACATTTATTTACTATCGAAAATATTTACAAAAATTTACAGTTTTTCTATGTAATTCCCCTCACTAGTTACTCATTTTCGCCACCTCTCCGGAAGTTTTTTGATGCCGGTATCGAAGAATTCCTTGGGCAACTTGGACAGCCATGTGCGCACAAACTCCTCTACCTCGTCGTCGGTGTTGAATCTTTGACCTCCGAGGGCTTCTTTCAGTGGCCCAAACATGTGATAGTCGCAGGGTGGTAAATCCGGACTGTAGGGGGGTGTTCTAGTACCTCCCACCCCAATTCTAATATTGTGTATCGAGCGTGAGACGCGCGGTATGAGGGCGCGCGTTATCCTGGACAAGAATAGCACTTCGCCCTTAAATGTTCCTCCGTTTCAAGCGATAAGTGGGTTTCAGTGTGTTTTCAAAAGGTTAGAATAGTATGCAGTATTGATGGAACGTTGTTTGCGCAAGAAGTCAACGTACAGCACTCCTCGCCGGTCCCAGAATACAGTACACATAACCTTTCCCGCGGACATGGTTGTCTTCGCTTTGACTGGCGCCCCTTCCTCCTTCTTCCTCCAATCTTTAGACGACACCTTGCTTTCGGGCGGGAGTGTAATAGTGTGCCCATGTATCGTCTGTAGTGAAGATTCGCGTCAAAAAACCATCCCCCTCCGCCTCGTATCGCGTCAGCAAGCGGCGACAAACTTCCAACCGCATGAATTCTTGCTCGAAGTTCAACAGTTTGGGAACCCATCGTGCCGTTATTTTGCGATATTGAAGGTGTTTGTAGATGATAGACTCTAGACTACCAATACTAATGCCGACTTCAGCCGAAATGTTTCGAACATTCACCCTACGGTCCTCCAAAATGAGTTGTTATACGCGACGAATGTTGTCTGGTGTGATGCTGGTTCGCGGTCGACGATCATGCGGCTCATTCTCGACGGTTTCGCGGCCATCTTCGAGCGCTTTGGTCCATTTAAACACAGCAGACCTACTTAGGCACTCACTACCGAACTGATTTTGGAAGCGCCGAAGAATTTCCGTGTTTTTGAAGCCTTCCCAAACTAAAAAACGAATGACAATACGTTGCGCAACGGCGGTCGGCACTTGATATTCGCTCATGGTCGTAGCACGCGCGTGAAACGTGCGTTCGCTACGAAAACTATGCCACACTATTTGTAAGGGACCCAGCTGTCACATACTCAAGCTGCGACCTTTAAAACTTACAGGCACGCCATCTACAGCGTTTGTATCGATCATATTTGAACCGCCCTCGTATTATGCATTAGTCACCAATGATCTGTAAATACTGATCTGATCCTCTCTTTTACAAACAACAGAACACGTTTCCTGCAGTTTGTTAAAGAGAGATTGCTTCTAAAGGTGTTAGGGAAAGGCACTTTAATAGTGGTTTATAGTCACATGTTTGTGACCGACTTAAACGTTTCGTGGAGATGGCTCAATGGTCGTTTGCCTTACGATCTAGGATCCGAGGTTCAAATCGACTTATCGACTTGAAAAAAAATCTCTTCCTTATTCTTTGCATCACTTATGAGTTCTAAATCGCACTTTTTATTTAATTCAAAAAATACGCTTTAAAATAGCTTCGAAAATATGCATCAAACTCGCTTCTGTTAAAACTGAAGTGGAGCGCTTACTTCTGCGGACATGTAATTTGAAAATGTATAGATGAAATGTTAGCAAATTCGAAGCACTTTTTCGCAATAAATTAAGCGCATTTCAAATACTTCGTGAACGCTGTTTTTTCCTCCGCTGGGAAGACCCACCTGCAAATACTTTGGCATAGTGTTGTATTCTATATGCATCCCATCTACCGGGAAAAAATTAGAAGAATGTGAATGTGAGGAAAAGTCTTTCGGTATTTAAAATCTTATGTGCGCTAAGAAATTTGAAATCAAGACGCTCTTATTAGTTGGAAAAAGCAAATGATGCAATTTTAAAATGGCGTCTGGTACAAAAAATTAAAACAGTTGGAAAAGAAAGCAATAAACGCAACAACAAACGTGTATCAATGATGATTTTGAAGCGATTTATTTTAAGTTGGGTTTGCACTTTTTTCTTTCATGGTTTCATACATCTAAAAATATTTAGCAGAAAAAAAAAACATGGAGAACATACAGATAGTACGCATTACAAAATGTTGGACAGATACTAACCGGTAGATTCGAAACACACTTTCAACATAATAAAACGACGCGTGCCGTTATAGAGAATAGGGGCAATAGTAATGTTCCTTGTGAGTTAATGAAGACGCGAAGGCATTATGTGTACGTATAAAGATCGCACAACTGAAAAGTAAACAGTCTATGCTAAGAACAAAGTAAGTCCAACTCTTGATATCAATCACTGTACTTTTTCTGAATACATATAAATAAAATAAACTGCCAACAAGTCGGGCGAAACTTTATTATTCTTGGGACAAGTTGCGGATGAGTGGAAAGTCAATATGCAGGTTAAAGTGGTTAGGGAAAGCTAAGCGCAAAGGGGTTTCTTGGGCAGGGCTATTGTCAATTTAACAATATTTCATTCGTTTCTGCAAGTTTGGGTTTTTATGAGGGGAGGAGGAGGGGTAATAGCAAGGGTGGGTGGATGTTAACAGCTTTTTAATAATTGCTTGAATCACGTCCAATATTCTCTGTATAGAATGTGTTTCATAGACGAAATTGCATAAAATTTTCATAAAACTCGGTGTATTTTATTTTCACGAAACCGAGAATTTGTATGGGAGGGGGTAGAGAAGGTAGGGAAATCGTAAAATTTGATATGCAGTTTTATTCCGCTTCTCTTGTAAGGTGCTTGTATAAAATTTCAAGTTCGTAGCTTTTAGTTTGTTAGTTATTAGTTGATTTATTGAAATTGGTGGAAATCATAGTTTGGTATGGGAGGGGGTAGAACGGTAACCGCAATTTCAAAACTTTTAAAGCAACTTCATTTGAATTACTTTTATAAGTTTTCATGCAAAATTTGAAATTGATAGCTTTTAAGAGATAGCTGATAACTGATTTCTTAAAAATGCTCGAAAAAATAATTTTGTATGAGGAGGTAGGGGAATCGTAAAATTTGTGATGGAATTTTCTTTCTTTTCTGTTTGAAGGTGCTCGTACAAAATTTCAAGTTCGTAGCTTTTAATTTGTTGGTTATTAGTTGATTTAATGAAATTGGTCGAAATCATGCTTTTGTATGGGAGGGGGTAGAAGGGCAAGCATGATTTCAAAACTTTTACCGTAATTTTATTTTTACTATTTTTTTAAGTTTTTGTGCAAAATTTCAAATTGATAGCTTTTGATAGTTATGTGATAATTGATTTCTTAAAATTGGTCGAAAAAATAATTTTGTATGGGAGGGAGTAGAATTTTTAAAAATATTCAACCAGTTAATATATCAAACTTTTACAGATTTTTCTTAAATGCATTTCCCAAATTTTCAAGTTTTTACCTAAAAATTTCATTCAAAAATTTTCAGTTTATGTGTTTTTTTCATTCCACATGAAACACCTTGTGCACGTTAGACCCCCACTTCGGAGCATAACAATTTTGGAACAAATTACTATTTTTTTTCTATCTATATCAAATAGATGTGGTGACATGCAAAATTTAAACTTTGTATCTTTTACTAGAGCCATAAAAAAATCATTCAAAATTTTCAACATTTTCGCTTTCCACCTCCCTCCCCTTACACCCCCCAACTCAAATTTCTTACCAAAATTAAAAATTATATAGCTCTACAATCTGACAAATTTTTGATTTGATATCTGTACTCAATTTTGAGATTTGATGATTTGTAGTTTTGGAAAGTGCGCCATTTTTGAAATGCTCCCCATTTCCCCCCACTACTATAATGTCCACATATTATACTTTTTTCATATGTCGCTAGTAAAGTTTAATATACATTTTAAGTTTCAATTACATAGCATAAGAGACAGTTGAGATATTAATTCTTAAGTGTTTTCTTTGCACCCCCCTGACCCTCCCCCTTTCACTAATTAGCTTCTATCTAAACTGCTTCTAGTAGATCTATATACTGTCTTGATGGTCTCAATATATCAATTTTTTATGGGAAGTAATTTCGAAGATATAATCATTTTAAAAAAAAATTCGGCCGACAATTGGTTCTTAGCCCCCCCCTTTTCGCACCCCAATGGATAAAAAAATTAAATTATTTTTAAAAGTTGTCCCAAAAACTCCTGTATATGGATGTTGATTTTTAGTTTCCTAGCTGTAACCATGGTTGAGATATTTGAATTCGTATTTTTCGGTTTAAGTGCTCCCCTGCCTCTCCCTGAACTCGTACACCCCCCAAAATGAGTATCCGCCTGAGATCCGCAACTACCTACAATCCCTCAAAAAATGAACTTTCTATCTAGAAGGGTTTGGGAGTTAATGTGCACTGAGCGTACACGTCGGCGTACGGCGGACGGCGGACGGCGGACGGCGGACGGCGGACGGCGGACGGCGTACAGACAGACGGATTTTTTTTTTTTTGAATTTTTAGGCTATTTTAGTCATGAAACACGAAAAAAAAAATTTCAGGGTAGCAAATTTTTTTTTTTCCCAAGTCGATCACAATACTTTATTATTAAAATAATAAAGTAAAATGGAGTACTCAAAAGAAATAATGCGTTGCCCTTTTCCAAGTTTTTTTCAGGCAAATTCGGCCTTTAAGTGCACAAACACAGTAATAGAGGGATGGAATTGGATTGTTATGAAGGGGAATGAGAACGACCGTACCGATTGGTGAAGCTACTATATTTTGCAATTGCACTGGCTTCTACTGGAAAATATTTGCAGGTGTGAAAGGGATAGCGATTCTGTACTTGCCGAAAGATATGAAAGATCAGTAGGCGGTACAACTGAATGGCGTTTGTACTTATGTTTCTGTCTCGCTCCGGCTTTATGTTTTCGAGTGCTTGTCGGATGTCGTGAGTCTTGCAATTTTGCTTTCAGCTTTTTTTTCGTCATGTTGCCGTATTTCAGCGGAAATCCGGAACCGGAACAGGTAGAGACATGGAACCCAGTAAGGGCAAACCATAATGAAAATACCTTTCCAATGGTATTTAATTTATTTATTTTCTATCAGTGATTTCGGCTATAATGCGTTTACGAAAAAAACGCTGATTGAGGAAAATTTCAAAAATTGTGCACCTTCCAAAATTTCAACCCATTTGCAGGCATTGAAACACTACTTAATATTTGAAAAATTAATTTTATTTAAATACTAGCGATCTTCCGCGACTGTTGTAGTTAGTAATACATTATACGGGATATATAAACTGATTAGTTTAATGGCCCTTTGAAGACAAAGGTTTCTATTTTGTTGGAATCAGACCAATAAATTATTAAGAATGGATCCACGATACTTGCATTTGTATGGGACAGGATCGTGATCAAATCAATCCCGTGATCTAAGACCATATACGTATTGAAGAGCACTAAGGACATGTGAATAGTTATAGCTTCTGTTAATTAAAAAATGCCCGAATAAAATAACATTAAGCCTAAAACCATAACAAAAGTACGACTCTGCGTAAAGCCCAATCATACGATACTACAGATAAAATTTTTGTGATGTTAAGAATTTTGTATGGGGAGTGGTAGAAGGGGTGATAGTACTGAACTAATTTGTTTCACATCATGCTAGAGTAGCTCTAAAAATGTTTTGTACCAAATTTAAGCTTCAAAAATTGAATAGGTACTGAGAAACTTAGTGCATTGTATTTAGTGAAATTGTGCAATTTGTATGGGAGGTGGTAGAAGGTTTTGGTGATTTTTTGAGAAACAAAACTGATATATTTTAAATTTTAGTTCAGTAACGTTCACACTTTTCAAGAAAATAGAATTTGCGAAAAGTTGTGAAATTGTGGCATATTGTAGGGGAGGGGGTAGCAGGAGTGAAGCTAATCGGTTAATTTTCTCCGATATTAATAATAATGCTTATTAAGGATTCGATACAAAATTTGAGCTCGATGAAAGCTATACGTATTGAGAAAATTGGTTAAAAGTATTTCATGAAAAAGTGCAGTTTGTATGGGAGGTGGTGGAAGGAGTGAGGGGTTTATAGTGATTTTTCGAAAAACAATTACGATTATTATGCAATTGATATATTTTAAATTTTAGATCTGTGACACTTTCCATGAAAATCGAATTTTTGTAAAGTCGTGGAATCGTGACGCATTGTACGGGAGGGGGTAGAAATAGTGAAGATAATCGGTTAGTTTTTCCCGTTATTAATAATAATGGAAATTAAGGATTCGGTGCAAAATTTCAGCTCAATAGAAATTATACGTGCTGAGAAAATTTGTGTATAGTATTTAATGAGAAAGTGTACTTTGTATGGGAGGTGGGCGAAGGAGTAGGGAAATTTTAATAACTTGTATACATGAAAATTGAATTTATTATATAAATGATATATTTTAAATTTCAAATTAATAGCTTTTATAGTTTCGAAGAAAATTTAATTATTAAATATTATTTAAAATTAGTCACTTTGTATGGGAGGGGGTAGAAGGCGTGAAGGAAGGGAAATAAAACCTAAAGCAGATTACATCTCGGAGCATACCTACTAAACTGTGAAAGTTTCATTACAATCAGTTCAGCCATTTTTGCGTGAAAGCCGGACAGATAGACAGACAGACAAACGGACAGACAGAGAAGAATTTTAAAAACGTGGATTTCTACTAAGTTATTGCTAAAATAAAGCAAAAAAGTAACTTATAGCCATTTCTAAACAGATAACAGATTGATTGAATTACATTTAGTACCAAAATTAATGCAAAGTGTTTGTGAACTAAATAATTCAAAGTTAAACGCGTCGCCACACCGTTATATCTCAAAACTGAGTACAGATATCAAATCGAAAATTCGTCAGATCATAGAACTAGAAAAAAATTTTAAGTTGAGAGATGTAGGAGGGGGAGATGGTAACCAAAAATGTCCAAAATTTTGAGTGGTATTTTTAGGGCTCTGGTAAAAGATACAGAATTTATATTTTGCAAGTGGATACATCTATTTAATGTACGTAGGAAAAAACTATAATTTGTTCCACAATTGCTGTTCACTGACCACCCTGGTCTAACGTGCACAAGGTGTTTCATATGCATTGTAAAAAAACATAAACTGGAAATTTTTGAATGAAATTTTAAACTTGAAAATTTGCGAAATGCATGTGAAAAAATTTCCTAAAAGTATGAAGTGTTAGCTGGTCGAACACTTTCGATACTCCTACCTCCTACCATACAAAATTATTTTTTCGACCATTTTTATGAAATCAATTATCATCTAACTGTTAAAAGCTATCAATTTAAAAGTTTGCGTAAGAACTTCTAAAAATAGTTGAAACCAAATTGCGTCGAAAGTTTTAAGATCGCGCTTGCCCTTCTGCCCCCTCCCATACAAAGGAATAATTTCGACCAATTTCATTGAGTCAACTAATAACCAACAAATTAAAAGCTACGAACTTGAAATTTTGTAGAAGTACCTTACAAGAGAAACGAAATAGAATTGCATCATCAATTTTACGAATCTCTTACCCCCTCTACCCCCTGCCATACAAACGCTTCGTTTAGTGAAGGTAAAATACACTGAATCTTATGAAAATTCTATGCAACTTCGCCTATGAAACTGACTTTCTATATACAGAATATTGGACGTGATTTAAGCAATCAATTAAAAAACTATCAACATCCACCCACCCTTACTATGCTTGGTTACCTCAAGCTACGAAAATGAAAATTCACTGATAGAGCATTGTGCGCAGAGCTAACAACCCTTCCACAATAAGTAATGAAAATCTTAGGGAACCTGAAAATCAGGAGGCCACGGCCCTATTTGGGCTGCCGTGCAATTAGAGAAGAAATAATTTTCGACAGTTTACTATATTTTTCCTGTTACCCCAGTGTGAGACCTCCACTTGGCATTCGCCACTTGTGGCGTAAGTCCCAAAAACGCGTTTCATTTCGAATTGAACAAACATACGAATAGCTCAAAGTAGTAGTAGTAGTGATGAATTGGCTAGAAATGATGCATTCGATTAGCGTGATGGCCAGGAGCTGTTCATTTAAATGGTCACGAAATCTAATTGATTAAGTAAATTTATATCTGATTTTTCCCAAGACTAAAACACATGAAACCTTACTATGACAAAAAAGAAAATAAATTCAAATATTGCCTGTATAGAAAATTTGTACTACGAAAATATGAAAAAATGAAAAAATGAAAAATTTTCATAAAAAACATAACAGGGCTACGATTGCGCGTAAAGCGCAATCTTACGATACTCTAGATGAAATATAATTTTTTGTGATCCAAAGAAATTTCGCATGGGAAGTGTTAGATGGGATGATAGTATTGAACTAATTTTTCCCCATCATGTTAAAGTAGCTATAAAAATATTTTATACGAAATGCTTACTCCAAAAATTGAATGGGAACTTTATTTTATTTTTTTTTTTTTTATATTTTTTTTTTATTCATTTTTTTTACATTGTTATAGAAGCACTACTCCCCCTTTTAAGGCAAGCCTTGTGCTAGGGGTGAGTAGTCGTGTTGAATTTTTAGTAAGTTAGATTTAGTGAAAATGTGCAGTTTGTATGGGAGGTGGTAGAAAGAGTGGGGGGATTTTAGTGATTTTTTCAGAAATAACTAGGAATATTATAAAATTTACATCCCTGAAATTTCAGACTAGTGCCATTCACACTTTCCAAAAAAATTGATTTTTTGTGAAGTTGTGAAACTGTGTCATATTGTATGGGAGGGGGTAGAAGCAGTGAAGCTAATCAAATATTTTTATCTGATCTTAGTGATAATACTAATTAAGTAGTTATTACAAAATATGAGCTCAATAAATGTTATATGTTCTGAGAAAATCGTCTTAGAGCATTTCATGAAAAAGTGTGGTTTGTATGGGAGGGGGCGAAAGGAGAGGGAGGAAGCAAATAATTTTTCTACTGTAGATTAAGATTATTATGAAAGTAATATATCCCAAAATTCAGACTAATAGCTTTTATACTTTTCGAGTAAATTAATTTATTATTAAATTGCGAATTTGCGTCATTTTGTATGGGAGGGGGTAGAAGGGATGAAGCCAATCGTCTAATTTTTTTTCACCTTACTAAAAATTTCAAATAAATATTTGGTGTACAATTTCAGCCCGCTACATTGTATACGCACTGAGTAAATTGGCTTAGAGTAATTCATGACAAGTACAATTTGTATGGGAGGTGGTAGAAGGAGGGAGAGGACACGCATAATTTTTATACGGTAGATTGATATTATCATAAAAGTAATATATTTCAGATTTCAAGCCAAAAGCTTTTATACTTTTCGAGCAAATCCTTTAATTGTCAAATTGCGCAATTGTGTCATTTTGTATGGGAGGGGGTAGAAGGGGTGGAGCGATTTGGCCCGTTCACGAACTTGACCTTACTTTTTTGTCAAAAACGACATGTACAAAATTTGAACAATCTAGCTCAACGCGTTCTCAATCTAGAGAGCGAACAGACGGACGGACGGACGGACGGACGGACGGACGGACAGACGGACAGACGGACATCCGGTTTTGAGATTTTTGAGTGATAACATTAACTTCTGTGTCATTCATTTTTTTCTCCGAGCCTTATTTCTTAGCGTTACAAACCTTAGAGCAAACTTATAATACTCTCAGATTACATCTAGAGTATAATAAAGCAAGTCAAACTTTCGGTACTCTTTCCTCTTTCTGGAAGTTAGATCTCCCTTCGCACAAAGTTGCGAGTTCCTGACGCATGCATCAATTTCGTGTTTTTATGTGGTTGTACTACGTGGAAAGTGACCGAGAAATTGCAAACTTTCGTGAACCAATGTCTCCGAAGCATTTAAGGGATGTTGTGGCCAGAAATGATCTCCAACAATGAAATTTGGAATACAACTGGACAGACCAAAATAGGCATTGAGAGTCAAAGGTTGAAGTGGCAGTGGATCGGTCACACTTTGAGGAAACTAGAGCGAAACATCGCCAAATAGGCTCCGCATTATAGTTCTTATGGAAGATGTCAAATTGGCCGACTATGTTGGACATGGAATCAAGCAGTTAAACAGGAGGCCAGAGGAATAAACAAATCCCGGCAACAGCTAAAGATCGATGCTCAGGATTGGAAGAGAGCTGTTTCCGTCCTATACCCCTATAGGGGGTGGGGCCTTAACAAGAATTTGATTGATTGATTGATTCATATAAGATATATTATTATTAATAAAACTTATAAAAATTAAAAATATTTTAAACGCAAACCCTTTTGCTATTTTTATACCATAGGTAAAATCTGAGAGTATATTGTGTTTGCCTTACCATTTGAAATGCTAACAAATAATACACAGAGTCGCTAAAGCTTCTGAAATAAGCGTTGTCGCTTGATTCCGGGTGACCGTCTGTCCTCATACAAAGCTATTAAGCTTAAAGTTTTTTTGTTTCATTGTGCAAAAATGAAACTTCAAGTTCGTGAACGGACTACATTCCCCCACAAATTTCATGAAATTTAAGAATTTAAAGAAACTGGTTTTTCTCAGAAGTTTTTAATGCTATCGTCTTGAAAATGTAGTCAAAGTATAGTGATGCAAATATCATTAACGTGAAAATATTATGTCCCTACACTCCTTTTACTCCCTCCCATTCAAATGCACCTTATTGAAAAATGCATTACTTTGATTTTCATTGAAACTAGCAACGAGTTTTTGCCAGAATTATTTTTATTATAATTGCATTCAGTTCTGAATTAAATTATCAACTTTACCTCAGTAATTCTACTAACTCTTTTCCCAAGATTTCAGTTAAATTTTTTTTCTTTGAAACTAGAATGGCTTTCGACTTGAAATTTTGAGCACAGTATGACAATGCAAATGCCATTAATGTTGAAAAATTTCGATTTGGTCCGTATACTCCATCTACACCTTCCCTTACAAATGCATAATTTTGATAATATGGATTTCCATTAAGACTAGAAAAAGAAAGTTACAATTTTGACTGAGCTTGTGCCTTAACAATTGTAATAAATGCTGAAAAATGTATCAACTTCACTTCACTCCTTCTACCCCCTCCCACAAATATCTATGTTCGAAATTCAAGAAAAGCATTTCTCATTGAACATTTAAGACCAATCAACTTTGAAATTGGAATAAAACATGGTGATAAGGATGTTGATAATCAGTTTCAAAATCATCGAAAACCTTACACTATCTCTGCCACCTCCCACACAAATACCCGGATTTATGGACAATAATTTCCACTTTCTTTGAAACCTATGAAACTTTAAATTCAGCACGAAAATTTTGCATATCACGTTTGGTTTCATGTACAAAAATTACAAACCACCCCCTATGCTTCAACCACCTCCTATACAAAAGTCACAATTCACTATTCGAAAGATTTTGAAATGACAAACCTTTTTTTTCCGTTAAATTTAGCTCTTTAACATTTCATCTAGAATATCATAATTTTGTTATGTTTATACTCTAGATGAAATCTGAGAGTATTATAAGTTTGATGGTTTGGTAAATGTTTTCACAGTGCATTTCGAATTGAAAGAAAAAATTTCCGGATTCTACACTGTCACGCTTTATTATTCGTGACGTTTCGGCCTCTGCTGAGACCTTTATTTCGCTCAAAAACCTCGATTCCATCTCCTGTCCATCTGTCTACAACATATCTCTCGAAAGCTTTGACCTATCGCACTGAAATATGTCATATGTCATTTTTAGCATAAAAATAAGTTTAAGTTCGTGAACGGACCACATCTTCTCAATCCTTCTACCTCCTCCTATACAAATTTTTTGAAATTTTGTAATTTAAATAAATTGATTTTTCTCCGAAAGCATTTCAGCTATTGACTTGAAAATTATGTCGTAGTATAAGGATGAATATATTATTAACGTCAAAAAATTTTGATCTGATCCCCTTACTCCTTCTCCCCTTCCCATACAAATGCACAATTTTTTTTTTAAATGTATTTGTTCGGTTTGCATTACAAGTATCAAAACTGAAAAAACCAATTTTTTTCATAATTAATTTTGTTATATTTGCAACCAATTTTGGAAAAACTATGAACTTCTCCTTACTATTTCTACCGCGTCCCACTACTACTGTTTCTACCGCAATTTCACGAAATTTTGAAATTTCAATTAAATTATTTTTCTACAAGACCATCAAAGCTATCTACTTCAAATTTTGAGAAAAATGTTCTATTACAAATATCATTCATTTCGAAAAATTTCGTTTTGATTCAAATACTCCTTCTCCCCCTCCCATGCAAATGCACAATTTTGTTAAATGCATTTAATCGATTTTTATTGAAACTAGAAAAAGTACAAACCTAAAATTTTATCAGAATTTGTCCCTTAATAATTGTAATAAATATTTAAATATATATGAACTTTGCTTCACTCCTTCTACCACCTCCCATACAAATTTTTGTATTGGAAATTCAAGAAAGTATTTCTCCTTCGAATATACGATATCTATCGACTTTAAAATTTTAACAAATGTGATGAGAATATTGATAAGCAAATTCAAAATCATCCCATACCTTCCACTTTCTCTGTCACCTCCTATACAAATGCCATAAAATCAGACTAAATATGTTCAATTTCCTCGAAAATTATGAAAGCTACAAACTTTAAATTCATGGAACATTTTGCATACTATGTTCTGTGTTATATGCAAAAATTATTAACCTCCTCCCTCTACTTTTACCACCTCCCATGCAAAAGTCACTATTCACTATTCGAAACATATTTTCCGGTACAGTATACTCTTTCCTATGATTGGGCTTTACGCTCCATTTCTTGCAGTTTTTGAAAACTCGAAGCAGGTTGCTAGTCATATGTCAATTCTAAAATGCGACTTTTAAATTTTGATCAATCCAAACTTAAAAACATTAATAATTAAAGATTTAAATGAAAAATAAAAGATTTCATTATCTTTCACATTAATTAGGAACATTCGTTCGAAAATAGGAAATTTCTAAACAAAGTCGGATTTTGCGATGCACAGCCCCTTAACTTGTTCGCTGTTACTATTTTTGCACTTTGCCAAGAGAGTTTTTATTGTCCTTCTTGGGGTCCAGATGTTTTTTGGTTACTTTAAGAACTCCACCATAATGCCTACCTTGTGGTGCTATTGGAACCCTTTCTTCTAGTTGACGCATCCAAAACCACTTATATTACTAGCGATCACCCGCGACTTTGTGCGGGCAATAATAAGCAATTTCTGAGAATATTCAATAGTTAGTACTACATTATGTGGGATATATGTGTAGGCTGCTTAGTTTAATGACTCATTGAATACAATGCTTTGTATTTCGTTGGAATTAGTATCATTTTAGAAGAAATGTCATCTGTTTACGGGGATTCTTTCATTGGAAAAACTATGATTCATAAGTAGCATTGTTTATTCAGGCAAGGCAGGGAGTCAATTGAATATGGTAAACCGGTCGATTGAAGCTACTTCCTCAAAAATCGCCGAAAAAGTGGAGAAACTTGTTCTCGAAGATGCTCGTTTAATGAAGAAACCAATCGCATTTTGAATATCCTCTGTGATCATCTTTGCATGTCCAAAGTCAGCGCAAGATGGGTACCGAGAATTATCTCAGCGGTTCAGAAAAGGCAGCGCGTCGAGTATTCATGCGAGTTTTTGGATATCTGTAGCGAGAACAGGGATGAAATATTGACCCGGATTATTACTGGAGACGAAACTTGGGTTAATCATTATGAGCCTGAATTTAAGCAGGAGTCTATGCAGTGTTCAAGGTCTCAAAATTCGCCGGAAAAAACATGGCCAGTATTTTTTGGGATTCAGAGGGAGTTATGATCGTCGACTATAAAGAAAAACGGCAAATATCCCTGGAAGAAACTATACCAACCCGCTACTAAAATTAAAGGATGTCATTAAGGAAAAAAGAAGAGGAAAGTGGACTAGAGTCGTGCTGTTTTGCACGACAACGCACCTGTTCAATGGCTGCCCTACAGAAATGCGGCAACCGAATATTGAACCACCACCCTTATAGTCTAGATCCGGCCCCTTCCGATTACTAGTTGTTCCCAAAAGTGAAGAAAGAACTTGGAGAACCCCCTTCCCTGTCATTCCGTGAAATTTGTGACCTCTTCTCGTAGGTGTACGGTTTGAAAAAGTATACGAGTATGTACAATACAACGAATGGGGGAAATTTTATGTACGAGTACAAAATGACCTGTGCTAGGCGACGTTTAATTATTGATGAATTTTAATTATATTAGCCAACTAGCCAGATTATTATACTAAGTTAATTATATTATGCTGTTCGTGTTGCACCACATAAAATATCTTTATGCATTCTAATTTTCGTTGTGTTTATATCAGTTCTGGTTTTCACATTAATTATTGTACTTATAAAGTATTCATATGAAAGCATATACATATATG
This sequence comes from Chorisops tibialis, assembly GCA_963669355.1. NCBI lineage: Eukaryota > Metazoa > Arthropoda > Insecta > Diptera > Stratiomyidae > Chorisops > Chorisops tibialis. Next base: position 86,425,209 of record OY770264.1, read on the forward strand.
TATACCGTCGTGTATATTTTCTAGGATTCATTATGTTTCAATAAATAAACAGGTTTGAATATGGGACGTGCTTCATTAATTAATTACAAACTAACGCCTCATTATTGTCATAATCATATTGTCCTAACCACCTGGACTATATTTACCTAACACAAGGTAATTCAAATTCAAAATATTTAAAATGCTAAGTTAGCTTAGCTCACTAATTCTGCATTAAAATTCGTGGAATAATTACGCTTATAAATATTTAAAGGTTTTTCATTAAATTTTTAAGTCTAATAGGTTCAGGTGATATGAATTTTTTTCGGAGAAAATAAGCACAGTTAGCAGTTTTCTTTCCATATCCGTGGAAAACTTGAAAATCTTTTTATTCATTTTCCTTATTTTTTCATCCTGAACGTGATGTAAAAGTTTCTACAATGGCATTGTGTACGATGCATTTCGAGGGCATATCTCTGACCAGGGAGCGTATTCACTACCTCTCTGGGTATTACGTGCGACCGGGAAAAAAAGCGGAGAAGTTGAATTGGACACAAATGAAAATTTATTGCTGTTCCCTGAGTTTTCTGTAGCGCTTTCGGCCAAATACTATGAGAGTTAGGGCTCCATAACTACTAAGTCTTCTCGGGAAATCAGGCATAGTTTTGCAGCACGTATGCGATATGCGACGGAAAAAAATCTATTTCGTCCTTGCGCGAGCATTAAAATCATGTCGGTGCCTTTCACTACCGTTTGCCGTTGAACCAAATCGGTAACTACGTCTTAAGTGATTTTCGCGGAGGAAAATTTAATTTTTTTTTTAAATTTATGGTTCCAGTGTTGTGATCTGATATATTTTTGAGATTTTACGATTTTTCTTGAACTTATGAACATCAAGTGATTTATTTTTCATTCTTAATGAAAGGAAAATTTGATTCAGTTGACTGACTCCCCAGTAAGACCGCCTATTTTGAAATTACAAGAACAAAAATAAACGCAGTGTTTATTTGAAAAGCTCTGATATTTATATTCTAGATGAAATCTGAGAGTATCATAAGTTTGTACTAAAGTTTGTAACACTAAGATATAAGACTCAGAGAAAAAAATGAATAATACAGAAGTTAATATTACCACTCAAAAATCTCAAAACCGGAAGTCCGTCTGTCCGTCTGTCCGTCCGTCCGTCTGTCCGTCTGTGCGTTCGTCCGTCCGTCTGTTCGCTCCATAGCTTGAGAATACGTTGAGCGTTCAAATTTTGTACACGTTGCTTCCGACAAAAAAAAGTAAAGTCAAGTTCGTGAACGGGCCAAATCGCTCCACCCCTTCTACCCCTCCCATACAAAATGACGAAAAGTATAAATGCTATTCAACTGAAAATTGGAAAATATTATTTTTATACTAATTTCAATCAGTATAAAACAGTATAAAAATGATTTGAGTCCCCTTACTCCTTCTACCACCTCTTATACGAACTGCACTTTTTCATGAAATACTATAAACAAATTTACTCAGTACATATTAAATTTATCGAGCTACAATTTTGAACAAAGTATTTAATTAGAATTATTAGCAAGACCGAAAAAAATAGATGATTAGCTTCACTTCTTCTACCCCGTCCTATACAATATGACACAATTTCACAACTTTTCAAAAAGTTGATTTTCCTGAAAAGTTTGAGTGCTACAGATCTGCGATTGAAACCTGTCAAAGGCATGATGTTTATAGTTATTTCCGGAAAACTCACTAAGGACTGCCCACTCATTCTACCACCTCCCATACAAACTGCACAATTCCACTAAATCCAATACTCTTATTTTCTCAGTACCTGTTAAATTTTTAATAAAACATTCTGCTAGCAACTTTACTCTACCCCTTCTACTACTCCCCATACACCCAAGGGAGTCCCTTCTTCTTCTACAATGGCGCTACAGCTCAAATCGGACCTTGGCCTCCTGATATTCAGGTTCCTTAACATTTTTTATTACATATTGTGGAAGGGTTGTTAGCCCTTCGCACAACCCTCTTTCTACGAATTTTTCATTTTCTTAGATTGAGGTAACCAAGGTATATCCAAGCAGGCAATGTATCGGAATTATACATTGCGCCGACCGGGATTTGAACTCACGACCTTCGCATTACAAGACCAACACAATACCTACTAGGCTATACCCTAGCTAGTGCAAGGGAGTCCCATTATTTTGAAATTTGAAAAAAACGAAACAAAAACAAAAACGCTGTGCTTATGAGAAAAGCTCTGATGTTTCATTTCATTATTTTAATAATAAAGTATTGTGATCGAATTGGGAAAAAAATTTGCTGAAATTTTATTTTTTCGCGTTTCATGATTAGAATAGCCTGAAAATGCAAAAACAAATCCGTCTGTCTGTACGCCTTCCGCCGTACGCCGAGATATACGCTCAGCGCATATTAACTCTCAAGCCCTTCAAGATAGAAAATGCATTTTTAGAGGGATTGTAGATAGTTACGGATCTCAGGCGGACACCCAATTTTGAGAGTGTTAGGGTTCAGGAGGAGGCGGGGCAGCGCTAAGACCATGTTTAAGCTCGGAAGCTGAAAATCAAGACACATATACATATAAAAACAAATTGTCCGCCGAATTTTTTTTCAAATGATTATATCTTCAAAATTATTTACCATAAAAAATTAATATTTCGCGACCAGAAAGGTCAGACCAACCAGAATCAATTTTAAAGGAGGCTAATTGTTGTGAGGAGGAGGGTCAGGGGGATGCAAAGAAAAACACTCAAAAATTAATATCTCAACTATCTCTTAAGGTACGTGATTGAGACTTGGAACATACCTATATTAAGCTATACAAGAAAATTATGAAAAAATATAAAATTTAGATATAATAGTAGTGGGGGAAAATGGGAAGTATTTCAAAAATGGTGCACATTCCGAAATTTCAAAGCATTATATCTCAAAACTGAGTACAGATATTAAATTGAAATTTTGTCAGATTGTAGAACTACACAGTCTTTAATTTTTGATAAAATTTTTATGTTAGGAAGTTTAAGGGGAGGCAGGTGGCAAGCTAAAATATCTAAAATTTTAGGTGATTTTTTTAGGGCTCTAGTGAAAGATACAAAGTTTAAATTTTGCACATGGATACATCTATTTGTTAGACATAGAAAAGAAATAATAATTTGTTCCACAATTGTTATGCACCAAAGTGGGGGTCTAACATGCACAAGGTGTTTCATGTGCAGTGAAAAAAATGCATAATCTTAAGAGATTTGAATGAATTTTTAAGGTAGAAACTTGAAAATTTGCGAAATGCATTTAAAAAAAATTTCTATAAATATTAATTGGTTGAATACCTTGAAAACTTCTGCCCCATCCTATACTAAATTATTTTTTCGACCATTTTTAAGAAATCAATAATCACCTAACTATTAAAAATTCTCAATTTGAAATGTTGCACAAAAACTTTTGAAAATAGTTGAAATGAAACTGCGTTGAAAGTTTTGAGATCGCGCTTGCTCTTCTACTGCTTGAATCACGTCCAATATTCTCTCTGTAGAATGTCAGTTTCATAGACGAAGTTGCATAGAATTTTTATGAAATTCGGTGTATTTACATTCACGAAACCAAACATTTGTATGGGAAAAAAAATTATTAACATCCACCCACCCTTACTCTCACCCCTCTCCTCTGCTCTCATAAAAACCCAATCTTGCATAAACGAATGAAATATTGATTAAATGTACTGGAGCTATTGATCGTATTCGCAATTAAGTGTTAAATCGGCAGTAGTCCAGCCCTAAAGGGAGTTCCACTTGTTAAAGGGGGCTCCACTTCGTTAACCACTCTAACCTGCATATTGACTTTCCATGCATCCTCAACTTGTCCCAAAAATAATAAAGTTGCACCCGACTTGTTGGTAATTTATTTATTTTATTAACGAGTACATGGAAGCTTCAGTGTAGCCTAGTGAGTAGCGTGTCGGCTTACGAAGGTTGGAGATTCAAATCCCGGTCGACGTATAATTTAAAAAAATTTCTAGGTAAAAGGTGGTTATGTATCCAGTAAACATCTGCGAAATACAACTCTGAGCTCGGAAAATATAATTAGGCCATTTAGTATTTTTTGCCAATTTATAACGATGTTAATTGCGCGAAGAGCGCGTTACTCTGCTATACTCAACACATTTGGTGTACCACAGGGAAGTCATTTTGCACCACTGTTATTTATTTTATTTATTAACGACGTGAGTTCGGTTATTTTCCATTTTGCTCTCCGTTGAAAACGCGAAATTGTTTCGTGATATTTAGAATTAGAATGATTGCGCACTGCTTCAAAGTGATTTGAAACGTTTTTTTCAATGGTGCACATTAAACTGCATGCCTTTGAATATTAGTAACATTTCGATGATGTCCTAGACAGTAGCACACTACAACAGACAGACAACGTACTAGATTTCGGTGTATATTCTATGGCTGCATTTACGTTTGACGATCATATCGATTACATAATCGTTTGGGGTTTCGTTTAAAGATGGCACACGGATTTCAATGATCCTTACATAACTAAGACTTTATACTGTGCTTTTGTAAGCTCTATTCTTGAGAATGCTTGTCAGGTGTAGGCTCTGTATTACGACGATCATAAGAGTAGGATCGTGTCTGTACAGCGAGATTCTTAAGGTTTGCTCTAAGGGACTTTTTCTGGTCTGATATGTCTCCTTATTAACAGCGCCTTAAACTCTTTTCTCTTGAGTCAGTTGAGAATAGACGGATTATCCTTAGGGTTGCTTTTAAATTTAAATTAATCTTAGGAGAAATTGATTGCCCATATTTGCTCGGAGCCTTAGCTTTTAGTATTCCGCGTCGATCCTTGGGAAACTATGTGCCACTCCATATTCCTCATCATCACACCAACTATGGACAAAACGAACCAATCGCATCTCTTTCGCGTATTTTTAATATAATTACTGCCGATTTGACTTTCATTTATCTGGCATGTATAGTTAAAGTCAGGTTTTTGCAATAAATAATTGGTTGAATCTTAATTGTTTTAAATTTGATACTCGTGTAATGTATTTGTTAAGTACTTTTTTTTTAATAATAGTTTGTAATTAATCATTGATTTGATGAATTTGTAAATAAATAAAAGATTCGAAAACGCTTTTCGGGGTTATATTCCAGGACATTGTAGGTAATTAGCTTCAAAGCTGAAATACGATCCACTCAAATCCAGGAATTCGAGTTAAAACAAAAAAGCTTTCAACCAACTGAATTAGTAAATTCGTCTGCGTCACTTATGTTCTGTATACGACTTGATGAGGAAATTGTTGAAATAATTTTTTAAAATTAAGTGCATTGTCTACTCTAATTGCCTTTCGTCCTGCGGAAGGCTGACATGACCATCAACGTATCCGCTCGGGTTTCGGTACAACGGCTGCCATTCACGCCACTAAAATTTTTTTTTTGAAGGATTGTTAAAATCAATATCCTCTTGCATTTCAACGTCCATTAAAAAAAAAATGATAAAAATAGTGCAACTGAATTCCTAGCTAGGAGTGAAGCGAAATAAGAACCACCACCAAACATAGCCACAATGCGAATGCAATTGTTGGAAAGGCACATAATCCTGCAATGAATTCCGTTCAAAGTGCAAAAGTTGCAGAAGAATTTTGTGCCGACCTATGGGCCTTTGGGATCGTTTGGTGCACAGAATTTTGTCCTGTCGCCCCTTTAACTCGATAAAGGCAGCTACTGAGTATCATTTTGCTATGTATATGTAGCTTCTAGGCATTGTTTCTGTTTTTGTTTTCGTTTTTTCTTTTGTATGGAAGGATAAGGTTTTAAAATACACGGAGTACTGTGGTTGAGCGCAGCCAACAAACATCTGTTTCCCTCCATTTTACATTTATAGGATTTGGCCAGACTTAACTCTCTCACTAGACTCTTTGATAAACTGGTTGTGGCCGTTCTAAACTAAACACCCTTGAGAACTTTAATTCAAATTTTTTGGAGGTTAATTTTACTTTATTTTGTTGTCGTTTTCGTTCTTTTTTTTTTGGCTGAACTGCATTTTCCTGCAGGGATTTGGTTTTCATTTCTTCGGATTTTTTTAAGGGAATTATAAATTACAAGTATTTAGTTTAAGGGGATGTAGAAAAAGGACGACGAAAGTTTGACTTAGCAAGTATGTGATGATGTGCTTGTACATCCTTGATGAGATACCGCAGATAGATAAACAAATTCTGTTCATACTTTACTATACTGCAGCCAGTACGTTCCTTAAACTGACATGAAATTATTATTTTTATGAGTAATGCGCTGCACTGATATCTAGAAAGAATTTAAACGATAAATTGATTTTAATTATTATTCTAATTACAGAAAATCAAAATTCGGTAAAAATTGTTTTTCATATTTCACAACCAAATGCAATAAAGAAACAAGATGAAAAAAAAGATAAAAAAAACTGATTTTTAGAAATTTTATAGGGGACGTGGTGGCGGGGGTGACGATATAGAACTAATTTTTTCACATCACGCTGGAGTTGCCATGAAAATCTCTGATACAAAATTTAGGATTCAAAAATTTAATGGTTGTAAGAGAATCAGTGTATTGGATTTCGTGAAATCGTGCAGTTTTTATGGGAGGTAGTAGAAGGAGGGAGAGGTTCTTAAAGACTTTTTCAGAAATAACTGTAAACATCATGCTTTATGCATGTTTTAAATTGCAGGCCAGTAGCATTAATAATTTTCAGGAAAACTTTTTGTAAAGTTATGAAATTGTGTCAGATTGTATGGGAGGGGGTAGAATAAAAATTCTAATTAAATATTTAGTCCACGATTTCAGCTCAATTAATTTTATACGTACTGGTAAAATTTGATTATTTTTTCATGAAAAAGTGCAGTTTGATTGGGAGGTGGTGGAAGGAGGGGAAGGGCACAAGGAACTTTCGTGCAGTAGATTAAAATCATCATAAAATTATTACATTCCCAATTTTAGATCAATTGCATTTATACTTTTCAAGCAATTCAATTTATTGCCAAATTGCGAAATTGTGTAATTTTGCTTGGGAGGGGGTAGAAGGAGTAGAGCGATTTGGCCTGTTCACGAACTAGACCTTACTTTTTTGTCAAAAACAATGTGTACAAAAATTCTCAAGGACGGATGTAACAGATAGACGGACGGACGGACATCTCTTTTTGAGATTTTTGAGTGATTATATGAACTTCTGTGTCATTCAGTTCTTTCACCGAGCCTTATTTCTTGGAGTTACAAACTTTGTGGCAATCGCAATACTCTCAGATTTCATCTAGAGTATAAACAGATCCGAATTATGGGTGTTAGACGCAATCATGCGCTACTCTAGATGAAAAGGGAAAGAATTTAGAGTTTAGAACGAAACATTTTTTAACTCAAGTTCCTTAAAATAGTATTTGGTGACTTTTGTACGTTAGGTGGTAGAAGCTGGACGAAGGATTTGAAATTTTTGTATTTCACACCGAACGTGGTAATTGAAAACTTCGTGCTGAATTTTAAGTTTGTAGCTTTCATAATTTTCAAGGAAATTGGAGATTGCTTCTCTGAAATTGTGGCAAAAGAGTGGAAAGTTTTTGATAATTTTTAAACTGCTAGTAGTGTCTGTCTGTAATACTTATCAACAAGCATAGTTCTAATTTTGGAGCCGATAGTTTTAGTATATGTTAAAAGGAAAAATGCATTTTTTGAATTTCTAATATTGGTATTTATTGTTTTTAGTGTTTTTTTTTAATACACATGAAACACCTCGTGCATGTTAGTGCGTCCCTTTGGTGGATAGCAATTCTGCCTCTTATTAACTTATTAATTTTTCTTTTTGCATATCAAATGAATGTATGCACGTGCAAAATTTGGACTTTGTATCTTCGACCAGTCCTAAAAAATAGTGACAATTATCGACATTTTGACCCACCACTTCGCTCCCTTAACACCACATACCTTAAAACTTTTTAAATTAAAAATCGTATAGCTCTACAATCTGACAAAATTTCAACTTAATAACTGTATTGGATTTTGAGATATAGCGGTTTGAAATTTTGAAAAGTGCACCATTTTTGAAATGCTCCGTATTTCTCCCCATTACTATTATGACCAATTTTACATTTTTCTCGCATTTCACCAGAACAGTTTAATAAATATTTCAAGTTTGAATTAGATAGCATAAGAGATGGTCAAGATATTAATTTTTGAGTGTTTCTCTTTGCACCCCCTGACTTTCGGCTTACAATTATTGACTCATTTTTTGTTGATTATAGTGAACCCGTTTGCCGGCTAATTTATTTTGTTGAATTTTTTGTGTCCCGTATTTCCGAAGATATAATCACTATCAGAATTCCTTAATGTAAAGAATTGCCATAAATCGATTCCAAATTAAAATATGGAAATCAATTATCCTCTGGCTCATCATTTAGTGAAGGGACGAAACAAACAATAAAATCCCTACACCAAGTACATAAATAAAAATAAAATAAACAAAAATTGACAAAAAAATGGACAAAAAATTGGTATCAACTAGCATTAAGTCTACGCTTTAAACATAATTTGTCGACAGAGAAGTCGAATGCATCAGCATTCTTATTAACTTCTCTCACAAGGCGCGAAATCGGCTCATTCATACCATAGTTTGTCCGGTGAAAGCAAATCTGAAGCAATCCAGGCTGTCTTGGTAAATATCGACCAACAGAAAACTGCATCAATCTCAAAAGTGTGGAAGAATCAACTAAACCAGTAAGAAGTTGATGAGCAAAAACTCTATCAGCTACCTCACGTCGTTTGGATAGTGATGACATATTTAATAGCTTAAGTCGATCAATATAAGGAGGAAGACGAACTCTGTCTTTCCAATTAAGGTGGCATAAGGCAATTCTCACAAATCTACGCTGAATTGATTCAATTCTGCCAATGTGCTCATCATAATAAGGAGACCAAACTTGAGAAGCATATTCAAGGTGAGATCTAACAAAGGTGTTATAAAGAATCAATTTAACAGAGGGATTTTTAAATTCCTTGGATAAGCGAGTGGTAAATCCCAACATAGAATTACCCTTTTGCACAATCTTATTTATATGCAAGCTAAAATCAAGTTTATGGTCAAATGTAACACCTAAGTCAATAGTAGAATTGACACGATTCAAAATACAGTCATTAAGACTATATATTATTACAACCGGCGAGACTTTTCCAGTAAAAGACATAACATGACATTTATCCAAATTCAAACGAAGATCATTGTGGCGACACCAATTACTAAAATTAATCAAATCTTCCTGAAGAAAATTGTCCGAGTTGGAACTAAGAGATCTAAAGATCTTAATGTTGTCGGCATAAATAAGTACTTCCGAGTATTTAAGCACAGACGCAACATCATTAATGGCCAAGACAAACAAAAGTGGCTCCAAATGACTTCCCTGAGGAGCACCAGAATGCGCAACAAATGGCTTAGAAGTACAATCACGAAAAAGAACTTGATAAGTTCTATTAAGTAGATATGACTTAATCCAACTGATAAACCATATAGGAAAACCCAGCATGTCTAATTTCAATAAAATAATTGAATGGGGCAATTTGTCAAAAGCCTAACTAAAATCAGTATAAATACAATCCACCTGCTTACCTTCCTCAATTTCTACAATGGATTTATTCGTAAACTCAATCAGATTAGTGACAGTAGACCTATTTTTGACGAAACCATGTTGTTTACTTGAAATTAGGGATTTACAGTGAAACGACAGGCACTCATACACCACAGATTCAAAGAGCTTTGGAATAGCTGACAATTTAGCTATTGGTCGACAGTTGACAACAGTAGATTTCGCACCACTTTTGTGAGTCGGTATGATAAAGGAGGCCTTCCATACATTCGGGAAAATCCCAGTTTCTAGCGACGTTTTAAAGAGGAGAGAGAGTAGCTTAGCAATAGAGAGACAGCAGTGTTTAAGGACAGCTGCAGGAACACCATCTGGGCCAAGAGAAGAAACATCCTTAAGGCGAGAGATATGGTCAACTATATCGTTATAAAAAATCGGTATACCAGACAACGTAGTTGAACAAGTACCTTTAAAATTATCAAAGTACGACATATCAGGGATAAAGTCACTACCAGAAAAGGAACCACTGAAGAATGTGGCAAAAAAATTACAAACAGTAATTTGGTCATTACTATTACTGCCAAGGAATTGAAAACAAGTTGGATAACCATCAGACTTACGCTTACAACTAACAAACTTCCAAAAATTAAAGGGATCTCTAATAATATCCGACTCCACTTTAAGTAAGTATTCAGAATATAAGCGATTTGATAATTCTTTGAATAAGTCATAATGTTCTTCATACAAACGAAAATCAATGTCATTCTTCGTCCTAGTATACCTATTCCACGCTGCATTACGCGAGTTGCGAATCGCACGCAACTCACTCGTGTACCAAGGATACAACAATGAACTATTCTTACGATAAGTAAAAGGAACTGTAGCAACAAAAAATTGGTACAGAATATAATAAAAATCAAATATGGCACCCTCAAAATCAGGATTGTCAAAAATTTTATCAAAGTTAAAATTGGAGATAAGATAGTCCAACTGTGAAAAATCGGCTTTGTTAAAATCAAAAGTAAGCACTTTCTCACTAGGGCTAAAAATATGCTCCTCGTCAATCATAAGAAATATTTTAATAGGAGGGTGTAAGACATTAATGACCGAGATTGATGATAAGCTTTCTTCCACGGAACATGCACAGTAGTCAGAATAAAAAACCAGGTCAAGCTGTCTTTCATAGGAATTCCGAACAAGACTAAGGTGGTGGAGACCAAGTGCAAAAACACTATCAACAAAAAAACATTCCAGCGAGGACGAAGCATCAGAAACTAATAGCGTAGAATCATCGTCAGAAAAAGACCAAGAAAGTCCTGGCATATTAATATCACCCAGTAAAATGAGTTCGTCAGACATATTCATAGATCTATGAACAAATGTTAAACTGTCAATTGTTTTTTCGTCTAAAGTAAAGGGACTCGAAGGAGGAATATATGTCAAAAAGACATAAATGTCCTTATTGCTAAATACAAGTTTAACACACAAGATCTCTAGACAGTGAGGGTTCGGCACATCAACAACTACACAATTAATGCAGCTACGGACTGCTAATAACAACCCACCACCTTTCAATCTCAAGTCGGAAACATAACGATCCCTACGAAAGACTTGGAAGTCTGAACTGTCAGTAAAACTACAGTTTAGTCCCGATTCAGTAAAAGCAATAACATCATAAGAAGAATTCTGGCTTGAAGCAAATATCGTCTGAGTTCTAGTGCGCAGTCCATTTACGTTTTGATAGTAAATGGACAATTGTCGGAGTTTTTTGGACCAGAGCCCGGGGAGCTAATGCGCCGAGAAATAAATTCTTTGACAAATGCTCCTGACGGCCATGAATTGCTATCTAATAATCGATTAAAAAGTTCATTATTGGCTATAACAATCTTAAAAGAGGCAATGGAGCTAGTCACTTTACTAATTTTTTCACATTTAACCGTCGATCCAGCTAAAATACATTTTTTTGAAGTTAAATAGTTAACAATCATTTGCAAAAAAAGAAGTCGGCCGGCAATAAGGTCTTAGCCACCCTTTTCGGACCCCACTGAAAACAAAAAAAAAAGTTAACTTTCCCTTTTTCTCTATAAACCAAAATATCTGAATGTCGAGTTTCAGCTTCCAATCTGGATTCTTAATATTAGAAAATATTAGCAAACGCAGTTTTTGACTTTTTTCATCCCCCGCCTCCTCCTTCCACCTGATACTCCACAAAATTTTGGTTACGGACTCTACTTCCACAGTCAACAACCGACCTAAATATGACATTCCTATCTTTAACAATCTGCGAGATATGAGTCCATATGTACGACGGGCGGGGCACAAACGATTTTTTTTTTTTTGTATTTTTATTCCAATTTAGTCATGAAACGCAAAAAAACAAAATTTCAAGGCAGCAAACAATTTTTTTTTGCGTAAACACCAATCATGCGATACTCAAGATGTAAGCGATTTTTTTTTTATTTTAAATAATTTTGTATGGGGAGTGGTAGAAGTAGTGACGACATTGATTAAAATTTTTTCACATTATGTTAGAATTGCTATCAAAATGTCTTATACAAAACTGATTCTTCAAAAATTGATCAGCTACTGAGCAAATTCTTCTACTTCTACTTCTACAATGGCACTACATTACAGCCCAAATCGGACTTTGGCCTCCTGACATTCAGGTTTCTTAACATTTTTCATTACTTATTGTGGAAGGGTTGTTAGCCCTTCGCACAACCCTCTTTCTATGACATTTTTCATATTCGTAGATTGAGGTGACCAAGGTATATCCTAGCAAGCAATGTGCTGAAATTATATATTGAGTCGACCGGGATTTGAACTCACGACCTTCGCATTACAAGACCAACACGTTACCCACTAGGCTACACCCGGGGTTGAGCAAATTAGTGTATTGATTTAGCGAAATTTAGTGAAATCATGCAGTTCGTATGGGAGGTGTTAGTATTTGTAGGGATTTCTTAATGATTTTGACATGCTTAAATTTACTGATCAGTAGCATTTATACTTTTCAGGAAGATCGACTTTTGTAAAGTTGCGAAATTGAGTCATATTTGTGCGCCGTCCATGCTGAAAATGCTTCCGAGATAACAGAAATCTTGCATCTCTTTCACATCTTGTCCATTACGAAAAATCGGTGAGCTTGTATTTAAGCCCATGTGCATATACTTAATTTTACGGACATTTATTTTCAGTCGCACCTTTTTGCATTTCGAATGCAACGAGTGAACATTTGACTTTAAGTCCGAACTGTTATATGCAAGGAAACACACGTAATCAGCATAATCAAAGTGACTTAAAAACTTTATAGTCTCTATTAAAGTAATTTATCTTTCCTTCCTTTCAGTGCCGCTTTCAAGATGTCATTTATTACCACCAAAAACAGGGCTGGTGATAATATGGTATTTAACTTTGGTAAACATTTTACGTTGAGGGGTGTAAGAGGAGGGAGGTGGTAAGCAAAATGTCGAAAACTATGAGTGATTTTTTTAAGGCTCTGGTGAAAAATGCAAAGTTAAAATTGTCCATGTGTATACATCTATTAGTTATATATACAGCCCCCCCCACCCTCCCAGTCTAACATGCACAAAGCGTTTTATGAGGAATGAAAAACACACATAAATTGAACATTTTTGAATTAAATTTTAAGGTAGAAACTTGGAAATTTGTGAAATGCATTTAAAAAAAAATCACTGGTTCAATACCTTCGAAACTTCTACCCCCTCCCACAAAAAATTATTTTTTCGATAATTTGTAAGAAACCAATTATCACCTAATTATTAAAAGCTATCAATTTTAAATTTTCCACAAAAACTTTTAAAAATATTTGAAGCGAAACTGCGTCAAAAGTTTTGAGATTGCGCCTGCTCGTCTACCCCCTCCCATACAAAAGTATGATTTCGACCAATTTCATTAAATCAGCTAATAACCAACAAAATAAAAGCTGAGAACTTGAAATTTTGTAGGAGCAACTTACATCACATATTATACGACTCCCTTACCTCTTCTACCCTCTCCCGTACAAATGATTGGTTTCGTGAATGTAAAATACACCGAATTTTATGCAACGTCGTCTATGAAACTGACATTCTGTAGAGAAAATATTGGACGTGGTTCAAGCAGTCAATTAAAAAATTATTAATATCCTCCCACTCTTACTATCACCCCTCCCCCCTTCCCTCATAAGAACCCAAACTTGGATAAACGAATGAAATATTGATTACACGTAATGGAGCTATTGATCGTATTTGCAATAAAGTGTTAAATTGACAACAGCCCTGTCCTAAAGGTGGTCCCCCCTTTTGAAAGGGGGTTCCACTTAATCTTCCTTAACTACTCTAACCTGCACATTGACTTTCCGTGCATCCTCAACTTATCCCAAAACAATGAAGTTGCGTCCGACTTCTTGGCAGTTTATTTATAATAATTTCAATGTACGGTATAAAAATGATTCGATTTTTATTCAATTTTCCTGAAAACTATGAAAGATACTGACCTAAAATTTAAATAAACTGCCAACAGGTCGGGCGAAACTTTATTATTCTTGATACAAATTGCGGATGAGTGGAAAGTCATTATGCAGGTTAAAGTGTTAGGGAAAGCTAAGTGAAAGGGATTTCTTGGGCAGGGCTGTTGTCAATTTAACAATATTTCATTCGTTTCTGCAAGTTTGGGTTTTTATGAGGGGAGGAGGAGGGGTAATAGTAAAGGTGGGTGGATGTTAACAGCTTTTTAATAATTGCTTGAATCACGTCCAATATTTTCTGTATAGAATGTGTTTCATAGACGAAATTGCATAGAATTTTCATAAAATTCGGTGTATTTTACATTTACGAAACCGAAAATTTGTATGGGAGCAACTTCATTTGAGTTATTTTTATAAGTTTTCGTGCAGAATTTGAAATTGATAGCTTTTAAGAGATAGCTGATAACTGATTTCTTAAAAATGCTCGAAAAAATAATTTTGTATGGGAGGGGGTAGAGGAGGTAGAGGAATCGTAAAACTTGTAATGGAATTTTCTTTCTTTTCTGTTGTTATGTGCTCGTACAAAATTTCAAGTTCGTAGCTTTTAATTTGTTGGTTATAAGTTGATTTAATGAAATTGGTCGAAATCATACTTTTTTATGGGAGGGGGTAGAAGGGCATGTGTGATTTCAAAACTTTTAACGTAATTTTATTTCAACTATTTTTCTAAGTTTTTTTGCAAACTTTCAAATTGATAGCTTTTGATAGTTAGGTGGTAATTGATTTCTTAAAAATGGTCGAAAAAATAATTTTGTATGGGAGGGAGTAGAAGTTTTAAAAATTTTCGACCAGTTAATATTTCAAACTCTTAGAGATTTTTTTTAAATGCATTTCCCAAATTTTCAAGTTTCTACCTAAAAATTTCATTCAAAAATTTTCAGTTTATGTGTTTTTTTCATTCCACATGAAACACCTTGTGCCCGTTAGACCCCCACTTCGGAGCATCAACAAATTACTATTTTTTTTCTATCTATATCAAATAGTTGTGTCGACATGCAAAATTTAAACGTTGTATCTTTTACCAGAGCCATAAAAAAATCACTCAAAATTTTCAACATTTTCGCTTTCCACCTCCCTCCCCTTACACCCCCCAACTTAAATTTTTTACCAAAATTAAAGATTATATAGCTCTACAATCTGACAAATTTTTGATTTGATATCTGTATTCAATTTTGAGATTTGATGATTTGTAGTTTTGGAAAGTGCGCCATTTTTGAAATGCTCCCCATTTCCCCCCACTACTACAATGTCCACATATTATATTTTTTTCATATGTTGCTAGTAAAGCTTAGTATACATTTCAAGTTTCAATAACATAGCGTAATAGACAGTCGAGATGTTAATGTTTAAGTGTTTTTCTTTACACCCCCCTGACCCTCCCCTTTCACTAATTAGCTTCTATCTAAACTGCTTCTAGTAGATCTATATACTATCTTAATGGTCTCAAAATATCAATTTTTTATGGGAAGTAGTTTCGAAGATATAATCATTTGAAAAAAAAATTCGGCCGACAATTGGTTCTTAGCCCCCCCTTTTCGCACCCCAATGGATAAAAAAATTAAATTATTTTTAAAAGTTGTCCCACAAACTCTTGTATATGTATGTTGATTTTTAGCTTTCTAGCTGTAACCATGGTTGAGATATTTGAATTCGTATTTTTCGGCTTAAGCGCTCCCCCTGCCTCCCCCTGAACTCCTACACCCCCCAAAATTGGTATCCGCCTGATATCCGCAACTATTTACAATCCCTCCAAAAATGAACTTTCTATCTTGAAGGGTTTGGGAGTTAATGTGCGCTGAGCGTACACGTCGGCGTACGGCGGACGGCGTACAGACAGACGGATTTTTTTTTTTTGCATTTTTAGGCTATTTTAGTCATGAAACGCGAAAAAAAAAAATTTCAGGGTACCAAATTTTTTTTTTTTCCCAAGTCGATCACAATACTTTATTATTAAAATAATAAAGTAAAACGTATCAAATGCGCAATGATTGCAGTTATTTCTGAAGAAATCATTAAATCAACTAGGCTCCCATGGGGTATTGGGCAGCGTGCCAGTACAACAGAAAAATATATATCAGCTTCTCCACTCGTTACGGTCGTTCTAAATCCTTTCCCCTACCTTCCTAATCCCATTCCTTCCCTCCATGACTGTGTTTGTGCATTGCACATAAAGGCCAAAATTGCCTATAACACAGGACATTCTGTAAAAAAAATAAAAATATGCAGCCTTGTCTGACACCCGTTTGAACAGGAAAGCTCTGGGATAGCTCTCCTCTATATATGTCTTGATTTGATTAAAGTGTAACTCCTGCCTCTAAAGCTTGATCACACTGTTGTCTTTAGCAACTCGAATTGTAATTAAGACGACAATCATTAACGTCTCCGAAGGTAGCAGTTTATACCATCTTCAGGGTCAGTATTCATACTGCTGACTGCAAGACCTATCTAAATCTCTGCCAATCTTTCGTTTATGGCAACAGGTTGTTAATCTAAATCATGCAACCTTACGCCGAACTATTGCTCTCTCCGCGATATGGGCGGGCACCACAGCCCCCTCGTGAATGTCAACGACATCCTCAACCAGCACTGGGGGTGGAAGTAACCTTCCATGGGCTCCCCAGCTCCCGAGGTACCAGCTTACCCCTGCACTTTATCCCTGCACTATGATCAGTTGCAACCCTCGTGTACGTGGGGACGGTTGGCCCCAAAAGTAGTTACTGGAATCGCCGGAACTTTCTAGACCAGCACTTTCTTCCCTGCGATGACAGGTTTCGGAGCTGACTGGCCATACCGTCCGTTCAACTTGCTCCCCTACTACCTGGGTTTCGGAGACGATGTAATGTAGTGAAATAAGTCCAATAAATTGAATTCAAGTCACCTACCATCGACGGATTCCCCTCCATCAGTCCTCAGATCCTCGGTTCTTCAGTTCCTCGGCCTACCCTAAGTCCTTCGGGACGATAGCACCTCGGTTCCTCAGTCTCTCAGTTCCTCGACTGACAGACACGTCCATGCACTACCATGGTTTATGAGTTTCAAAGCCGACACAATGCATTCAACTTTTTCCCCCCACCTAAATGGGTTTTGGAGCTGATGTTAGTATACAGCTTTGTCCCTCATCTGTAGACCTCTTAGCGCTATCCAGCCTGCACCACGCGGAGGTGGGTCTACTTCACAGGTCAGCTCTCCTCTTTGTAAGACTGTGAATAGCTATGACCTTATCTGGAATACCTCTCCTACGCAAAGCATTCCATATGTAATCTCGCTTAACGCTGTCGAAAGCCTTCTCTAAGTCCACAAACATGAGATGAAGTGGCGAACCCATTTCGGCTGACTGCTCTAATATTATCCGTAGGGTATTTGTGTGGTCGGTACAACACGACCCTTTACGGAATCCAGCCTGATAAGCTCCAAGAGTCCTCTCGACAACATCGCTAATCCTATTGAGAATTACCTTAGCCATAATTTTTGATACGGCTGTAAGTATAAATATACCACGCCAATTGCCACAATCCCAAAGGTCGCCCTTCATCGGAATTTTGGCAATGACGCCCTCCTTCCATTCAGTCGGATATCTTCCTTCATTCCACACCTCAGTAAAGAGTGGGAGGAGTATATCGGCTGTTATTTCCGGGTCCGCTTTGAGGAGTTCGGTCGGTAGTCCGTCTATACCTGGAGCTTTCCTTCCCGCCATTGACCGAATGGCGGAAACTATCTCTTACTTATCTGGGGGATCGTCCCTAATAGAGGATTGTTGCGGTTGGATGTTTGGTAGTTGTTCTGTTTCTGGAATATCTTCCTCTGACAAGATGTTTAAAATATCAGAGAAATATTCCTTCCAGCGCTCATCTTAAGGTGGTTGGCGGTGAAATTCCTGTTCGTCAACTGTTTCATAATTTTAAATAGTGAGCCCATATCTCCAAGGTAAGCCGCAGACTCTACTTTGTTGGCGAGATCTTCAATGGCCTTTCTCTTGTAACGTTTAACAGCCATTTTAAGCTGTATATGAGCATCGCAGTAGTTATGGCTCAAGTCTGTCGTTCGTTGTTTGACATCGCGTTGAGAGATGATTGCCAATTTGACTTTTTTTCCGATCGTCAACCTTCCCCCATGTGTCATGTGTGACATCCAGGGTTTCTCACCGCTTTGCACATATCCTACATATTCTTCAGCGCTAATTAGAAACATGTGTCTGGTTGCTTCCCAATTGGCGTCTAGTATGGTATGCGCATTGCAGATCCACCCAATGTGGCGGATATGAAATTATTATAATTTTTTTATTTTTTACTTTCTTCTATTTCTTTTGAATCTTCATTAGAATTTAATTAATTTTGCATCATTAATGGTTATTGTTATCTGTCGACTATTGGAAATAAATAAATGACATATTTTCCGGAACATCAAATTTTTTCCCATTTCTTTTAGAGTTTCGCATGATAGGGCTTTACTCTCAATCATAATTCTGTTATGTTTTTTGTTTGTTTGCTATCCGTCATAAATTATGACATATCGTTGAATAAAATACTCAATCAATACAGACTTTTATTTGAGTAAGAACCCACTTCGTTTCGTAATATTTCTGGTTACAAAAACTCGCTAAAACTTGTTCGGATATTTCTTCGTTTTGAAATTATGCAAATCTTGAACTTTCTTCGAGCAATCGTTCTTAATTATGTAAACCACCTTTGCAAATTTTGTTCAACACACTGTACCACGACATGCTAGGTAAAATGAAAATGATTCAGATTCATTTTTCCATGAAAGGATTTTTTCTGCTTACCGTATAAAATTTGCAGAGTTGACGTTCAGAATGAAATTTCCCCAGCAACTTGACGTGGTGTGACGTTTCTCTTTTTTTACATTGCGGACGGAAATAAAAGCCCCTCAACTACAGACGGGTGTCAGCTGCAATTCGCGTGGGTCCTTCTTTAATAAAATACTTTTTATCTAATAAACATATTGGGCGTTCCATCAGTGTATATACCTGGCTGCCACTGTCAGGCAGGAAGAGTAGGAATGAAGGAGTCGATTTGATATACAAGTAAGTTATTCTGGTGGTGAGGCAGTTCCATTAGGCAGCTGATGGAATGGTAACTTTTTTTTTTGGTAATGATATGAGGTGGCAGAAAGAATTATTATATGTGGTGCATGGTGCTGACATATCTGTCAGAGAGCTGCGGGATACCACGTAATAAGTAAGAAGTAAAACTCAAACAGGAGTAGATGTGACATTGCCATACGCATCATCCCAAGAAGAGATACCCACGACAACATACAACATGAACAGATTTTTCTCTTTGAAATGAAAGAACAGGGATAAAGGATTTTTGCTCTATAAACCTGCTTTGCTTTTACGCTTTTCTTGAAAGATTGATCCTGCGGATACTATGCTGAGATTGAGTAAAAAAAAACTTCAAACAAACTGAAACTACAAAAATACTGAATAACAGTGTGGTGTAGTTTAATAAGGCATAGTAAGTTTTTGTAGTGCATTTTAGTTTATTATTCTAAGTTTTTTTTTTTACTGCACCGAGTATAACTAAGGGCGTCATCCTTTAATGTAATGTACAGTTATGTTAGTATAGGAAGTGAAATAAGGCCTATTAAGGTGGAGAGAGATGAAAATGACGGTGAACATTGCTATTGTAGCATTGTAGGTTGTCTTTTTTGGGAAACAAACTAGCTGGCAAATCGTTTCAAAGTCTTGACGTTCGGGCAACAAATGACTGCCTATATTTCACTGCACGAGAAGCACCGTGTACCAGTGTATGCGTTCAGCCTGACGAGTATTTCGAGGAAAGGTGTAAAGTGGTGGAATGAGTGCGTTTAGTTTCGGACCGCATTTACCGTGGAAGTATCGATAGTCAATGCTAATAGTCCACGAGCCCTAAAACTAAAAATAACAAAGGAAAGCGTCAAGGATACAAAATGTATATTATGGTAGAACGCAGTGTAACTAAGACGAAGGACAAACAATAAATTTCCAGATCCGGAGCCAAACGGGTCCTGTGTAGTGGAACGAAAATATTAATCGAGGATATATACTCAAACTTGGTGTCATTGGAAAACCCGGGAGAAAGCTCTCCACGAACATTTCATTTTTTCTGGAAGTTACAAACAGTTTTGTAAACACAATATTTTATTAAATTTATAATACTATTGTATCGTTTTTGCGTCAAAGGCAATAAATCATATTTTTGTACAGTGCTCAGCGAGACCTTTCCAACGACATAAAGTTTGTGGCAGTACTCTCTTGGCACCGGTTTTAAAAATTAGTTTTTCTTCCTTCGTCTTAATTGCACTGCCCTCTATTATTATATGTACTTCATATCTTTATCGCCTCCCGTTGCTATTTTATGCTCTAGGGCTCTTTCCTTATAAGTACTACGATGTCTCTGCGATATTCGAGAGAATCGACAGAAGACGTGATGGATTCGCGTCCAATCAGTCCAAACGCATATTTATACTCTAGATAAAATCTGAGAGTGTTATAAGTTTGCCACAAATTTTGTATCGCTAAGAAATAAAGCTAGGAGAAAAGTAAACTGCCAACAAGTCGGGCGAAACTTTATTATTCTTGGGACAGAGTGGTTAGGAAAGGCTAAGTGAAAGGGAGTTCTTGGGCAGGGCTGTTGTAAATTTAACAATATTTCATTCGTTTCTGCAAGTTTGGGTTTTTATGAGGGGAGGAGGAGGGGTAATAGTAAGGGTGGGTGGATGTTAATAACTTTTTATACTCTAGATGAAATCTGAGAGTATATTGTGTTTGCCTTACCGTTTGTAACGCTAAGAAATAACGCTCGCACAGAGCCGCCAAGGGTACAGAAATATTTGTTGTCACTCAAAAATCTCGATTCCAAGTTGCTGTCTGTCCTTCTGTCCGTCTGTCCGTCTGTCTATAATATAACTCTCAATAGCTTTGACCTATCGTGCTGAAATTTGTTGTATGTCATTTTTAGCAAAGAAGTAACTTTAAGTTCGTGAATGGGCTACATCCCCCCACTCCTTCTACCCCCTCCCATACAAATTTCATGAAATTTCGAAATATTAAGAAATTGATTTTTCTTTGAAACTATTTAAGCTATCTACTTGAAATTTAAGTCAAAATATTATGATACAGATGTTATTAATATCACGGAATATTGATCCGATCCCCTTACTCCTTCTACCCCCTTCCATACAAATGGACAATTTTGAAAAATACATATTTTCGATTTTCATTGAAACTAGTAAAGCTGAAAAAACGAAATTTTGTCAGAATTAATTTTACTATAATTGCAATTTATTTTAAAAATAAATATCAACTTCACCTCACTCCTTCTACCCCCTCCCATACAAATTTCTGGAAGTTAAAATATTTTTCTTCGAAACAGTTAAAGCTATCAACTTGATGTTTTGTATATAGTATACAAATAGAAATATTAATACTGCGAAAAAATTTTGTTTTGATCCCCCCACCCATACAAATGCATAATTTTTGTTAAATGCATTTTATCGATTTCTATTCAAACTAGAAAAAGTACAAACTTCAAATTTTACCAGAATTTGTTTCTTAATAATTAAAATAAGTGTTAAAAAAAATTATCAGCTCCACTTCACTCCTTCTACCACCTCCCATACAAATATCTGTATTATAAATTCAAGAAAAACATTTCTCCTTCAAGTATATGAGAGCTATCGACTTTGAAATTGAATCAAACCGTGGTGATAAGGATGATGATAAGCAGTTTCAAAATTATCTTAAGCGCTCCACTCCCTCTGCCACCTCCCATATAAATGCTCCAAATTTCAGGAAAACTTTAACCAATTTCTTAAAAAATAATGAACACTAAAAACTTTAAATTCAGCAAAAAAACATTTTGCATGTTCGGTGTCATATACAAACCTCCCCCTCTACTTCTACCATCTCCCATGCAAAAGTCTCTATTCACTATTCGAAAGAATTTGAGATGTATATTAAAGTTATTTCCATCTCATCTAGAGTATCATGATTGGGCTTTAAGCCCAATCATAATTCTGTTATGTTTAATTAATTGCTTGAATCACGTCCAATATTCTCTGTATAGAATGTCAGTTTCATAGACGAAGTTGCATAGAATTTTCATAAAATTCGGTGTATTTTACATTCACGAAACCGAACATTTGTATGGGAGGGGGTAGAGAAGGTAAGGGAATCGTAAAATTTGATATGTAGTTTTATTTCGCTTCTTTTGTGAGGTGCTTGTACAAAATTTCAAGTTCGTAGCTTTTAGTTTGTTGGTTATTAGTTGATTGAATGAAATTGGTCGAAATCATAGTTTTATATGGGAGGGAGTTAGAAGGGCAAGCACGATTTCAAAATTTATAACGTAATTTCATTTCAATTACTTTTGTAAGTTTTTGTGCAAATTTTCTAATTGATAGCTTTAAATAGTTAGGTGATAATTGATTTCTTAAAAATGTTCGAACATTTTTATCATACTTTTGTCCTTCTACCCCGGACAGGCGCGAACTCAAAACTTTTGACGCAATTTTATTTCAACTATTTTAAAAAATTTTTGTGCAAAATTTCAAAATGATACCTTTTAATAGTTAGGTGATAATTGATTTCATGAAAATGGTCGAAAAAATAATTTTGTATGGGAGGGGGTAGAAGTTTCAAAGGTTTTCCACCACTTAATATTTTGTATATATATGAATTTTTTTTAAATGCATTTCGCAAAGTTTCTACCTTAAAATTTCACTCAAAAATTTTCAGTTTATGTGTTTTTCTCAATGCACGTGAAAAACCTTGTGCACGTTAGACCGGGTCGGCTTATAACAATAATGGATCAAGTTGTTATTATTTTTCTATCTACATCAAATAGACGTATCCACATGCACAATTTAAACTTTGTGTCTTTCACCAGAGCCCTAAAAAAATCACTCAAAATTTTCGACATTTTTGCTTATTATCTCCCTCTCCTTACACCTCCCAACTTAAAATTTTTACTAAAATTAACCACTATGTACTTCTAAAATCTGAAAATTTTTTTTTTTGATATCTGTGCGTTTTTTTCAGATATAAGGACTTGTAATTTTGAAAAGTGCGCCATTTTTGAAATGCTCCCCCTAGTTCCCCCTACTACTATTATTTCAACATGTTATATTTTTTCTGCATTTTTCTAGTATAACTTAATATACGTTTCAAGTTTCAATTACATAGCGTAAGAGATGGTTGAGATATTCATTTTTAAGTGTTTTTCTTTGAACCCTCCCCTCCTGATGCTCCTCACAATAATTTGCCATTCTTTAAGCTGATTTCGATGGAACTATATGCAACCTTGATGGTTCCAAAATATAAATCTTTTACGATAAAAAATTTCGAAGATATAATCATTTGAAAAAACAATTCGGCCGACAATTTATTTTTAGCCCCCCCTTTATGGACGCCAATGGATAAAAAAATTAAATAATTATTAAAGCTTGTCCCATTACTCTCTCTATATCTCTACTGATTTTCAACTTTCTATCTGCAGTCGTGGTGGAAATATTAGCAAGTGTAGTTTTCGACTTTTTCCCTCCTTCCGCCTCCCCATTCCACCTAATACCCCCCAAAATAGAAAATAGAGCTCACTTACCCAATTCACAATCCACCCAAAAACGAACATTCTACCTTTAGCTGTCTCGGAGATATATGTCCATATGTACGGCGTTCGGATTCTTTTTTTTTTTTGCATTCTCAGGGTAGCAAATTTTTATACTCTAGATGAAATCTGAGAGTATATTGTGTTTGCCTTACCGTTTGTAACGCTAAG
Organism: Chorisops tibialis; assembly: GCA_963669355.1. Taxonomy (NCBI): domain Eukaryota; kingdom Metazoa; phylum Arthropoda; class Insecta; order Diptera; family Stratiomyidae; genus Chorisops; species Chorisops tibialis. The sequence goes on from OY770264.1 coordinate 86,449,102, forward strand.
AAATAACGCTCGCACAGAGCCGCCAAGGGTACAGAAATTTTTGATGTCGCTTAAAAACCTCGATTCTGAGTGACCGTCTGTCCGTCTGTCCGTCTGTCCGTCTGTCTGTCTGTCCGTCTGTCTACAGCATAACTCTCGAAAGCTTTTGAGCTATAGTGCCAAAATATTTTGTGTGTCATTTTTCGCAAAAAAGTAACTTTAAGTTCGTGAATGGGCTACATCCCCTCACTCCTTCGACCACCTCCCATACAAATTTCACGAAATTTCGAAATAATAAAAAATTGATTTTTCTTTGAAACTATATAAGCTATCAACTTGAAATGATATAGATGTCATTAATATCACAGAATATTGACCCGATCCCCTTTCTCCTTCTACCCCCTCCCATACAAATGGACAATTTTGAAAAATACATATTTTCGATTTTCATTGAAACTAGTAAAGCTGAAAAAACCAAATTTTGTCAGAATTATATATATATATATAATTGCAATTTATTTTAAAAATATTTTTCAACTTCACCTCACTCCTTCTACCCCCTCCCATACAAATTTCGCGAAATTTTTAAATTTGGATTAAATTAATTTTCTTCGAAACTGGTAAGGCCATCAACTTGATATTTTGTATAAGGTATAAAAATACAAATATTAATAATGCAAAAAAAATTTGTTTTGATCCGTACACTCCTTCTAAGCCCTCCCATACAAATGCATAATTTTTGTTAAATGCATTTTATCGATTTCCATTAAAACTAGAAAAAGTACAAACTTCAAATTTTTTCCAGAATTTGTTTCTTAATAATTGAAATAAGTATTAGAAAAAACTATCAGCTCCGCTTCACTCCTTCTACCACCTCCCATACAAATATCTGTATTATAAATTCAAGAAAAGCATTTCTCCTTCAAGTATATGAGAGCTATTGACTTTGAAATTGAATCAAAGCATGGTGATAAGGATGATGATAAGCAGTTTCAAAATCATCTTAAACGATCTCCTTCCTCTGCCACCTCCCATACAAATGCCCCAATTTCAGGAAAACTATGGCCAATTTCTTTAAAAATAATGAAAACAAAAAACTAAATTCAGCAAAAACCATTTTGCATGCCATGTTCGGTGTCATATACGAAAAATACAAACCTCCCCCTCTACTTCTACCACCTCCAATGCAAAAGTCTCTATTCGCTATTCGAAAGAATTTGAAATGAAATATTTCCCGGTGTATTTAAGTCATTTCCATCTCATCTAGAGTATCATATGATTGGGCTTTAAGCCCAATCATAATTCTGTTATGTTTTTTTTCTTGTTTCGATCACAATATTTTATTATTAGAATAATAAATTAAAATTAATGAAACATAAGTTCATAAAATAACTTAAAAGTCTCAAGACCGGTTGTGCATCCGTCCGTGTCCTCTCAAGCTTGAGATCACGTTGACCTACAAAATTAAAATCTTGTACACGTCGTTTTTGACAAAAAAAAGTAAGGTCAGGTTCGTGAACGGGGCAAATCGCACCACCTATTTTACTCCACTCATACAAAATGACACAGATAATTAATTTGAAAATAAACAGAATTGCTCGAAAAGTATAATTGCTATTGATCTGAAATTTAGAACAAAACACTTTTATTATGATTTCAATCTACTATATAGAAAAATTATTGCGTCTTTCCCTCCTTCCACCACCTCCCATATAAACTGCATTTTTTCATGAAATGCTCTAAACCAATTTACTCAGTGCGTATAAAATTGATCGAGCTGAAATTGTGCAGTAAATATTTATTTAGAATTATTAGTAAGATCAAAAAAATTAGACAATCAGCTTTACTCCTTCTACCCCCTCCAATACAAAGTGAGACAATTTCGCAATTCGACAATAAACGGATTTATTAGAAAAGCATAAAAGCTATTGATCTGAAATTTGAAACATATTACTTTTATGATGATTTCAATCTACTATATAAAAATTATTCAAGTCCTCCACTTACTTCGACCTCCTCCCACACAAACTGCAGTTTTTCATGAAATAATCTAAACGTATAAAATTTATCGAGCTGAAATTGTACAGTAAATATTTAATTTGAATTATTACTAAGACCAAAAAAAATAGACGATAATCTTTACTCCTTCTACCCGTTCCCATACAATCTGACACGATTTCACAACTTTACAAAAAGTCGATTTCCTAAAAAGTATGAAGGCTACTGATCTGTGTCAATTAAATGATGTTTATAGTTATTTCTGAAAAAGTCATTAAGAACTCGCAGATCCTTCTTCAACCTCCCATGCAAACTGCACAACTTCACCAAATCCAATACACAAATTTTCTCAGTACCTATTCAAATATTGAATTCTATATTTTGTATGAAACATTTTGATAGTGATAAGAAAAAATTATTTCAATGTCGTCACCTCCTCTACCACTTTCTCTACAAAATAACTTCAAATCAAAAAATTTCTCTTCATCTAGATTATCGCGCGGTTGGGCTTTACTCCCAATCGTAGTTCTGTTATGTTTTTTTTTTAATTTAATTACAATCGAGCAACGCGAGGTATTTTTTGTGTGCTCTATCCCAAACATGTGAGTTAAACTCTAAACGTGGTCTAATGAAACCCTTATACATGGTTGCTATTTCGATGGGTGTGAAATATTTATTGGACTTTTGGAGAACACCTAGACGTTTAGAGGCGTCAAGGACAACATCTAGGATATGCTGGGCCCAATTCAGGTGGTCATTAATTTTATTGCCTATCAGTGTGAAATTCTCCAAAGTGCATGCGAGGTTACATCGTGAGACAACACTGGAGCATCACGTTTGAGCTTGTGTTTTAGGTGCGTTGAACTCTACTTTATTTTCCTGCCTCATTCATAGATTGATTGTTTGATTCCGCGACAGAGTTAAATTCATAAGGTACTGAAATCTGCAAAACTGTATTGAGAAAGAATGTCTTTTATGAAAACTAAGAAAAGTGTTGGAGATAGAATACAACCTCGAGGGACGCCGGAGCCAATTGGGTAGGAGGAAGAAGTAACGCCATCTAATACTAGTCGTATAGTGCATTCAGAAAGATAGCTCCCAATCCATTGAACAAAGGAATCATCAAAGCCTATGGTTGAAAATTTAAATAAAAGATATTCATGCCAAACTCTGTCAAAAGCTTTTACAACGTCAAGCGCGAAAATTTGACCCTCGCCATATTTATGTAAGCGTGAGTTCTAATGCTCTGCCAAGTAAACCAAAAGATCTTCGGTTGACCGTCCCGAACGGAACCCATACTGACGATAATGGAAGAGCTATTTTTCCTCTAGATATTTGATGATCCGTCAAATACTGCACTTTTACGTTCTGGTTCTCCGCTTGATCCTGAGGTTCTTGATCATCCACCTTTAGAAGTTAATTTAATTTTAGAATGTTCTGACCATAGTTTTTCTTGTAAGTCGCATCTTAATTTTCGTAAAACTAACTTTGAAAAATTGCATTCTCTCCTAACTAATGTAGATTGGTCGTTTCTTCATAATATTAATAATTTAGATGATTCTTTGTCTCGTTTTTATAATATTTTATTTGATTCTTTCCTGCCTTGTGTTCCAATCTCTATAAGCAACATCAACTCAGTAAAGCGTGCTCCCTGGTTTGATGAAGAAGAATCGTTTGTGGAAAGCTTACTGTAAGAGTAGGTCGTCTGCTTCTTACAATAATTTCTCAGTAGCTAGGCTGAATTTTAAACAATACGCGATCTTAGCCTACAACAGGTACATTGAGAAAGTACAAACCGATATTAAGACGGATCCTAAATTTTTCTGGGCTTTTATTAATTCCAAACGTAAAAATGATGGTTTTCCGTCGAGCTTATCGTTTGATGAAAACTTTTCTGACGACCCAGATATCATATCTAATTTATTTGTCAACTACTTTGCCCAATCATTTATCCTTGACGATGGTTCATCGGATTTTGTTGCTTTGTCTAGTTCCTTGCTTTGTCATACAATCCCTCGCTGTAATTTTATAACAATCAGTTATGATACTATTTTTCAGTCCCTTAAGCAGATTAAAATCTCCTATAGTTCAGGACCGGACGGGATTCCCAGTGCCATTTTGTATCACTGATGTTTTAAGTCTCCCTCTTTCATTACTGTTTAACAAGTGCCTTGTGTTAGGCGCTTTTCCAAACATCTGGAAAAAATCTTTTATTATACCTGTTCATAAAAAGGGTAGCACTGTTGACATTAAAAATTATAGACCTATTGCGAAGCTTTCAGCAATTCCTAAAGTTTTCGAATGCATTTTGACTGAAGTGCTTTACTTTAATTTTAAATCTTCACTTTCTGCAAAGCAACATGGGTTCCTTAAGGGACGATCAACTGTGACTAATCTTCTCTCCTTTGCCAATTTCGTAAACCGCTGTATTGAAAATAAATCTCAAGTTGACTGTATATATACGGATTTCAGCAAGGCGTTTGATAAATTGTCTCATGAAATTCTACTTCTGAAATTGGATACATTAGGATTTCCTCCTATACTACTACGCTGGCTTTGCTCATATTTGTGAAATAGAACTCAATCAGTTATATTTAGATCTTGTTTTTCCCATGATTTCATGTCTACGTCCGGTGTGCCACAAGGAAGTCATCTTGGGCCACTACTTTTTATTTTATTTGTAAATTACCTTTCCTTTGTTTTCCGAACACTAACTTACTTTTATATGCTGACGATATTAAAATTTTTAAAAAAATTGATACTGAATCTGGCTGTTTATCTCTGCAACGTGATCTTGTTATCTTTCATGACTGGTGTGTTCGTAACAAGTTATTTTTAAATATTGATAAATGTAATGTCTTATCCTTTTCTCGTAAACTTGCACCTATTTTAACCTCATACATTTTAAATAATACAGCCCTTAATCGGGTTGATCATATTAGTGATTTTGGTGTTATCTTTGATTGTAAGCTGCGCTTCACCTTGCACTATGACACTATAGTGAGTAAGGCTAATAAAATGCTTGGCTGCGTACGTCGTTATATTCATGATTTCAGTGACCCTTACGTACTTAAATCCCTTTTTGTCTCATTGGTAAGACCTATTTTAGAGTATGCTTCCTCTGTTTGGTGTCCACATTATGCTGTCCATATTAATCGTATTGAAGGTGTTCAAAAGCGTTTTTTTCGTTTTTCCTTGCGGTTCCTTCCTTGGAATAACCCTGAATCTCTCCCACCTTATTCTGAGCGTTTGAAATCGTTGTGTTTAGATAAGCTGTCTAGGCGTCGAGAGGTCACCAATGTTTTGTTCGCTCATGGCTTACTCATAGGTAATATTGATGCTCCCGATCTGCTGTTACTTCTCAATGTCATGACTTCTTTTATACTGCTTCCCATAGAACTAATTATGGGCAAGGGGGGGAACCTCTTGATGTTGTTTGTAGAGATTTCAACCGTTATTATGAGCATATCGATTTTAATGTTAGTAAAAATTGTATAAAATCGGCCTTATCTAGTTTTGTTTCATAAATAATGTTTCATTTTATTAATTTCTTCTTTTATATTTTTAATGCTTTATTTGCTTGTAAATAATTTTTCATTATTTGTCTCTATTATATTATTGTTATTCTTTCCATTATTTTATTTTAATTATTGCAATTATTCATTAATTCTAATAATTTGTATTTTTTTTTATGGTCAGTGGTATTTATAATCTGTCGACTATTATTGTAAATAAATAAAAGATATTACGATTGACAGCAGTTTCCATTACTTTCGAGAGAACTGAAGTAATGGCTATTTGACGGTAGTCGGCATGGTTCACTTCGCTTCCTTTCTCGAGAATTGGCTGAGCATTTACAAATTTTCACATACCAGAGAAAGCACCCAGAAAAAAATAGAATAGATTGCAAAGAGGTTTCAAGAACAGGTACACTTTTTAAGGTTAATGGGATAGCAGCAGATTTGTGGATATTGAGCTCTTTAAGGATCCGAAAATAAGTCTCGTGCGAAAATGCAGTGCACGCAATGAGGTACCAGAAGGATTTGCAGTGGGAGGCATTTGGTTTGATGGTGGAACGTGAGAGCTCTCTTCGAAATTTGCTGCTACTAAGTTGGTTTTTTCGCTAGGATCAATCACGCTACGGTCGCCATCAACTAGAGGTGGAATTGGAGAAGCTTTGAAATTGTCGTTGACCGTTTTGACAAATGACTAGTAAGATCTCGAACATTAAGGGCACCGGAAGATTTTCCGTCGAAATTTTTGGTCATGCTCAAATTTAACACGATTGATTATGAATTTGTAGGCATTTCTTAAAGTATTGGAAAGTTTCCTGTTGGCACGTGTTTTACTGCATGTAGATGTTTGAAAAGCTTATTTCTTGGTCTGGATGGCATCGAGACACTCTCTATTGAACCAAGAATCCTTCGGCGGTCTGATTGTCTTTTGACTGGAAAGTATATAGAGCTTCAAACTCTTCAGGATAAGCTAGGTGACACTTCTACAGGCTTCATCGCAGTCATTGGAATTTAAGCACAACTTCCAATTAAAGACAGAAGAAGCCTCCCCCCCCATTTGCTACTTTTGAAATGCCAAATGTTTCTTCGATATATCTTGATTGTTAGTGGTATAGTTGCTGCAACTAGAATTGAGCACTAATCAAGAAATGATTAGTATTTTCAATTGGCGATGGGGATATGACGGAGACAGAATATTTCTCAGATTGTTTCGTGAGAAATATGTCAAAAAGGTTAGGCAAATGCCCTGCGATTTCTGATAAACGAGTGGGCTCATCCACCAGTTGTATCAATCCGGTTAATTGGCAAAAATCTGAGTATCACGTTCCTTGTCCGTAGTGGAGAAATGTTTAAGCCAGGGAATGTAATGTACTTTGAAACTACCCGCGATAACGATTTCAGTGTCAGGGCTTGCAGTGTGTATAGACTGGACAGATTTAGATAACATATCTTGTTCTGATAGAGTGTTCGCTGCAGTTATTCCTGGACTTATATACACATAACAAAATAAATAACATGTCTTTGGATCTGTAATTTTATCCCGATGTGTTTAAATAATAAAGTATTGTGATCATATTCAGAAAAAAACATAACAGAAGTACGATTGGGCATAAGGCCCAATCGTGCGATACTCTAGATGAAAGAGAAATTTTTGTATCTTAAGAAATTTTGTGGGGAAAGTGGTAGAGGGGGTGACGACATTGAACTAATTTTTTCACATGACGCTAAGGTTGCAAAATTTAGGATTTAAAAATTTAATAGGTACTGAGAAAATTAGTGTATTGGATGTAGTGAAGTAGGGCAGTTTGTATGGGAGGTGATAGAAGGAGGGGCGAGTTTTTAATGACTTTTCAGAAATAACTATAAACATCATGCTCTTGACGTGTTTTAAATTGCAGATCAGTAGCATTCATACTTTTCAGGAAAATCGACTATTTATAAAGTTGTGAAATTGTGTCATTTTGTATGGGAGGGGGTAGAAGGGGTAAAGCTAATCGTCTAAATTTTTTTCCGTTTTACTAATAATCTATACATAGTAATATAATTGTAGTGTCTGTCTGTAATTTGCTTATAAATGGCTATAAGTTAGTTTTTTGAGTTATTTTAGCACTAACTAAGCATAAAAACACATTTTTGAAATTTTTGTCTGTCTGTCTGTCCGTCTGTCTGTCTGTCTGTCTGTCCGACCGCTTTTCACGCACAAACGGCTGAACCGATTGTAATGAAACTTGCACAGTTTGTTAGGTGTCCATCGGAATGAAATCTGCACTTGGTTTCATTTCACCCCCCTCACGCCTTCTACCCCCTCCCATACAAAGTGACTCATTTTCAAAATATATATTAATCAAATTTTCTTGGAAACCATAAAAGCTATTAATTTGAAATTTGGAATATATTATTTCTATTATAAATACAGTGTTTTAGTTTACAAATTATTTGAGTTTTTTCACTCCTTTCACCACCTCCCATACAAACAACACTTTTTCAAGAATTATTTTACACCAAATTTCTCAGTACGTGTAACTTCCATCGAGCTAAAATGTTGTGCGAAATCCTTAATTAACATTATTATTAATATCGAGAAAAAATTAACCGATTAGCTTCACTCCTTCTACCCCTCCCATACAATGTGACACAGTTCCACGACTTCACAAGAACTTGATTTTCTTGAAAAGTCTGAAAGTTACTAATCTGAAATTTCAAATATATCAATTGCATGATGATTATAGTTGTTTTTCAAAAAATCACCAGAAACCCCCTTCTCCTTCCACCACCTCCCATATAAACCGCGCTTTTTCATGAAATACTCTAAACGAATTATCTCAGTACATTTAAATTTCATCGAGGTAAAAATTTGGATTTAATCCTTAATTAGCATTATTAGTAATATTAGGAAAAAACTTAACCGAGTAGCTTCCCTCCTTCTTCCCCCTCCCATACAATGAGACACATTCCACGACTATACAATAATTCGATTTTCTTGAAAAGTATGAATGATACAGATCTGAAATTTAAAGTATATCAATTGCATGATAGTTATAGTTGTTTCTCAAAAAATCACCAAAAACCCCCCTCTCCTTCTACCACCTCCCATACAAATTTCACAATTTCATTAAATTCAATACACTAAGTTTCTCAGTACCTACTCAATTTTTGAAGCTTAAATTTGGTACAAAACCTTTTTATAGCTACTCTAGCAACAAATTAGTTCAATGCTGTCACCCCTTCTACCACTCCCTATACAAAATTTCTTAGCACCGCAAAAATTTCGATTTCATCTATACATAGTATTGTATGATTGGGCTTTACGCACAATCGTAGTCCTGTTATATTTTTAAGCTTAATGTTATTTTATTTGTTTTTTTTTTTAAATAAAACCAGCTACAATTATTCACATGTCCTTAACGCTTTTCAACACGTATATGATCTCAAATCACGGGTTTGATTTGATCACGAGCCTGTCCCATAAAAATGGGAATGTTTTCATTCTTAATAATTTATGGTTCTGATTCCAACAACATACAAACCATTTTCTTCAAAGAGCCATTAAAGTAAGCAGATTATGTATCCCACATAATGTATTACTAACTACACTCTCAAAAATTGCTTATTATTGCTATTTTTACGCGGACGAAGTCGCGGGCGTTTGCTAGTTCTAAATAAATATTTAAATTGGCTTAGAGCATTTCATGAAAATGTGCAGTTTGTGTTGGAGGTGGTGGAAGGAAAGGGAGGACTCAAATAACTTTTGTACAGCAGATTTATATCATCATAAAAGTAATATATTCCAAATTTCAAATCAATAGCATTTATATTTTTCGAGCAAATCCGTTTATTGTGAAATTACGAAATTGTGTCATTTTGTATAGGGGGGTAGAAGGGGTACAGCTAATCGTCTCTTTTTTTTTGGTCTTACTAATACTTTTAAATAAATATTTCGTGCACAATTTTAGCTCGATAACTATTATACGCACTGAGTAAATTGGTTTGGTTCATGTCATGAAAAAGTGCAGTTTGTATAGGAGGTAGTGGAAGGAGGGGGAAGACACAAATTATTTTTATAGAGTAGATTGGAATCATCATAAAAGTATTACATTCCAAATTTCAGATCAATGTCATATGTACTTTTCGAGCAAAACCGTTTATTTTCAGATTGCGAAATTGTGTCATTTTGTATAGGAGGGGGTAGTAGGGGTGGAGCAATTTGGCTCGTTCACAAACTTGACCTTACTTTTTTGTTAAAAACGACGTATACAAAATTTGAACTTTCTAGTTCAACGCGTTCTTAAGCTAGAGAGGACACGGACGGACAGACAGACGGACGAACATCCGGTTTTGAGATTTTTGAGTGATTACATAAACTTCTGTGTCATTAATTTTTTTCTGCGAGGCTTATTTCTTGGCGTTACAAACTTTGTGGCAAACTTACAATACTCTCAGATTTCATCTAGAGTATAAACAGCGTGAAACGACTTCCAAATACTGAAAAGATAGAAAGTTCATTTCTGGATAGTTTATAAATAGATGGGGTGTGATGTGAGTCGAACTCCAATCTTAGGGGCTGCACGGATTAAGTAGAGGGCCGAGGAAGGGAATATCGAAAACTACAAATTCGAATATCTCAGCTATAGCTCCAGCTAGGACGTTTGATAATCAGGATTTATATAAAGAAATTTGAAGGAAAAATGTTCGGATTACACACTAAAAACCGAAATGTCACTTTTAATAATGCACAGCAAATCTTGCCTTTAAATTAAAAATCTATTGTGAATTCATTCACTAAAGCACATATATAGGAGTGTGGAACAAGCTTTAAAAATACTTTCTAAACTATCTGATTTTGGAATAAGCTTTAAACGTATACGTGCTAGGATCATCCTTATCGGTTTTACCACGCTAACTAGAAAAAATGTTGTTATAGAGATGTTACTGCCTAATGTGAGTTTGATATCAATGTTTAGACCTACACTAAAATATCTCATACTTTTACTAATGTCTTAAACTATCCACAGAATTTAGAAAAAAGCATTAAAAGTGAAAAGAGTTGCGTTCTGGGAATGTGACAATTTTTCTCATGTTTAGCCAGAAAAAACCCAACAACTTACACAACGATATTTCAATGATAATGCTGTTATGAATTACTCATTCTGTTAACAAGACACTACATAAATATTGGGTCCGTATATGATATGTAATTACAAACGAATGAGAATATTACTACAAGTAAATCTCACATCTTCTCGTGACCTTGGCGATATTATACCTTAGTATTCAAAGTGTATAAAACTTCGAATGCTTGCAAATGTTCAGCCAGTCCCAAAAAAGGAGAACGCACCAATTCCGCTAATTATCGCCCAATAGCAATAACCTCAATTCTGTCGAAGGTCATGGAAACAATCACCAACAATAGAGTAATAGAATATCTCAACATCAGTGATATTATTTACGACAAACAGTATGGATTCCGCAAAAAACGTTCCACAGGAGACCTTTTAACCCTACTGAACGTTGGAACAAGAGCATTCAACAGTTTGGTGAATCTTGCATTATAGCTCTCGATATTTACAAGGCTTTTGACAGAATATGGCACGGTGCTCTTTAATCAAACTTAAAGCTATTGGTTTGGGCGACTCTCTTATTTCCTGGATTGCAAATTTTTTAGCCAATCGTTCAATGCGCGTGGTATTGGATGGTGTTGCTTCCCTTCTTATAACATTTACGCTGGTGTCCCTGAAGGCTCGGTTCTTTCTCCCACTCTTTTTCTGATATTTATTAATGACCTTCTATCTTCAACTTTCAATCCTATACATAGCTTCGCCAATGACAGCACTTTAGACTTCTTCTATCAGTTCAACACTGCGTCCTTATCCCGATGTACTAGCTTAGAAGAACAACGTAGGTACATGGTTCAATCATTTAATGACGACATGGCTAAAATTCTTTGTAGGGGCAATAAGAATCAAGTTGAATTTAATGCTTCGAAAACCCAGTGTTGCCTTGTGTCCCACAAACGTGACTCTTACCTTGACCCAATCACTTTCGGAGGCTAGCCATTAACCAATTCTTCAAGTGTTAAGATGCTAGGTATCCAAATCACAGATAACTCATCTTGGAATGATCATATATTTAACATCGCCAAGGAAGTATCTAAATGTTTGGGCTACCTAAAACGGTGTAAGAACTCCTTCACCGCTTCTGGGTTACTGACAATTTATAAAGCCTATATTAGACCACGTCTTGAATTTAACTCCCACCTATAGGCGGGAGCTGCGAAAACTCCTCTCTCCTATCTGGATAGCATCCAGTCTCGGACTATTAAAGTTATAGGAGATTCTGACATCACTACATCGCTCGATCCACTCGAGCATAGACGAACTGTTAGCTCACTAACCCGTTTGTATCGCTAGTACAATGAAGATTGTTCGGACGAAATCTCTAATTTCCTGCCCCCATGTATGCCCTTACCCCGTAATAATAAAGCTGCTTCACGTGCTCATAAGTATTCTCTCAACCCCATCTTCGGTCGCACTGTTAAATTTCGTGATTCGTTTTTAAACCAGACTGTTCGAATATGAAACTGGCTGCTCATATTAGCATTCCCGCATGACTACTACATTCAACGATTCAAAAGAAATATTCATAGCCACTTCCGTCTCTATCCCCTTAATTCCCAAAAACCAATATCCTTCTCCCCTCACCGGAGCTGTGCTTCAGTACAAAAAGGGCAACCCCTCTAGTTCTGGTGACACATAAAAAAAAGATATCATCGGAATCGTACAGATTTTCAAATACTACAGCGATGAATACGATACGAAAAGGAATGACGAAGAAGAGAAATAGTGAAATATACCGCATCGGTAGGGACGAACCTGCTAGTTATCAGGTTATAGAAAAGAAAGTATAGAACTGATTTCGGAAACAGTGTCTGATACTAAAAATATCTTGAGATATCAGATGCTTTCTATCTGATTCAAATAATTTGCCAATAACATTAAGGGCCCATACATACCGAAACGACGATTTCGTGCAAAAATGGCTATTTTCGCACAGAAATTTCTGACAAAGCACTCAATATAATGAAAATTTGTTTTCATAATTTTAATCCTTGTTAATTTTACAAGAGCATGTTGGAAACAAATTTTTAAAATTATGTTTCGGAAAAAGTTTACAGCATAACTCCGGGTTGGTTTTTTTAAAAATGAGAAAAACTATACTTTTCGATGCGACTTATGACCTATAAGTCAGGCGACGACTATATATTAATTTTTGCAATCACAATAGAAAAAGGTTGCGACAAGTGCTTGACGGAAGAACATTTTCGATTTTTATAAGTTTTGTTAATAATAAATGGAGTTAAAAAAGAGCGTTTCTTATTGATTTTTTTGTTCGAATTTATGTTAAAACTGATGACTATGAAATTTTTTTAACACTGATATCGAAGAATAGATTGTTGTTAAGCTTCAATGAGTTCGGTATTAGTTTTCATAAAAAATACATCATAATTATTTGGAAATCAATCACTAAATTCTGCAGGGAAAATTGAAGCTCAGTATGCCTTGAGATGGCGACCAGAGCAGAGGTCGATCCGAGCCGATTTTTCAATCGGTTGGTCTCTTTTGCAAGATATTTGTTCGCTCTCAAGAGATTTGTCTTTTCCCCTTCGCATTTTCGATGATCGCTTGCATTCTTTGTATGTGTTGTCGCAGATCAAAGTTCGTAGGTGGTGAATGATGAGAAATCTATTGACCTATGCTTGTTGATAACTTTGTGTTTGTATTTTTTCCAATGCATCATTTTCTTTCCTTATTCCTTCGCGACCTATTTCCCTGCTTTCATTTCCGCTTCCTCTTTATTCTTGCACATTTCTTTAGTTGCATCTTCCTGCATCGATGTGGAAAAACTAATCATCACAGCATGTACGACTGGCTAGAAGTCGAGCAAATTACGACACGAAAAAGTGTTCAGAGAGAACAAAATCATTTACACTCTCGATTTTAAATCGTAGGCAAAATGATTTGAAGTCGATATCGACCGATGGTAGGTACGGCCGCTTAAACTATTTAAAATAATTTGACTAACTCTCTCTTCGTACACCCTCCAACTTAAAAATTGTACCATAATGATAAGCTACATACATACATCTTTCCTGTGCGAAAGGGTGTCAGACAAGGCTACATATTATCACCAGCCCTGTTTCTGGTGGTAATAAATGACATCTTGAAAACTGCACTGGAAGGTGGGGAAGGTAAAGGTCTTCAGTGGAGACTATTTAACATCTTAAGTCATCTTGATTATGCTGATGATGTCTGTTTGCTTGCACATAACCATTCGGACTTAGAGTCAAATGTTTGCAAGAGGCGGGACTGAATTTTTGGCGCATGCGTCAAATTTGTGTTATTACATGGTTTTACTACGTGAAAAGTAACCGTTCGATTTACCAAGAAACTGCAAACTTTTGTGAGCCAATGCCTCCGATGCATTTTAGAAATATTCTGGCGAGAAGTAGTCTCCAAAGTCGAACTTTAGAGTGCAACTGGACAGACTAAAATAGGCATTGAGATTCAAAGGCGGAAGTGGCAGTGGACCTGTCACATTTTGAGGAAACCAGAGCGAAACATCGCCAAGCAGGCTCTGGATTATAATCCTTAAGAAAGACGTCGGGTTGGTCGAACATGTAACACATGGAAGCAAGCAGTTGAGCAGGAGGCCAGAGGAATAAATAAGTCCTGGCAACAGCTTACGGCCAATGCTCAGGATCGCGCCTTGTGGAAGAGAGTTGTTTCTCTCCTGTGCCCCTGTACGGGGTCTTAATAGGAATTTGATAGGGGGTGCAAGGGGAGGGAGGTGTTAAGCAAAAATGACGGAAATTTTGAGTGATTTTTCAGGGCTCTGATGAAAGATAATTTTGAATGTCTATTCATCTATTTGATATAAATAGAAAAAAGGTAATAATTTGTTCCGAAATTGTTACATACCGACCACGCGGTCTAACGTGCACAAGGTGTTTCATGTGCATTGAAAAAAACACATAAACTGCAAATTTTTCAATGAAATTTTAAGCTAGAAACTTGAAAATTTGTAAAATGCATTTAAAAAAATTCCTAAATATATGAAATATTAACTGGTCGAATGAATACCTTTACAACTTCCACCCAATCCCATACAAAATTATTTTTTCGACCAGAAATCAATTATCACCTAGCTATTAAAAGCAATCAATTTAAAATTTTGCATAAGAACTTTTTAAAATAGTTGAAACAAAATTGCGTCAAAAGTTTTGAGATCGCGCTTGCCCGCAAATGTGTGATTTCGACCAATTTCATTAAATCAACTAATAACCAACAAATTAAAAGCTAAGCACTTAAAATTATATACGCTCAAGAGGAACGAAATAAAATTCTATCGCCCCTATCCTAAAAAAACCCAAACTTGCATAAATAAACGAATAAAAAATTTATTATATGTACTGGAGTTATTGATCGTATCCGCAATTAAGTGTTAAATTGACGACAGCCCTGCCCAGAAACCCTCTTCCACTTAGTAATCGCGAACTACTCTAACCTGCATATTGACTTTTCACGCATCTGCAACTTGTCCCAAGAATAATAAAGTTTCGCCCGACTTGTTGGCAGTTTATTTTGCATATAACACCGAACGTAGTATACCAAATGTTTTATGCTGAATTTAAATTTGGTAGCTTTTAGAATTTTCGAGAAAATGGAACATTTTTTGTCTGGATTTATGGCATTGGTACGAGAGGTGGCAGAAAGATTTTCAAACTGCTTAGCAACATCCAAATCACATTGCTTTGTCACAATTTTGAAGTCGATTGCTCTCATTTGTTCAAAGCAGAAATACTTTTTTTTTAATTTCTAATACAAATATTTGTATAGGTGGGGGTAGAACGAGTGAAGCGAAGTTGATTTTTCTTAGCAATTATTGAAATTATTAAGGGTCAAATTTTAGTAAAATTTTAAGTTTCTACTTTTACTTTATTACTAATGTGGATGGCTGCGTCTCAAACGTGAAAGAGAATACTCTGGTTCTCTTAGCGAACGAAGATTTACCTCCCCAAAGATGATTCTTGGAAGAATTGTTAAACTGTTTCCTTGCTCGGATGGTCGCATTCGCGTCGTAGATACTCATACTAATAAATGGGCCTAAATGCTGTTCTACATCCTCCTATACAAAAGTATTATTTGAATTTAAACAAATCAACCAAAACCAAACAAATTAAAAGCTAGGAACATGAAATTTTGCATCAACATCTATCAAGAGAAACAAAATAAAACTGCACCATTTCTATGATACTTGCACCTACTCTACCCTCTGCCATACAAATGTTTTGTTTCATTAAGATAAAATAAACCGAATTTCTTAGAAATTCTATCGAACTTCGTCTATGAAACTAACATTCTATTTAGCGTATGTTGTGCGTGATTCAAGTAATCAATAAAAGCAATATTAATTATGGACAAACCTAAATTTGCACAAATAAACAACTGAAAAATCAATTTTCTAATCTTCCCTTTCCACCCTAACCTGCGTATTAACTTTCTACGCATCATCAACTGGTCCCAGGAAATATAAAGTTGCGTCCGACTTGTTGGCAAATATTTGTTATAATAATGAATCAAGAAAATTATCAAACGTTTCCTAAAATTTGATGTACGTTACCATATGATCGATTTTGCAAAATTGAAAAGCGTGAAAATTAAGGTGAGGCAAAACGTTTTTTAGTGTAAGCAATAGTTGTGTAAATTACTGAGTCTATGTATCGCTATTATTAGTTATCCAATATTTAAAATGATGACTAATTATAATCCTTCATGGGAAAGAGTTTTTGGAATAAAAGCATATTTCAATGAGGGTTTGTTGTCTTCTTCTTCTTTTTCAATGGCACTACAACCCAAATCGAGCTCAAAGAGAGTTTGATACTACTAAAATAAATCCTTAAGACCAAATATTCTCCTTAGAATTGAACATCTTATAAGATCGCTGCATGCACGTGATTTTCTGAGAAATTTTCTATTTTCTTATGCATTCTTTTTTGTTTTGCATAATACAAAAGAGATAATGAAACATCGTCCCGGTTAGTTGCGTCTGTTGCCCATTTTGCAAATGAAAAACTGTTTGCTTCCCTTTAGTACCACTTGGGCGTAAAAAGAATTATCTCCAGAGATGGTGTCATCACCTGAAAAGCTCTACTTCGCTTATGAAGACAACTCATTTTGCAGCGTGCCGTAACGTTCGTGTGCTGCTCCTTAGCTCCTACGAAAAACTTGTTGTTTTGTACACCCCCGATTTTATACGAATAGTACAAGCAATTTAAACTTGATAGAAGGAAGTACACTATAGGTGCATTGTGTCGCATTTGTACAACCCCCGTTCGCCACCTCCACACGATATTAAGGTACAGAATAATAACAGGTGTCTCATTAGCATATAAATGAAATCGAACTCGTTATAATGTTTAGTGAAAAGCATCGTCCTATGCAGATAACAACGACCCTGACAAACAGCTTATCGTCCAGGACCAAAATTTGATGTTGAACTTTTCTCCAAGTGTATCCTTTTGGGTAATAAAGGTGTGACTGTTGCACTTTTCTGAGCTTATTAACACCTCAAAATCGTTTCATAATGTCACTGTATCTATGTAAGCATTTTTTTTGAAGTTCTGCTTAATAGCTCAAAGGATATAACAAGTTTTTATTGAAATGAGTATGACAGCGTTGAATCGCTTTTTCATGGCATGAAATTGAGTAAAGGAAGAATCTGCTTTATTTAAAAAAAAATTAAATTTTTTTCTTGTATCTCTTATTCTTAAGGTATTTCGGGAGTATAGGGCAAGATGGTTAATATGCCGCAATTATACGATAGAGAAATGAGTTTCCACACCACGTCCCAATCTCGAACATTTTCGGTTGTTCCCTCGTGGTCGTAATTACAAGCTTTGATCCATCGAGTTGAAAAAAGCAGAAGTTTTTTGTGATGAAAATCGAGGTATGTACCAAAATAGCTTCACTAAACGTTTCGTTAGTCATGTCTTTAATTGAATGTTATATTGTAAATATAAAACCCACTTTATAAAGCTAGTCGGCTTTTATAATTTTAATTGGAAATCTTAAGCGATGCGTCTGTGCCATCTGTCGCTTTTGATTTCTGTGTGCTATTACCCTGTACTCCCGAATTTACATTTTTTGTCGTATTTTCGTACGATTTATACCACATGGGGCGTATTACTCAAACGATTTTTGATGCGTATATTTATCATATCATATATCATATCTGCCCCCGTACTTCGCATGGGTGTTTCATAAGTAAAGGAAAGACATTTTGCAAAATAGTAGAATTTAGTTTTACTATTGTGAACCTAAAATACTACACAGCGTTTTCTCTGCCTTTGTCCATGTCTCTGAACAATTCGAAGTTGAATTCCCGGAGAGTGTTTCTTCAACGAGTTGAGTGATCTCCGGTCCCTTGAACCGATGAACATTAGTTTCACCGGTAGTTCAGGCTGGCTGAATAATATGTAGCTCCACTTGGGAAAAAACGGTAGCTTACAATGGGCACACTGGTGGCCTACGTACATTGGTGTCCAACCCATCCACGAACCTAACCTAACCTAACCTAACCTACTCTATAATTGTAGCTACACTATTAATTTTTTGTTTCTCGGTGCATATTGTAAAAAAAATCGTTGCTAAACATACTATTACACAAAAACATAACACGACGATTGGGCCAAGAGCCTAATCATGCAATACTTTAGATGGAAGAAAATTTTGTTTAAGTTTAAGAAATTTCATATGGGGAGTGGTAGAAGCGATGACGGCATTGAACTAATTTTTTCACTTTTTCACATCATGCTAGACTTGCTATCAAAATGATTTTTACAAAATTTAAGCTTCAAAAATTTAAAAGGTACCGAGAAAATTGGTGTAAAGGAGCTAGTGAAACTATGCAGTTTATATGGGAGGTGGCAGAAGATGTGGGGAGTTCTTAATGACTTTTTAGAAATAACTGCAAGCATGTTTTTAATTTCAGATCAGTAGCATTCATACTTTTCAAGAAAATCGATTTTTTGTAAAGTTGCGAAATTGTGTTTTGTTGTGTGGGCGGGGTTAGAACGAGTGAAGCTAATCGTCCAGTTTCTTTCGGTCTTACGAACAATTTTAAATAAATATTTAGTGCACAATTGTAGCTTGATAAATTTTATAGGTACTTGGTAAATTAGTTTGAAGCACTTCATGAAAAAGTGCGGTTTGTATGGGTGGTGGTAAAAGGAGTGGGGGGATTCAAATAATTGTTTTATCCTAGATTGAAATTACCGAAGAATTAAAATATTCCTAATTTCAGATCAATATGTTAAATGATAGAGAAAATGCGTTTAATATCGAATTTTGTATGGGAGGGAGTAGAAGGAGTGGAGTGATTTGGCCCTTTCTCGGATTTGCCAAAAACAATGTGTACAAAATTTGAACTGTCGTGTTCTCGAGCTAGAGAGGAGACGGATGGACATCTGATTTTGAGATTTTTGAGTGATTATATGAACTTCTGTATCATTCATTTTTTCTTCGAGCCTTATTTCCTAGCGTTACAAACTTTGTGGCAAACTTAAAACACTGTCAGATTTCATCTGGAGTATAATTAAAGTTAGGGTGTAGACTAGTGGGTAGCGTGTTGTTCTACAGAAGGTCGTGAGTTCAAATTCGAGTCGACGCATAATTCCAGCACACTGCCTACTTGGATATACTTTGGTCACCTCAATCTACTAAAAATGAAAATTTCGTTGAAAGAGGGTTGTGCGAAGGTCTAACAACCCATGCACAATAAATAATGAAAAATGTTAAGGAACCTGAAGGTCAGGAGGCCAAGGCACCATGTGGGCTGTAGTGCCATTGTAGATGAGATGGTACACTTAAAGTTATGAATTATTCAAAGATTTCAACACATTTGCTCAAATACCAAACTATAAACACTACAGTTTGTTATCATCCACTCTGATTACACGATTTCTGTTATCATTCAAATCAGTATTAAATATGTCGAGAAAATTACACAAATAGTTGCCAATTTGCATTATGCGTTCGATTAGAGCATCTTTACAACAGTTGAAATAAGTTATGTAATCTTGTTGTTCGAGATGGAACACGTAAGTTTGTAAGTTGTATCGTAGTAAATTCGGACCATTAACTAAATTGTGCAGTAATTTAAGTAAAAAAGCGGCTTCTGAGCATTTTCTTTTAATTTCAAGTAATGGTGTGTTAAGAAAAGACATAAGAAAAGAGTAATCAGTATTATCAACAAAGGAGAATCCCAGTTTATAAGCAGCATTTCTAAGAACGTTGAACTATTCTAAATTTTCGTATTGCGTAAGAAGAAGACTCTTCCGACTAAGCCCCTTTGCAATCTATTTTATCTGTCATTCACTTCAGGACACTTTCCAACCATGTTAGAAATGGTGAATGTCCTGCGAATCCCTAAGAAGGGAAACAAAGCGATTCGCTCAAACTACCGCCCCATTGCTGTTACTTCAGTGCTATCGAAAGTGGTGGAAACGGCTGTCAATCGCAAACTAGTTAGTTACCTTGAAGATAACCATATTATCCATGGTTGCCAATACGGGTTCCTTTCTGTGCGATTCACTGGAGATCTCCTTGTCCATCCGACTGAACGTTGGAACATTCGCATTCATAGTAAATACGATGAAGGCTAAGTACTGGTTCTTGACATTGCGAAGGCATTTGACAGAATTTGACATAACGGTCTTTTAGTAAAACTCATGTCCATTGTTGTTTATTTATTTATTTATTCATTTGAGCTCTTGAACAAAAAGATTACAATTTCAATTAAACAAAAGCGGAAACGCTGTTAACGCTATCCATATCCAATGGATTGAGAGTTTCCTTTTTGAACGATCGATGCGAGCCGTTTCAGATCGATTCCGGTATCCCTCAAAGCTCTGTTCTACCCTCCATTATCATTTTAATCTTCACTAAAGAACTTTTGTCAATAACACTCAATCCAATTCATAGCTTTTACTCCGTTCCTGAAGCTCATCGTGCTTCGGTGAATTCTAAGAGTATCGAATTATACGATTCATTTGTCCTGGAATTCAACAATGACCTACAGCTCAGATCGGGCTTTGGCCTCCTGACATGCAGATTTCTTAACATTTTTCATTATTTATTGTGGAAGAGTTGCCAGACCTTCACACAACCCTCCATCTACGAATTTATCATAGTGTGTAGTGTGTTGGAATTATACGTCGATTGGGATTTCAACTCACAACCTTCGCATTGTAGACCAACACGCTGCCCACTAAGCTACACACTAGCTAATCCTGAAATGGGACTGGAAAAATAGAGCAGATTTCAATGCCCCAAAAACTCAGACCTGTCATCTAGCCCATAAAAACGATGTTCAGGTGAGTTCTTTGAATATAATTTTCGGTAACGTACAATTACACTCTTCAGAAGAATTTACATTACTTGGCATATAACTTAACAAACAGCTCAATTACGTTCCGTCTAGTTAGAGATGAGACTATAACAGCTTCCATAGATTCCCTCGAATATCATAGAAACGTCGCGGTACTCAGCGTTTACTATCGATATGCAGCGAAGAACTGTCCAACCCTATATCTCCTCTTTTCAAATATCTCAGGAATACTCGGCAAGCCGCACGCGCCCATTAGTTCACTGTTAAACCTTTATCGTCGCGTACAGTGAAGGATAGTCAGTCCCTCATCACCCGCACATCAAGACTGAGGAATTCATTGCCGTCCCACGTATTGCCATCAACTTACAATGGTCAGTGTTTCAAGGTTAACATCACCGATAATTTAAACTCTCCCCTTGAGAAACCCCCTTGTAACCCCTTCGCTCACCCACCCTATACTGACTGTACATTTAATGCATTAAACGGCGACCCCTTAAGTTATGATCGATGCTTTTAAAAAAAAAAGAAAACAAAAAAAAAAAGTAGAAGCATATTCAAGCCTACTGCATACAAGTGAGAAATATAGAATGTCGACAGTGTTGAAATTTCGTTAGAGTTTCTTGTAATGAAGCCAAGCACTCTATTGGGCTTATTAGCAATGCTTTGAATATGTTCGATGTAACAAAGGGAATTATCAAAAATTACTCCTGGATCAATTACAGATTTAACTGAGAAGGAATTTTAGATCGAATATAACAAAAGTGGTGACATCTTGGGATATCGATTTCGAGACCATTCGAACAACATTAGTTAGAAAAGTTATCCAGATTCCGCTGCAAAAATTCCCCATCCACAGGGGAACTAATGGCTTTAAATGTTTGGCAGTCATCCGCAAAATAGTAAAAATTCTAAATCAATAAAAATGGAACTAATATCGTTAATGAAGAGTAAAAAAAGCAACGGCAGGTGTGATCCTTGAGGGACGCCAGATGTAGCAGATAAGGAATTAGAGTGGCAGCTATTGATTTTAACGACCAATAATCGTATACTAACGTAATCTCTAAATCTGTTCAGTAGATTTCCACAAAATCCTGATTTGTTTAACTTTATGACTAACAGTTGCAAATACAATTTTTCGAGCAGGATCTTTTGACATATTTTAAATTGCAGATCAGTAGCATTCACACTTTTCAGGAAAACTCACTATTGCAAAGGCGTAAAGCCCAATCGTGCGATACTCTAGGTGAAAGAGCAATTTTTTATTTTAAGAAATTTTGTAGGGGAAGTGGTAGAGGGGATGACGACATTGAACTTTTTTTACATCACGCTAAGGTTGCTATCATAATGTTTAATACAAAATTTAGGATTCAAAAATTTAATAGGTACTGAGAAAATCAGAAAATCAGAAAATCATTTAGTGAAGCTGTGCAGTTTGTATGGGAGGTGGTAGAAGGAGTGTGAAGTTATTCATGACTTTTTAAGAAATAACTGTGAACATCATTTAATTGACATATTTTAAATTGCAGATCAGTAGCATTAATACTTTTCAGGCAAATCTAATTTTTGTAAAGTTGTTGAATTGTGACAAATTGTATGAGAGGGGTTAGAAGGAGTGAAGCTAAACACCTAATTTTTTTCGGTCTGACTAATAATTCTAAATAAATATTTAGTGCATAATTTCAGCTCGAGAAATTTCATACTTACTGAGTAAATCGGTTTTTAGTATTTCATAAAAAAGTGCAGTTTGTATGGTAGGTGGTGGAAAGAAAGAGAGGACTCAAATAATTTTTATGCAGGAGATTGGATTTATTATAGAAGTAATATATTAAAAATTTCAGATCAATAGCTTTTATACTTTTTGAGCAAAGTCGTTTAATGTCAAATTGCGAAATTGTATCATTTTGTATGAAAGGGGGTAGTAGGGGCTAATCATCTAATTTTTTTTTATCTTACTAATAATTCTAAATAAATACTCAGTGCACAATTTCAAATTGATAAATGTGTACGCACTGAGTAAATTGGTTTAGAGCATTTCATGAAAAAGTGCAGTTTGTATGGGAGGGGGTAGAAGGGGTGGAGCGATTTGGCCCGTTCACGAACTTGTCCTTACTTTGTGTGAAAAACGACGTGTACAAAATTTGAACTTTCTAGATCAATGCGTTCTCAAGCTAGAGAGGACACGGACGGATAGACAGACAGACTGACGGATGGACGGACGAACATCCGGTTTTGAGATTTTTGGGTTATAATATGAACTTCTGTATCATTTATTTTTTTCTCCGAGCCTTATTTCTTAGCGTTACAAACTTTGTGGCAAACTTATAATACTCTCAGATTTCATTTAGAGTATAAAAAGTACAGTTTGTATGGGAGGTGCTGGAAGGAAGGGGAAAAATATAATTTTTATACAGCAGATTGAAATTATTATAAAAGTAATATATTCTAAATTTCAAATCAGTAGCTTTCATGCTTTTTGAAAAAAAACCGGTTATTGTCGGATTGCGAAATTGTGTCATTTTGTATGGGAGGGGGTAGAAGGGGTAAAGCTAATCATCTAATATTTTTTGGTCTTACTAATAATTCTGAACAAATACTTAGTGCACAATTTCAAATCAATAAATTGTATACGCTTTGAGTGAATTGGTTTAGAGAATTTCATGAAAAAATACAGTTTGTATGGGAGGTGATAGAAGGAGGAGGAGGACACAAATAATTATTATACAGTAGAATGAGATCATCATAAAAGTATTTTATTCCAAATTTCAGATCAATAGCGTTTATACTTTTCGGGAATAGCAGTTTATTGACAAATTGCGTAATTGTGTCATTTCGTTTGGGAGGGGGTAGAAGGGGTGGAGCGATTTGGCTCGTTCACGGACTTGTCCTTACTTTTTTGTGACAAACGACGTGTACAAAATTTGAACTTTCTAGATCAACGCGTTCTCAAGTTAGAGAGGACACGGACGGACATCCGGTTTTGAGATTTTTGAGTGATTATATGAACTTCTGTATCATTTATTTTTTTCTCCGAGCCTTATTTCTTGGCGTTGCAAACTTTGTGGCAAACTTGTAATACTCTCAGATTTCATCTAGAGTATAATTAATGTATCTAAAATTTCAGATCAATCCATTTTTTACTTTTCGAGCGAACCCGTTTATTGTCGAATTCCAAAATTGTGTCGTTTTGTATGGGAGGGGGAAGAAGGAGTAAGGTTAACGTCTGATTTTTTTTGGTTTTACTAAAAATTTTATATAAATACTCAATGCAAAATTTCAGTTTGATAAATTTTGTGTGCACTGTGTAAATTTATTTAGAACATTTCATGAAAAAGTTCAGTTTGTATGGGAGGTGGTGGAAGGAGGTGGACACAAGGACACAAATAATTTGTATACAGCAGATTGAAATCATCATAAAACTAATATATTCCAAATTTCAAATCAATCGATTTTATGCTTTTCGAGCAAACCCATTTATTATGAAATTGGAAATTGTGTCATGTTGTCTGAAAGGGTAGAAGGGGTCGCGTGGTTTAACCCGTTCACGAACTTGACTTTGTGTTATTGTGAAAAATGACGTGTACGAAATTTGAACATTCTAGCAACGCGTTCTCAAGCTAGAGAGCGTACAAACGGACGGACGGACATCCGGTTTTGAAACTTTTGAGCGATAACAAATACTTCTGTACCCTTGGCGCTTCTGTGCGAGCATTATTTCTTGACGTAACAAATTTTAGAGTAAACTTATAATACTCTCAGAATCCATATTGATTATAATTATTAGTAAGACCGAAAAAAATTATACGATTAGCTTCGCTTCTTCTACCCCCTCCCATACAATATGACACAATTTCAACAGATCGTAAAATCTCGATTTTCATGAAAAGTATGAACGCTACTGACCTTCAATTTAAAACATGTCAATTAAGTAATGTTTATAGTTATTTCCGAAATAGTCATTAAACATTTCCCACTCCTTCTATCATCTCCTTTCACTAAACCTAATACGCTATGTTTTTCATTATCATCATCATCAATGGCGCTACAGCCCAAGTCGGACCTTGGCCTCCTGTATGCTTCGTCTCTAATTTTCTCGGTTCCATGACCGCGTCCTTCATGTTGAAAAATTCAGAAGCGATTTGCAGTCTTCGTCGATTTAATCATCCAAAAGTTTTCTCGGTTTTGCGACTGGCCATTTTCCTTCCGCCTTTCCTTTTTGCACACGTTTTGGTATTCTTCTGCCTTCCATTTGCTATACATGACCAGCGTACTGTAGCTTTCGATGTTTAATGAGAGTAGAGACTTCAGTCAAAAATGGTATACAATTCCTAATTGTGAATTCTCCATTCGCCTTGTTCTCTCACTGGTCCGAGGATTTGTCGTAATACTTTCCTCTCGAAGGCGCTAACCATTTTTCCTGATGCATGTACTAACGTCCACGTCTCACTGTTATAGCAGAGTATAGGCCCTATACGTCTAATTATGGTTAGATCCGCAGCTTCGTTTTTCTATGCACGCCTTTAATAAAATCGATAATAAAATGAACGGAGTAGTATGTCCTGCTTGCTACTATTATGCGTCTATTGATTTCATTCGTCTTTGGAGAGACTGGCTCCTAAATATATAAAATTGTCCACGTTTTCTATATTTTAGTCTGCTATCGTTATATTCTGTCTGATTGACGTGTTTCTTCGTGATTGCTACATATCTTTCGTTATGTTTTCGTTTATGCGTAACCAACTTCTCGTGCTGCTGTGCCAAGATTAACGAAGACTTCCTTGGCGCCCAGTTGTGATCGCGCCATTATGATTATGTCGTCTGCGTAAGCTACTATCTGTGATAATTTAAACAGTAGCATCCTTCTGGTGTCAACTGGGAGTTTTCTTGCGACGTATTCCAAAGTCAGATTAAAAAGTTCAGGTGCAAGGCCTTGCTTGCAAGTCGTTCTGGATCCTTAATTGGCATGTTCAGTTCATCATTATAAACCTTGTCAGTCGGACGAGTTTCGCTGGTATTCCAAATTACAGCATTATGTTGTTCAGTGCAATTCAATCGATATTGTCGCATGCTAGATTAAAGTCTACGAATATCTGGTTCACGTCGATGTTATACTGCCTGCATTTTTCTAGCACCTGTTTCACTGTGATAATTTGATCCGTAGTTGATCGTCCTCTGAATCCACCTTGGTATTCTCTTATTATGTTTCCGGCATAAGGTTTAACTCGGGACTCCATGATCTTTGTAAATGTTTTGTAAAACGTGCACAGCAGTGAAATCCTTCTATAGTTTTCTAAGCAGATTTTGTAGCCCTTTTTGTAAATCGGACATAAAAAGTTTGTTGCTTTCATAATTTTGGAGGAAATTGAACATTTTTGACGGAATTTATGATATTTGTATGGGCAGAGAAAGTGGGAGATTTCGGATGATTTCGAATCTGCTTATCAACAACCTAATTGCATTGCTTTGTTACAATTTCAAAGTCGATAGCTCTCATATGTTCCAAGAAGAAATACTTTTCTTGAATTTCAAAAACAAAAATTTGTATGGGAGGTGGTATAAGGAGTGAAGTGAAGGCGATGTTTTTTTAGCATTTATTGCAATTATTAAGAGACAAATTTTGGCAAAATTTCAAGTTTCTACTTCTTCTAGTTTCTATGAAAATCGATTAAATGCATTTATGAAAATTCTGCATTTATATGGGTGGGGGTAAAGGGGTATTCGAATCAAAATCTAATTTTTTGACATCAATCATATTTATAATAGCTTATTGTTCTCAAATTTCAAAGTTGATAGCTTTAACGGTTTTGGAGAAAAATAATTTAATTGAAATTCTGAAATTTCGTGAAATTTGTATGGGACGGGGTAGAAGGAGTGAGGTGAAGTTGATAGTTTTTCCAAAATTAGCTGTAATTGTAATAAAATTAGTTTTAACAAAAATTGGTTTTTTTAACTCTGCTAGTTGCAGTGATCAGATCAATATTTTTTGAGGTTAAGGATATTTACATCGTTATACTGTAACCTAATTTTCAAGTCAATAGTTGAAATGGTTTCGGAGAAAAATCAATTTCATTAATTTTTGAAATTTCATGAAATTTGTATGAGAGGGGGTAGAAGGAGTGGGGGGATATGGCCCGTTCGCGAACTTAAAGTTACTTTTTTGCTAAAAATGACATAGGACAAATTTTAGTATGATAGGACAAATTTTAGTATGATAGGTCAAAGCGTTCGAAAGTTATGTTGTAGACAGACGGACAGACGGTCGCTCGGAATCGAAGTTTTTGATCAACAATAAATATTTCTGTTCCCTTAGCGACTCTGTGCGAGTATTATTTCTTAGCGTTACAAACGGTAAGGCAAACACAATATACTCCCAGATTTCATCTACAGTATAAAAATGTTTTAGCAATGCCTTCATGGGCTGACATTACCAACTTCACCTCTCCATCGTTGGTAAATTTTCTTCCCCGAAGTTCTTTCTGCAGTTTTGGGAACAAATTGTAATCGTTAGGGGTCAGATCTGAACTATAAGAGGGGTGGTTCAATATTCCGTAACCGCATTTCTGTAGGGCAGCCATTACAACGTGACTCTTGAGAACAGGTTTGTTGTCGTATTTTCTTTGATGATATCCTTTAATTTTTGTAGCAGGTTGGTATAATATCGCCCTGTAATATGCTGTCCTTTTTCTTTATAGACGATCACTAAAACCCCCTCTGAATCCCAAAAAAAAGTGGCCATGATTTTTCAGCGCATTGTGAGACCGTAAACTTCTTGCGAGTGAAATAACTTTACGGTAGCACTGCACTAACTCCTGCTTTAGCTTATAGTGATTTATATTCGGCAAAAAAATGTGACCCGTTTTTGCCCTTAATGTTTTTTCTAGCAGTTCCTATGTTCTATTGTAAAAAAAAATTCTGCCCTGCTAGAAAAATGGTTTGCGCACTAGGTAAAACTTGACCTGAAAATGCACATTTCTTGCCCCGAATTTTTCGGCGGTGCAACTCAATTGACCTGTAATGTACAACATGAAAAAATAAATCCTTTGACAACATCGGCAACAAATTTTTACGGATAGATCTTACTTAAAAGGACTTAATACTTTTCATGAAGCTTGCGATATGAGTGCATACGTAACTTTTCTTAATTTTTCCAAAATCTTCACAGGATCGTTTAGAGCTAACAAGACAAATTCAACCGGTTTGTTTTGACAGTTTCGAAAGGCAATTAGATGTTCAGTATGCTTCAGCCAACATGATAAAAAAAATGCAAAAAACTTGCACTTAAAGTGTTCTATTGTAAATTGACCTGACTGACGGAACTGAGAAAAATGAGTGCAAAACTGCAATAATTTTGCATTTTAAAGGGCAAAAACGGATCACATGTTTTTGCCGAATAGAAATCACTATTAGTCTCGTACTGATGAGCCCAAATTTTGTCTCCAGTAACAATCCGGGTCAAAATTTCATCCCTGTTCTCGCTAACTCGCGCTGCTTTTTCTCAGTATTCATCTTGCGCTGATCTTAAATATGCCAAAATGATCGTGGACGATTTTTAAAATGATTGTATCTGATGCTCCAACCATTTTTGCGATTTGTTTCTTCTTTAAACGGGAGCAAGTTTATCCACTATTTCGATGATTTTTAAGAAAGGGAAGTCAAATTGGAAGGTGTTATCCAAAGTGCTGTCATCTGCGAAACAATGAATAGGATTGAGAGTAGATGACATAAGGTCACTTATGAAGACTAAAAAGAGGGTAGGAGATAATACTGAGCCCTGAGGGGCGCCGGAATCAATGGAAAATTGTGTAGAAGTTACTCCGTCTAGCACGACTCCAATCGAGCGCTCGGAGAGAAAACTCTCAATCCTTTTAAAATAAGCAATGTTAAAATCATAGGCCTTCAGGTTGGCTAAGAGACATTCGTGCCAAACTCTGTCGAACGCCTTAACAATGCCAAGAGCCTCTCTCTGAATCCTTCTCCTTCTTCGAATTTGAGGATGCAGGGGCTCCAACGCTCGGTTAAATAGACAAGGAGATCGCCAGTTGAATATCTCGAGCGAAATCCATATTGGCGGTCATGTATGAGATTTTTATCTACGAGAAAGTTGACTAGCCTGCGATTGAACTGCTAGTACCTCCAACTCAAAGCTAGAGTAATTTTGCTCTACCGTCGACGTTTTTTTGCTCATGCAATAGATAGGTCATTATGTAGACTTTGTTGAAAATAATAGCTCCATATCCATGCTGTGACGCATCCGTTTGTACTTCCATTCTGACTCCTTGTTGCTATATATAAAATACAGGCTTGATGCTAGGTGCGGTCTTCAGTTCGATGAATGATTTTTGTTGCTGTTCTTCGAATTTAAATTTTGCATCTTGTGGTGAATTAAGTTTTTATTTTTGGCTTCCCTTACATTTTTCTTAGGTCCACAATTGTGACTTTGGTGCTCGTAATAGTTGTTTGGCTTCTTCGTTCTTCGCACATTGACTCTCGTTATACCGCCTTCATATAGCATAGGTGGTCATAAACTGATGCTCACACTAATGAGTCGATGGAAACGAGCAGTTTAGCAGGAGGACGAAAGAATTATTGAGCTCTGGCGTAAACTTATATCCAATGTTCAGGAGCACGCCTTGTGGAAGAGAACTGTCTCTGTCCTATGCCCCTATAAAGGTTTTAACAGAAAATTTGTGATTTTGCAGTAGATCATTCAAATGCTCTTTCTTTGGTATAAATCTTTTCCAAGCATACTCATTCAGAAGCTGCAGATAATCTAGCTGATCTTATTCCTATAGCATGCGTCCTTTCCTAAGGGGTTTCTCCTACTCATTTCAATAAAATACGGTGGTCGAATTTATCAAAAATTTGTCGATATAATGTTATTCTTTTTCCTATTACACATAAGTGTAAGATAAACAATGAGTCATCAACAGTACAGTAGTGAATAAAAACGACTGAATTCAATAAACTGATGCAAGAGATTTTTATCAAATTGCATTCTAAACTGAAACAGCACACCACAAACAACTTAACCTACTTTCTATATGCTGTCTATTCAATATGAAATAGCTGCCAGATTCCAGCTATAGTAGTTTAATCTAAATTCATTCGTCCTCAAAGCTTTGTCTTTCACCCGTCATTATAGAATCGTTTGGTGTAGGTTAAGTTGACCCCAAACTATTCCACATACCCTCATTCCATTTATTTACACAATTCTCGTATATCAATTTCGATATCTCTCTTTAACACAAATACTCGAATATAGAGACAGAAACCTCTTTAATGGACCACAATTGCTCGACCGCCGAACATAGTTTTGTGGTTGAACTATAAATTTTGTGCAACCACCTCCACACACAGGGCCACATACCCGCTGAGAATATGGGTAACTATAGTCTTAAAGAGCATAATCAATAGTCATCTGGGATCTGATGTCTCCTTGAAGACCATTAAGTCTTCTCTACATCTGAACTGGTAAAGTTGGGCAGAACATACTGACATTGCGAGCTGAGAAGCAGCATAGTATGACCTCTTAGCTTAGCTTCGGCAAACTGTTGCGTGCTATTCGAGTGTTATCGCATTGGAACATAGTTGCCTCATATTCGACGACTGTAGGTACTCCATATCGGCTCGATCCTATATAACTGTAGTGGCCTAACCTATTCTAGGCTTCTTAATTCTAAGTACTTACTTTTAGCTAAAGACGAACACTGCAATAGCAACTGTTCGCAATATCTCTTACGGATTGTTTCAGTCCAGTATAGTTCAGAGCAGATGCGAGGTGGATACCCTTGTGGTCGACGTAAATCTCCTGAAACAATATTTGAAGAAGTTATGGGCCACTTGGAAATAATCCTCTAAGGGCATACCATCATAGCAAAGAAGGATCTAATATACGAGTATGTGCTTAATGCCCATAGTGTATGGGGATCTAGAGGCAGGATTGGCGTTCACTACTTACATTTCATGGCAGAGCAGCTTCGCCTTCCAATGAATTACAATTCTCTTGTACTCTTATATGCTCAAGTCCTAGGTATGATTACATTCTTTGAAATGATATTGAGATAAGTCTTTATAGATATTAATAAATGGTGTGTGGGATTATTGTTCGATTTTATTATTATGATTGAAGATTTAGGCCGAATGCCTGCGGAGATTTATTACGTATTGATTTAAGTGGAATATTTTTCAATTTGATATAACTTTATTGCGTATATCTTTTGCAGTACTGTTTCCTCAATATTATACTTTATTTATTTTTTCTATTTAGCTTAGATAAAGATAACTGATTTCAATTGATGGTATTTTCTCAATGCATACACTTCTTTAATCCTAGAGCGTAAGTACCGAAAGAATGGATTTTCCCTTTTTTCAAAAAGTTTTTTATAATTGTTTCGATGCAGTGGCTATGTTTGATCAATTTTATGCTCACGAGCTATTGATTTAGAGTTTAGACAGAGTTCTTTACCACTAGGAAATGACATCCATTAAAGCCAATGACCCAAAGCTTTTATAAATAGTAAGTGATTACTAGTAATATGTTGGCAATTTAAAATGTCTTATTATCCATGAAAGCGAAGCGAAGATGGTTAGGTTATGCAATCACACTATTGACAACATCTGGTGCAATAAATAAATATTTTTATTTATTTGTGTAATATAACAAAAACATTACAGAGCTATGAATGGGCGTAAAGCCCAATCATGTGATAGTTTTGTTGAAAAGGAAAAGATAGAAAAAATGTCATCTCAAATTCTTTCGAATAGTGAATAGTTGTATGGGAGGTGTTAGAAGCAAAGGCGGGAGGCTTATAATTTTTGTATATGACAACGAATGTCGTATGCAAAATACTTCGTGCTGAATTTAAGGTTTGTAGGTTTCATAATTTTCAAATAAATTGGACATTGTTTTTCTGAAATTGAGGCATCCGTTTGGGAGGTGGCAGGGAAGTGGATGGTTTTGGATAATTTTGAAACTGCTTATCAACATTCAACATGCGTTATACCAATTTTAAAGTCGACAGCTCTCATTTGCTCGAAAGGTAAATGCTTTCCTTGAATTTTTAATTTAGAAATTTGTATGGGAGGAGGTTAAAGGAGTGAAGTCAAGTTAATGATTTTTTTAGCATTTACTGCAATTATTAAGGAACAAACTCTTCGCAAGTTTTAACCATCTACTTTTTCTAGTTTTACTTGAAATTGATATAATGCATTTAACGAAATTATGTATTTGTATACTCCATCTACCCTTCTACTATCAATATTCCGTCATCAATGATATTTCTGTCGTTACACTTTCAACAAAACTTCAAGTCGATAGCTTCGACAGTTTCAGAGAAAAATATTTGAACCGAAATTTGTATGGAGTGAGGTGAATTTGATAATTTTTTCAAAAGTGATTTGTAACATAATGTTATTGAATAAATTTAGTTTTTCATAAAATAAAAATATATAAAAATTAAGAATTTGAAAATAACCTAATAAATGCCCTTCTGGCAACACTATTGCTCAATTGGAATGTCAAATTGTTGTTGTAAGATTTTTTGAATAAATACCACAACTCTGAGTGAATAAAATCATTCTATGCACTTGCACTGCACTGAGAACAGCTCTCGGTCGGTCTTGGAATTAAAATCTTTCCTAACAAACCTAAACCTTGCGTTTTATTAATCTAACCCAAAAACTCCCTTCCTCTACGCGGCACTATAAAAGCATAGTCTGCAGTTCACTTTGTCTACCCTATGACTACCTAAGCCTCGAACCACACCAAAGAAGAAGAGCAACTCTACAGCCAAAGGTTACATTAGCGCCCAACTAGAGGCCAAGGGCAGCCATAAGATAGCGAAAGCGAATACATCGGAAGGTATTCCGACAAACGAAAGCTCGAATTTGACTACACGATCGCAAACAAAGAAAGAAATGACGGTCGCAATGACGGACGACCAATTCAAAGCCCTCATTGAATCACTTCAGTTGAATTCGGCTGCACGTGTAAACGCATACACACACAAGGGTAGCTTTACGACGTGCACCGCACGATACAGTGGAGCTCGATCAATTTCTGCCGTGAACGAGTTCATCAATAAAGTCAATATTTTTAAGAATTGTGAGAATATTGAGGACAAAGAGGAACTAGAAGGCATCACACTATTATTTGATGATATTGCTGGTGGAGCGGGGTAAAAAGCGAGATCAGCACGTGGGATAGTGCGATTGATCGTATACGCAGTACATTTGCACCAAGCAAACCCGCATACCAGATCTACTTAGAGCTTTTCAAGAACCATCAAGGGGAAAACATCCCAACAGACGTCTTTGTATGCGAAAAAAGGGCACTTATGGCTCAGCTGCCAGCTGACTGTCGATCGGAAAGACAGCAAATTGATTTAATATTCGGTTTACTGAAAATAATTGTTCGGCAACATATTTCGCGAGAGAAAATTCAAACGTTCGAAGAACTATTAAGTAAGGCTCGCGAAGTGGAAAAAAACGAAATTGAAAAAAAAAGCCATAATAATGGAAGCAAAAAAGAAAAAATGTACTTTCTGCTATAGTTCAGGACATTTAGTACATGAGTGTCAAAAAAAACAAAAGAGTGAAACAAAGCCTACACAAACAAAAATCGTGCAAAACAATGCTGTTAGTGAAGTCTTTACTCCCAAACTCAAGTGTTATGGTTGTGGAAAGCCAGGAGTAGTTAAAAGTAAGTGCGACAGGTGCAACAAAAATCCACCAACTGTTACCGAAGTCGGCTTTTGTGCCATAGACGCAAAATAAACAGGACTTCCAGTACGCCAACGACCAGCTATAAACGTCAATATAGGTGGAGTAGACGGATGCGCATACATTGATACAGGAGCTAGAATCAGTGTCGCAGGTTTCAATCTACACTAAATCTTTGTAAAGAAGGGACTCGCCTACCAAGAAACGGAGGTCACCATTATATTGGCAGATGGAATAAAAAAGAACCAGACGATTTTATATACTACTGTGGAAGTCAAGCTAAAAAACCGATCTGTTAGCACGTGCTTCATAGTTCTCCCAGAGTCCACCGAAAACCGAACTCTGCTTGGTGTAGACTTCATCGAGGACGCAAACATTATCCTGAATCTACCACAGAGGAACTGGCGTTTCGGAGACGCACCAAAAGAGAAATATGACCTCATGCAAAGAGAGATCGTTAGATACACCGCAGACGATTTTCAACTGGCAAACCTTACAGTGAATCCTAAACCCGTTATACTTCAGCGACGAAGAGATACACTACGGTCCAGAGATTCCAATCGTTCAGGAAATAATCAAATCACTAACCCCAGCAATCCCTGTTAGCCCATTAAAAGGAACACCCAAGCAAAAGAGGATACACAATCAAGCAGAGCAGTCTGATGATGTATTACTGGATTTATCACAATTCATCGAACTAAATTTCTTGGACCTTCAACCACACGAAGGGATAGAGCTTAATAAAGAAGAACGTATCAGCATAAACGCCATTTTAAGTAAAAATGCACACCTTTTCGCTTTAAAAGGCCCGCCAGCAAAACATGTAACACATATAATCAACACGGAAAACCATGCACCGATAGCTACTCCGCCATATCGCCTTTCAAATAAACGAAAACAGGTGTTACGAATAGAACTCGACAAAATTTTGAACGCCGACGTTATCGAACCGTGCGAATCACCCTGGTGCTCACCAATAGTGATGGTTCCCAAAAAAAATGGAAGTATTAGGCTATGTGTTGACTTCAGGAAAATAAATGCTATTACCATTGCCGATCGATACCCACTACCGAGGATGGATGATCTTCTACATTCCACCGCTAAATTTCGATATATGACGTCATTGGATCTACTAGCAGGATATTGGCAGATTGATGAGTCAGATAGAGATAAAACTGCATTCGCAACACCGTTCGGTACGTATCGTTTTAAAAGAATGCCATTTGGACTGCGAAACGCAGCTGCCACATTTCAACGTTTGATAGACCTGATTAAGACGAAATCCTATACAATAAATATTATCGCCTACTTAGATGACATACTTATTCTAGCAGAATCATTTAAAGAGCTAAAGGCGTCAATATTAAAAATATTTGAGGTATTGCGAGAATTTCAGCTACGCATCAACAGGGGAAAAAGCCAATTCGGTTGTCCAAAAATTATTTACTTAGGACACATTATTTCAAAAGACGGAATACAAGTGAACCCAGAAAAAGTGACTGCTATATTGAACATACCACCACCGAAACACATAAAACATCTCATATCATTCTTGCAAATGTGTTCATGGTATAGAAGGTTCATAACAAGTTTCGCCGAAATTAGTCGACCACTGTCCGATCTTACTAAGAAGAAGGCTCAATGGTTATGGGAAAACCACACCAATACGCCTTTGATACACTAAAAGAACGTCTAACAACGACCCCAATACTTCAGTAAGCTGATGAAAACAAACCATACGTCATACGAACTGATGCCAGTGGCTATGCGCTGGGAGCAGCCTTACTTCAAGGGGAAGGACTGGACGAACGACGAGTTGAATATGCAAGCAGACTCCTTACTTCAGCGGAAAAAAACTATTCTACTACAGAACGTGAAGCCCTTGCAGTTGTTTGGGCGGTAGCCAAATTTCAAGGATACATAGAAGGTAACGAAGTCAGGATAGCTTCAGATCATCAACCTTTGAAATGGCTAATGTCATTAAAATCCCCAAGCGGGCGACTCGCTCGCTGGGCTTTACAACTACAACCATACAACCTCAACATTCAATATATTCCTGGAAGAATTAACGTCGTTGCTGATTCTTTATCAAGACCACCTTGCGACAACAACAACTCTTAATGTGAAATATGCACAACATCTATTGATTTTCCTCGCGACAACGCAGAGGAAGTACGAAAAAAACAGATAGAAGACCCCAAAATTAAGGAAATAATAGACGCGTTCGAAAACTCAGCAAGATAAGACTTCGCCAGATGGACATAAAGAGGTTATCTACTTCCCAATGGAATTTTGTATCGATACGCTCCTGATCAGGACAACGATGAAGCTCAGCTAGTAATACCCACACCTGATAGACCTGAGATTCTCAGGTCCTTTCACGATGATCCAAGTGCAGGTCATTATGGTGTGGAACGAATCCTGCAACGTATTTCTCAACGTTATCATTGGCCTGGTATGAGAAAAGATATCGCAGACTACGTTAAGAAATGCATCGATTGCCAACGATATAAAGCAACAAATTTAAAACCAAGTGGCTTACTACAAACGCCTGTCATGCAACAAAGATTTGAAGTACTAACAATCGATCTATTCGGTCCGCTTCCGGAAATTGACGATGGATACAAATGGATACTCATCGTAGAAGATCTAGCCAGCTGTTGGATCGAAATTTTTGCTTTAACGGAGGCTACCACCGAACAATGTGCCTTCAAATTGGTTAACGAGGTATTTTTTCGATTCGGACTACCGCGAAGGATGCTCAGCGACAACGGTACCTAATTCATTAGTGCCATCATGCAGCAAGTAACATATTGCTTGGGCATTATGCAGACCTTTACACCTGTGTATCATCCACAAGCTAACCCTGTGGAGAGAAAAAACCGAGACTTGAAGCTTCAGTTATCCATTCTAGTAGGAAATGAACATCACGAATGGAAAAAACATCTTCCTGTTATACGATTTGCCATGCACACCGCGAAATGTGAAACAACCGGTCTCTCGCCCGCATATTTTACCTTCGGAAGGGAGTTACGCTCACCGGACGATACTAGAAGAGACTTACGACAGATCATACAGTCGGAAAACATGGTTTCAGAAATCACTCCATTCCTTTCCGCTTTGGCCGATAAACTCCACCAAGCTCGAGAAGTCATAGAAGGAAAACAAGATCAGCGCAAGAAAATAGCCGACTCCAAACGAAGATCCGATCCCGTATACAATCCGGGAGAAACAGTGTGACCACTCGTACTAGAAGTAAGAAAGGTCGTCGCGTAACATCCAAGTTTACTCCACGGCGAGACGGACCATACGTTGTTTTGGCGAATAAAGGTCCCACAAGTTACGAAATCGCCAACCCCGCAGCTCCTAACGAAGTCATCGGGACATACCATACTTCATCCCTCACAAGATGTCACGAAGCCAGCACTTCTACTCCATTGGTTCCCATAAGAAGAAGAGGTCGACCTAAAAAGAATTGAAGGAAGAACCTAAGCTATTCACCTCGTTGGGACGCCTTCAGGAATAGAAGGGGAGTTTGTAACATAATGTAATTGAATAAATTTAGTTTTTCATAAAATAAAAATATATAAAATTAAGAATTTGAAAATAACCTAATAAATGCCCTTCTGGCAACACTATTGCTCAATTGAAATGTCAAATTGTTGTTGTAAGATTTTTTGAATAAATGCCACAACTCTGAGTGAATAAAATCATTCTATGCACTTGCACTGCACTGAGAACAACTCTCGGTCGGTCTTGGAATTAAAATCTTTCCTAACAAACCTAAACCTTGCGTTTTATTAATCTAACCCAAAAACTCCCTTCCTCTACGCGGCACTATAAAAGCATAGTCTGCAGTTCACTTTGTCTACCCTATGACTACCTAAGCCTCGAACCACACCAAAGAAGAAGAGCAACTCTACAGCCAAAGGTTACAGATTGTAATTATAATAAAAATAATTGTGGCGAAAATTTGTCGTTTTAGCGTTGCTAGTTTGAATGAAAATCGAAGAATTACAGTTTTCAAAATCGTGCATTTATATGGAAAGGGGTAGAATGATTTTGAGAATCGGGTAAATTTTTTTTGACCTTAGTTATCAACATCTTTATAGAGAGAAAAACCAAGTTATAAAAATTTCCATATTCCTGAGCTACTTTCTCTTCGATATCTTCTAGTTTTCCACTCAGTGGCGAACCTTCCCCGAGAGCACTCGAGCACTGAACTCCCAAACATTTTATCTCATAAATTTCATTTAAAATTTAGATCACAGAAAAATAATAAATTTGAATAAAGATAAACAATTCATACAATTCATCTCTGGCAGCTCCGCAGTTTTCTTAGCTTCGTTTTCCAAGAGGGGCATTTTCGAAAATACTCACGATAATCTTGCTTTTTGCGTTAGAAGAAGAAAGATATGTGCATGCCGTAAAAAAAATATCTTAGGAAGATGTGTGCGAAAATATCTTCTTTTTGAGCAGTGCTCCAAAATTCCGATGGTATGCCGATATATTACTGATCGACGTCCATCTGCAATATCGTTTAATGGTATGCGAATGCTGTTGAGTAACGCAATGTCCGTCAGTCGGCATATCGCTCGTACAAGGGGGTTATCACGATGGAATATGACAGATATCGATTGTTCTTATTGCTTCGCCGCAAAATTCGAATTATGGTCATTTTCAGGATCCTGCAATAGCTCAGTACTCACAAGTCTGCTAGACTTGATGGCATCCCCGCCCCCTTTTGGCCTTAAAAATTGCGCTTCCTCTTCAGCTAAACCTTTTCGTAATGTCCATCGTACTTCATACTCTTCAGGGTGCTTTCCTCAGATCTGGATGGTCGCCAATGTTCAGCCAATTGCTAATAATGGAAGCAAAGCGAACACCGCTAATTATCGCTATGAAAACTGCTGTAAATCGCAGGCTAGTCAACTTTCTTGCGGATAAAAATCTCATACTTGATCGCCAATGTGGATTTCGCTCGGGACGTTCTACTGGCGATCTCCTTGTCTATTTAACCGAGCGTTAGAACTCCTGCATCCACAAAGTCATGTACTTGCTCTTGACATTGTTAAAACGTTTGACATAGTTTTTCAGAAATGTCTGCTAGCCAAGCTGAAGGCCTATGATTTTAACATACCTTTTCTTAAATGGATTGTAAGTTATGAGAGTCGTGCTAGACGGAATAACTTCTGCACCTTTTCCATTGATTCTGGCGTCTCTCAGGGGTCAGTTTTATCTCCTACCCTCTTTCTAATTTTTATAAACGACTTCTGTCATATACTCTCAATCCTATTCATTGTTTCGCAGATGACAGCACTTTAGATAACACCTTCCAATTTAACTCTTCTGCGGAGGTACGTCCAATATCAGTGGCCTCATGCTTTAATGAGTCAATGTGGCCATTGAACTCTAACCTCAGTTTGATCCTGGAATAGGGCAGGAAAAACAGAGTAGAGTTTAATGCCTGAAAACACAGTCCTGTCATCTATCTCTTAAACATAACGTCCCGACGTCGGCTACTAATATGTCCTTAGTCCTTGAACGGCATACAGCTTTTACCTTCTGCAGGCTTCATGTTACTAGGTGTAGAATTTAGCAATAGGAGGTGGTAGAAGGAGTGAGGTAATTCAAATAATTTTTATACCATACATCACGTTTATTGTGGACAGGTATTGATGAGCGTGGTTTTTTTCGCATCGACACAAGTGTTAATTTGCAAAAGAAAATGGTTCATGAAAATTTTTGTATTAGCTGAACCCCTCAGAATGAATTACTAGTTACGCTACTGAGACCTTCCATACATAGAGTTCGGCTAAATACGTCGTTTTCATAGTGCGTGCATTTATCAAACTTTCATTAGCCAATAATTTTGAGCGCTTTCACGATGTTGTGAATTTTAAATTAAAACTTAAGCCGAGCAAACAATAGTTACATACTTATTTGAATAAGTAACGAAACACGTTTACCTTGTTCTCCTAATTCTTTCAGCTGGTATTGCTTGATTGGAAAAGTACGAATTTGTTGAAATCGATGGGCAGTAAATCAGTCACAGAAAAATGAATATTTATCAAGTTTTCTCTCGCAATTAGTCGAAATTCGTTAATCTAGAAAACGCATTTCAGCGGGACGTTGAACGGCTGCTCCTGGGTGCGACGCCTGCTTTCATTTCCTACTCGACACTCGGGTACTGGCAGCATTAAATTATGAAACTTTTTCAATTAAACTTCAAACGAAATTTCCTTATAAAACGGTTCACTCTCTCTCTCTCCGTAATGGAGCAGTGACACGTCATATTTGAAATTAGTGCGAAGCGGAGTACAGCAAATGGCTTCGCCCACACTTGGAAATAATCCACCATACTAGACTTTAGTGCTCTCCCATGCGCCATTAATACGATGCCAAACTCGATGAAGTAGTTGGGGTAAAGACGACCCAGTGCTGGAAAACATGGAACATTTTCTTTACGAACAATTTAAAACTCGTGTGCGATGCGATGCATGATGCGATGGGAAAACTTTTCGAATCGAGGACTTTATTATTTTTGAGTGCATCCTTCAGACAAACAGAGTAGATAATTGAAGTTTGGCATGACGCGGAAAGGTTTTCGCTAGGAACTCAGATGGAGTATGTTATTTTTAAATATCTGATTCCATGACACAAATACTTCATTTTAAATTTATTGTTTTCGCTTTAATTGCATTGGCGTTCCAAACTTTTACAATATTATGGCTATGGCTGGAGAATTCAAATTTAAATGTACCCTTCGAGGAGACGGAAATGACGGTGAAGATTATTCTTGAAGGACTCGAGGTTATATCTACTTGGGAAAACGTTAGCTGGCAATGCATTCCAAAGTCTGGACATCGGGAGATGAATGACTGTCTATATTTCACTGTACAAGTAGGAATAGGGTTGACAGGATACTCCTGCGCGCGTTAAGCTTGACGAGTATTTCGGGGAATGGTGTAAAATGGAAGAATGAGTGATCTAAGTTCCGCACTACATTTACCATGAAAATAAATGCTGAGTACTCAAACGTTTCTGCAATACTAGAGGGAGTCAATAGAAGCCGTAACAGTTTCATCTCCAATTAGTCGAAACGCATATTTTTGGATTCGATCGAGTAGGGCAAGGTGTGTTTTGGGAGCACTAGCCCATAGATGCGAATTCTACTCTAAACGAGGTCGAATGTAGGCCTTGTAGATGGTAGCTATGTCGGGAGGCGTAAAATATTTTTTGCATTTGCGAAGAATACCGAGGCGATTGGAGGTATCAAGGGCAACATGAAAGATGTGTTTGCTCCAATTAAGGTCAATTGTTCCAATCCACAATTGTTATGCACCGAAGTAAGAGTCTAACGTGCACAAGGTGTTTCATATGCAACGAAAAAAACATAGCAGAATTATGATTGGGCTTAAAGCCCAATCATATAATACTCTAGATGAGAAGGAAATGACTTTAATATACTGGAAAATATGTCATCTCAAATTCTTTCGAATAGTGAATAGAAACTTTCGCATGGGAGGTGGTAGAAGTAGAGGGGGTATTTTTCGTATATAACACCGAGCATGGCAAGCAAAATGTTTTTTGCTGAATTTTAAGTTTTTAGTTTTCATAATTTTTAAAGAAATTGGTCATAGTTTTCCTGAAATTGGGGCATTTGTATGGGAGGTGGCAGAGGAAGTGGAGCGTTTAAGATGATTTTTAAACTGCTTATCATCATAGCTCTCATATGTTCAAAGGAGAAATGATTTTCTTGAATTTATTTATTTAGACATTTGTATGGGAGGTGTCAGAAGGAGTGAAGCGGAGCTTATAATTTTTTCTAATTCTTATTTCAATTATAAAGAAAAAAATTCTGGCAAAATTTGAAGTTTGTACTTTTTCTAGTTTGAATGGAAATCAATAAAATGCTTTAACAAAAATTCTGCATTTGTATGGGAGGGGGTAGAAGGAGTATACGGATCACATAGATTTTTTTCGCATTATTAATATTTCTATTTGTATACTTTATACAAAATATAAAGTTGATAGCTTCAACAGCTTCGAAGAAAAATAATTTAATTTAAATTTCTAAATTTCGTGACATTTGTGTGGGAGGGGATAGAAGGAGTGAGGTTAAGTTAATAATTATTTTTGAAATAAATTGCAATTGTAGCAAAATTAATACTGACAAAATTTCGTCTTTTCAACTTTACTAGTTTCAATGAAAATCGAAAATATGTATTTTTTCAAAATTGTCCATTTGTATGGGAGGGGGTAGAAGGAGTAAAGGCATCGCACCAATATTCCGTCATATTATTGACATCTATATAGTAATATGTTGACCCAAATTTCAAGTCGATAGCTAAAATAGTTTCAAAGAAAAATCAATTTTTTAATATTTCGAAATTTCATGAAATTTGTATGGGAGGGGGTAGAAGGAGTGGGGGGATGTAGCCCATTCACGAACTTAAAGTTACTTTTTTCTAAATATGTCACACATAAATATTTAGCACTATAGCTCAAAGCTTTCGAGGGTTATGCTGTAGAAAGACGCACAGACGGACAGACAGACAGACGGACAGACGGACGGACGGTCACTCGGAATCGAGGTTTTTGAGCGATAACAAATATTTC
Source organism: Chorisops tibialis (assembly GCA_963669355.1). NCBI lineage: Eukaryota > Metazoa > Arthropoda > Insecta > Diptera > Stratiomyidae > Chorisops > Chorisops tibialis. The sequence goes on from OY770264.1 coordinate 86,491,377, forward strand.
TGTACCCTTGGCGGCTCTGTGCGAGCGTTATTTCTTAGCGTTACAAACGGTAAGGCAAACACAAAATACTCTCAGATTTCATCTAGAGTATAAACACATAAACTGAAAATTTTTGACTGAAATGTTGAGGTAGAAACTTGAAATTTTGTGAAATGCATTTTAATTCAGAGATCCCAACAAAAAACGCGAATACACCACTATTCTACGCGAAAAGTCATCCACATTGGGTGAAAATGAAATGCGCACACTGGACGCCAATTGGGAGGCAACCAGAAACACTTTTCTAGTTTCAACTAGTGCTGAAGAATCTGTGGGATATGTTCAAAGCGGTGATGGATGTCGCAGGACACATGGGACAAGGTTGGCAATCGGAAAAAAACCAAATTGGCAATCATCTCTCAGCCCGGTGTCATCCAATGAACGCCCGACTTGAGGCAGAACTACCGCGATGCTCATATACAGCTTAAAAAGCCTGTTAGACGCGACAAGAGAAAGGCAATTGAAGATCTGGCAAACAAGGCGGAATCTGCGGCTTACCTTGGGGATATGGGTTCACTATTTAAAATCGTGAAACAGTTGACGAACAGGAATTTCACCGCCAACCACCTGGTGAGAGATGTCAACGGAACTCTCCTTAATATGAGTGAACACCAGTTGCAACGATGGAAGGAATACTTCTCTGATATTTTAAACATCTTGTCAGAGGAAGATATTCCGGAAACAGAACAACTTCCAAACATCCAACTGCAACAATCCTCTATTAGGAACGATCCCCCAGATAAGGAAGAGATAGTTTCCGCGATTTGGTCAATGGCGGGAAGGAAAGCTCCAGGTATAGACGAACTACCAATCGAACTCCTCAAAGCGGACCCGGAAATAACAGCCGATATACTCCTCCCACTCTTCACTAAGGTGTGGAATGAAGGAAGATATCCTACTGAATGGAAGGAGGGCGTCATTGTGAAAATTCCGAAGAAGGGCGGCCTTCGGGGTTGTGGCAATTAGCGTGGTATATGTCTACTTACTGTCGTATCAAAAATTATGGCTAAGGTAATTCTCAATAGGATTAATGATGTCGAGAGCACTCTCGAAGTTTATCAGGCTGGATTCAGTAAAGGGCGTCTTGTACCGACCACACAAATACCCAACGGATAATATTAGAGCAGTCAGCCAAAATGGGTTCGCCACTACATCTCATGTTTGTGGACTTCGAGAAGGCTTCGCCGAAAAGGATGTTGAGGCTCGGCTTAGTAAAGCTCGTTAGGCCTTCGGTATCCTTCCCCTTTCTGGAGGTTAAGAGAGATCTCCCTTCGCACGAAGCTGCAAGTTTCAAATCCGTGTTGTTATATGGTTGCACTAGTGGAAAGTGACCGTTCGATTTACCAAGAAACTACAGACTTTCGTAAACCAATGCCTCCGGCGCATTTTAGGAATATTCTGGCCAGAAGTAATCTCCAACGACGAACTTTGGAGTACAACTGGCCAGACTAAAAAAGGTATTGAGATTCAATGGCGAAAGTGGCAGTGGATCGGTCATACTTTGAGGAAACCAGAGCGAAACATCGCAAAACAGGCTCTGGATTATAACCCTCAAGGAAGGCGTCGGGTTGGACGACCATGTAACACATGGAAGCGAGCAGTTGAGCAGCAGGCCAGAGGAATAAACAAGTCCTGGCAACAGCTTAAAGCCGATGCTCAGGATCGCGCCTTGTGGAAGAGAGTTGTTTCTGTCCTATGCCCCTATAGAAGGTCTTAACAGGAATATGATTGATTTGATTGCATTTTAAAAAAATCCCTAAAAGTATGATTTATTAACTATTTGCATACCTTCGAAACTTCTACCCTCTCCCATAAAAAATGATTTTTTCGACCATTTTTAAGAAATCAGCTATCACCTAACAATTCAAAGCTATCAATTTGAAATTTTTCCCAAAAACTTTTGAAAATAGTACAAATGAAACTGCGTCAAAATTTTTGAGTTTGCGTTTACCCTTCTACCCCGTCCCATAGAAAATTATGATTTCGACCAATTTCAATAAATCAACTGCTTACCAACGAATTAAAAGCTACGAACTTGAAATTTTGTACGAGCACCTTACAAGAGAAATGAAATAAAACTGCATCACAAATCTTACAATTCCCTTGCCTCCTCTACTCTCTCCCATACAAATGTTTGATTTCGTGAATGTAAAATACACCGAATTTTATGAAAATGTCTTGCAACTTCGTCTATGAAGTGACATTCTAAACAGAAAATATTGAAGGTGATTCAAGCAATCAATTAAAAACTATTAACATCCACCCACCGTTACTATCACACCTCCCCCTCCCTTCAAAAAGCCCAAACTTGCATAAACGAATGAAGTATTGATTACATGTACTGGAGCTATTAATGGTATTCGCAATTAAGTGTTAAATTGACAGCAGCCCAGCCCTAAAGGGGGTTCCACTTGTGAGAGGGGGTTCCACTTAGTCTTCCTTAACCACTCTAACTTGCATATTGACTTTTAATGGATCCTGAATTTGTCCCAAAAATAATAAAGTTGCGCCCGACTTGTTGGCGGTTTATTTTATATAATCTCGTATAACGCTTTCTCAAAGCTTATAATCATGAGTTGTTTATTTATTTAGCCATTGAACAAAATTTACATTTCAATTACATAATAGCAAGCGATAAGAAATTTCACAAGAATTTCTTAAGTTTAGTTTTAAAAGCATTAAAAGAAATAGACAAAGATCCAAGTTGCAGTTTGCCATAATTTCGCTGAAGTCTAACTACAGGAGAGTGAAAATAAACGTCTAGTAAAGCGCGTGAAGGATAAAACTATCGGCATTTCTAGTACTAACAACTTTCATTCTGAAATTAAGTTCGTCAACAAGATTAGACCTTATAATACCATTTACAAACTTGTAAAGAAAGTACTCATCAAAGTAACTTCTGCGTATGTCTACAGGATGGAGATGAAGTACCATAAACCTCGTAGAGTAGTTAGCATACGGTATTTTAGAACGAAAGAACAGAGAACGCGTAAACTTACGTTGAACTGATTCAATAGCAGCTGAGTAACACTTATGGTGAGGGCTCCAAACAACAGAGCAGTATTCAAGAATACTACGTACTAGAGAGATAAGAAGCAAGACAGCAGTACTAGAACAAGCAAAAGTAGAAGAAATACGGAGGACGAATCCGGCAAGTGTCTATAGGCATGATTGATAATATTTTCAAAATGTGTAGTGATACTCAACTTCACATCAAAAGTCATACCGAGATCCTTCATAATCGTCACTTCCGAAAGTCTAGTGCCATCGATTACAAAAGTAACTCGGGAGGATCAGTTTGAGAAGCATTTTTTAATGTTTAAGTCAAGGTCATTCGACAAACACCACTGATATAGTCGATCAAGGTCCAATTGTAAAATATCACGATCACAGGGAGAATTAATCACTCGAAAGATTTTGAGGTCATCCGCATACAGGAGACAAGAAGAAGATAAAAACTGAGGTAGGTCATTTATAAAAAATTGGAATAATAGTGGACCAAGAATAGACCCCTGTGGAACACCAGACCACACAGGAAATACATAAGACTCATGTCCCTTAAAAGTTACACGCATATTACGAGTAGTAAAAGTCAAGTAAATTTTCAGACACGCTATATATTTTAAGTTTCCCAATTAGAATCTCGGGATTAACTGTGTCTAATGCCTTTGCAAAATCTGTGTAAATAATGTGAACAGACTGATGGAGCTTGAAAGATTTTTCTGTAAAGTTTTTTAACTCGCATAAATTGGTAGTTGTAGATTTTGCTCTAACGAAACCATGTTGACAGGGCGAAATCAAATGGCCAAGTTTGTTGCACATTACATTGTGAACGAGACGTTCAAAAATTTTACTAAAGCTAGTAAGAATGGAAACAGGGCGATAATTCAAGATATCTTCGGGGTCACCTTTCTTGAAAATAGGGATAACATTAGCCAGTTTCCAGACTTCTGGAAAAGTACCTTTGGAAAGTGATTTATTAAAAATAATTGAAAGGGGAAAAGTGAGAATTTCCGATAGTGCTTTAACAAAAAAGATAGGAATGCCGTCGCAGCCGCCGTTAATTTTGGCATTAGTTAATAACCATTAGAACATTAAAAGAGGAAACATAAATAGAACTAATGGATTCGTGATTAGAAACATTAAAAACATAGTTTAGTTCCTTGTCTGCAATTTTAAAAATGGAAGAAAAATATTCAGCAAAAAGATCACACATAGCTTGGGTATCAGAGGTATTAGTATTTTGATACCTCAGGGCAGACTGAGCGTGCAGAGTCTTTTTGCAATTTTTAACGTGTGACTAGAAAGGTTTGGTATCATTACGAGCTAAGCTCGTTTCAAGCGAGGAAACATAAGAACGAAAGGCAGACTTGATTGCCTTTCTCAGAAAGGTACGATGGACAGTAAAATTTACATAGTCAGAATGAAGTTTTGAACGTTTATATTTCTTATACAAGCAGTTCTTTAGACGTAAACTCCGAATAACACTCGTAGTAAACCATACAGGATAGTTTTTAGAAGAAGTATGCTTGAGAGGTACATAATTCTGAATGAAGGCATTAATATATTCATAAAATATTGAATTCGATGTATTTACAGGGAGTCCTGAAAAAGCCTCAACCCAATTAATTTCATCCAACTTGCGACTGATCTCAGAGTAATTTCCTTTTAAAAAATTAAACTTAAATAATGGTGACGGTGCATTAATATTTCCCCTAAAAATGTTAACTGTAATACTCAAAGGAGGATAGTAAGGGACAGGAGGAACTAATTCAAATGTCGATATAACACGAACATCGGGTATAGCAATATTGGAAAAACACAAGGTCTAATAGAGTGTCACGGTAATTTTTGATCACATTATGTTGAGCAAGTGAACAAAGGCTCATGAAAGAAGATAAGCAAGAGGAGTATGCATTACAAGACACAGGTTGAGAGGAACTATCATTCCAGGAAATCATAGGTAAGTTGAAGTCACCACAGATCAAAAAGTGTGATCCCAGGTCAATGTTGCTTATAAAAATAGAGAGATCATCAAAAAAATGTTTAATCGTACTAATATTTGAGTTACACGGAATGTAGACAGAACAAAGATAAGGAAAACGATTATGTGATAATTTAAATTTTACGAAAATACTTTCGATGGGATGAGAATCGAAAGCCGGACAACGAAAGGACAGTAAGTCATTTTTAACGGCAATAAGTACTTCACCTCTACCATTTTTATAGATCGTGACAAATCACGGTCATTTCGGTGAACTGTATAAAAGGATGGAAAATTTCCAAAGTCCAAAAAGGAAGAAATTAGTAATGATTCAGTAATACAGACAATGTCTGGGTTGTGGCGAACCCATATCGGCTAGCCGCTCTAGTATTACCTGTAGGGTATTTGTATGGTCTGTACAAGGCGACCCTTTATGAAATCCAGCCTGATAAACTTCAAGAGTGCTTTTTCAACATCAGTAATCCTATTGAGAATTATCTTAGCCATGATTTTCGATACATCATTAAGTAGGCATATATCACGCAAGTTACCACAATCTCGAAAGTAGCCCTTCTTCAAGATTTTTGCAATGATACTCTCCTTCCATTCAGCCAAAAATCTTGCTTCATTCCAGATCTCAGAAAGGAGTGGAAGGAGTACATCGACTGATATCTCTGAGTCCGCTTTTAGAAGTTCGGCAATCCATCTATACCTGGGACTTTGTTTCCTGCCAGTCACCAAATAGCGGAGAGTATTTTTTCCTTAACTGGGATATCGTTCTTAATAAATTGATGCGTTGCATGTTTGGGACTTTTTTTATTTCAGGTATTTTCACCTCTGACAAATAGATTAGAATATCAAGAAAATTCCTTGCAATGTCGCTATTCACTCATATCAAGGATAGTTCCGTTGGCAGCTCTCACTAGGTGACTAGCAGTGAAATTCCTGTTCGCCACCTGTTCCATACGATAATTGAATCGTTTATTTCAGAAACCACCTAAGGGACAAAATTTCGAAAAATGTGTTGTTTGTGGTACTGTACAATTTAAAGGTAAATACATCTTTTAGTGCAGAGATAACCTATGTTCCATATAAACAATGCTATTTGGCAGCCTTGAAAATAATCCGTTTATTTCAGAAAGAACCCAAGTGCTGTCGTTTAGGTTCTTTCTGCGGTAAATTTCACTCGTGACGGTTGGCGCAGCCATTTAAAGTGTCCAAGTACAAGCAGTTTATCTACAACAAGTATACTCCGGGAAAAGTGGTCGCAAGCGAATTCATTGGAGGAATAACAACATCTACCTTCACATTGCTAAAAACTGCCAGCCCTCCGGAACTACCAACAGAGAAAGCTTATCCTTTGGGAAAGGTATGTTTACTTTTATTTTACCAAGGTTATTTTAAACGTTTATATTTTACTTTTAGCTAAACATTTTTGTAGGCTATAACAAATTTTAAAATTTATCGGGTTTTGCACAGTGAGATTTTTGGTTTTAGGTCCCAATCAACAAAAAGAAGATAGACGATATAAAAACGTTGATGGAATACACTGTTGGATATGAAGCCTTCCAATGGCCAATCACTGACCAGGAGTTGCCAGAAGACTTGCCAGAAGCTGAATAAGTGAATAAGGATAGATCTTTGTATATAGACATACTGTAGCGTGTAGTCTACTGGTTTTTTTCGATTAAGGCCTAGTAAAAACACTTTTTTTCATACATAAGTGTGTCTGTTACTTGTCTTTGATACCAAAACAGATAAAAATTAATTGTTTGACGCAATTTCAATAATGATTTTAAAAAAATCACTTTGGATACACTCATTTATTGCAGAAACCACCTAAGTGCAATTTTTTCAAAAATTTATAACTGAAAAACTTGAAGAAAAAACAAAATTTAAAAAAATAGATTATCCCAATGGCATGTTTTTGATTTGGTAAAAAAATATTTGAAGATGACTAGACCTATAATTAAGATACAAAACAGTTTTTTTTAGTTTTCCGAAAGTTGAAAAAAGCGCGCTTAGGTGGTTTCTGAAATAAACGATTCAATTCTAAATAGGGAACCCATATCCCCACGGTAAGCCGAAGCTTCCACCTTATATGCCAGATGCAATGGCTATTCCCTTGTCGTGTCCATCAGTCTTCTTAAACTGTACATGAGCGTCGTGGTAGTTCTGTCTAAAGCTAGATATTCTTTGGTAATTCATATTGGAGGTAATTACAAGTAATCAGAAGTACAACTGGGAAATAAAGAAATCCATAGGACGAAATTAAGAGATACGAACTTAAAATTATGTACGAACACCTTACAACAGAAATGACGGGGTGTCGCACTCTACATCCACGATGATGTGTCTTCCCTATTAGTTCCCTATTTGGGGACCTGCTCCAATCTAGAATTTAATTATATCTGGACAAAATTGTTGATCCAAAGACATGTCATGTACTTCTGTTATGTGTATAGAAGCCCAGCAATGACTGCAGCGAACACTTTATTAGAACTGGATGGGCTATCTGAATCTATCCAGTCAATAAACACTGCAAACCCTGCCGCTGAAATCGTTATCGCGGGCGATTTCAATGTTCATAACATTGCCTGGCTTAAACATTCATCTACTACGGACCGGAGGGGGCGTAGTACTGAGCGTTTTGCTTCTATAAACGGTCTAACACAGCTGGTAGATGAACCTACTCGTTTACCAGATGTTGCAGGACATTTTTCCAACCTTCTTGACCTTTTTCTCACCAGCCACCCAGAGAAATATTCTGTCTCTGTCCTATCACCATCGCCAATTGGAAATACGGACCATTTTTTGATTCGTGCACAATTTTCAGTTGCAGCACTTACATCGCTGACAATTAAGACACCCCGAAGAAGTATTTGGCATTTCAAAAGAGCCAATTGGAGGGCGCTAAATGACTTCTTCAATGCCTTTAATTGGAAATTGTGCTTTGATTCCAGTGACTGCGATGAAGCTTGTAGACTCGTCACCGAGATTATCCTGAAAGGTATGAAGCTCTACATACCTTCCAGTCATAAAAGAGTTAGACCGTCGAATGACTCTTGGTTCAGCAAAAAATGTCTCGATGCAATTTAGGCCAAGAAACAAGCATTTCAAACTTTTAAAGGCAACAAAACACATGCCAACAGAGAATTCTTCAATGCGTCAAAAAATGCCTGCAAATCCATTCTCAATCGTGTTAAATTAAGATCCTTCAGTGCCCTAAAGGCTCGAGATCTTACTCAAAACGGTAAACAAAAATTTCATTTCTTCTTCTATACCACATTTTGTTGATGGCGACCGTACCGTTATTGATCCTGTCGAAAAAGCTAACTTACTAGCAGCAAAGTTTCGCTAGAAACTCACGCATTCCACCTTCAAACCAATCGCCCCCTTTCTAAATGATTCTGGTTTCTCACTACGCAATTTGCATTTTCGCACGAGACTTATTTCTAGGATCCTTCAAGAGCTCAATATCCAAAAATCCGCTGGTCCGGATGGTTTTCCTCCCATTACCCTTAAAATGTGTTCCTCTTCTTTAGCTTAACCTCTTCTTAATCTTTTTTATCTTTCCTACTCTTCTGGGTGCTTTCCACGTTTGTGGAAAGTTGCGAATGTTCAGCCAATCCCAAAGAAAGGAAACAAAGCGAACCCCGCAAACTACCGCCCAATAGCCATTACTTCAGTACTCTCGAAAGTAATGGAAACTGCTGTCATTCGCAAAATTGTTGAATATCTCGAGAATAATCAGCTAATTCATGATCGTCAGTATGGGTTCCGTTCTGGAAGGTCGACGGGAGATCTTTTGGTCTACTTGACAGAACGTTGGAACTCGTGCATACATAAACACGGTGAAGGTCAAGTTCTTACACTTGACATTCCAAAAGCTTTTGACAGAGTTTGGCATGAATGTCTCATAGTTAAGCTTAGGGCTATAGGTCTTAATGCTACCCTTGTTCAATGGATTGAGAGTTTTCTTTCTGAACGCACTACACGAGTAGTACTAGATGGCGTTACTTCTTCCTCTTACCCAATAGATTCCGGCGTCCCTCAAGGCTCTGTTTTATCTCCAACTCTTTTTTTAGTTTTCATCAATGACCTTCTATCGTCTACTCTTAATCCAATCCATCGTTTTGCGGATGACAGTACTTTAGATAACACCTATGAATTGAACTCTGCTGCGGAATCACATAAGTATTCTATTGCTTCAAACCGCAGGGAGTTATTCCGTTCGCTGAACTCGGACCTCAGCTTAATCCCGGAATGGGGCAGGAAAAATAGATTAGAGTTCAACGCCTCCAAAACACAGACCTGTCATCTATCCCTCAAACGTGATGTCCCAGTGTTATCTCAAAGTGTGACCTTTGGTGGCGCACAACTTCGCACTTCTTGGCGTTAAAATTAACGATCACCTGAATTAGGCCCAGCACATCTTTGATGTTGCCCTCGCAATCATATATAAGGCATACGTTTAGAGTAAAATTCACATGTTTGGGCTGGGGCACCCAAATCATACCTCGCGTTGCTCGACCGTATTCAAAAACCGACTAATTGGAGACGAGACCATCACGTCTTCTATCGATTCTCTCGAGCATCGCAGAAATGTCCGAGTACTCAGCATTTACTATTGCCACTTTCATGGGAAATGCAGTGCGGAACTAAGCACACTAATACCCCCACTCTATAATTTTCCCCGAGATACTCGTCAAGCTGAACGCGCACACGAGGACACTGTTAAACCCTTGCCTTCTCATACAGCTAAATATAGGCAGTCATTCATTTCCCGAACGTCAAAACTTTGGATCTCATTGCCAGCCAAGGTGTTTCCCAATGAATACAACATCCAGAGCTTCAAGAGCAATGTACACCATCACTTCCGTCTTTCTCCACCTAAATTAAATTGATCCAACTTTTTTCTTTTTCTCCAACTCCTTCACCGACACAGCTGTGCATAGCATTAAAGGGTAACCCCCTAAGTTGTGTTCGGCTACTTAAAAAAAATATCGCATCTCAAATTTTACGACTCTCATACCTCCTCCACCCATCCCATACAAATGTTTGGTTTCGTGAATGTAAAATACACCGAATTTTATGGAAATTCTATGCAATTTCGTCAATGAAACTGACATTCTATACAGAGAATATTGGGCATGTTCAAAGCAATCAATTAAAAATTATTAACATCCACCTACTCTTACACACCACCTTCTCTCGTCATAAGAACCCAAACTTGCATAAACGAATGAAATATTGATTACATGTACTGAAGCTATTGATCGCATTCGCAATTAAGTGTTAAATTGACAGTAGCCTTGCCCTAAACTTATGAGAGATGGTTCCACTCAGTCTCCCTTATCTACTGTTATCTGCATATTGACTTTCCACGCATCCTCAACTTATCCCAAAAAACATTACAGGACTACGATTGGGCGTAAAGCCCAATCGTGCGATACTCTAGATGAAGGAGAAATTTTTTTATTTTAAGAAATTTTGTAGGGGAAGTGCTAGAGGGGGTGACAACATTGAACTAATTTTTTCACATCACGATAAGGTTGCTATCAAAATGTTTTATACAAAATTTAGGATTCAAAAATTTAATAGGTACTGGAAAACTTAGTGTATTGAAATTAGTCAGATTGTGCAGTTTGTATGGGAGATGGTATAAGGAGGGTGGAGTTATTAATAAATTTCTTAGAAATAACTGTAAACATCATTTATTTGGCATAGCAGATCAGTAGCATTCATACTTTTCAGGCAAATCGACTTTTTGTAAAGTTGTTGAATTGTGTCAAATTGTATGGGGGGGGGGAGGGAGGGTATAAGGAGTGAAGCTAATTGCCTAATTTTTTTTTGTCTTGCGAACAATTCTAAATAAATGTTTAGTGCACAATTTCAGCTCCATCAATTTTATACGTACTGAGTAAATTTGTTTAGAGTATTTCATGAAAAAGTGCAGTTTGTATGGGAGGTGGTAGAAGGAGGGGGAAGACTTTAATAATTTTTATACAGCAGATTGGAATTATTATAAAAGTAATATATTCCAAATTTCAGATCAATAGCCTCTATGCTTTTGGAAAAAAAAAGTTTAATGTGGAAGTGCGAAAATAGTGTCGTTTTGTATGGGAGGGAGTAGAAGCGGTTAAGTTAATCGTATAATTTTTTTTTGGTCGTACTAATAATTCTAAATAAATATTTTGCGCACAATTTCAAATCGATAAATTATATACGCACTGAGTAAATTGGTTTAGAGCATTTCATGAAAAAGTGCAGATTATATGGGAGGTGGTAGAAGGAGGGAGAGGACACAAATAATTCCTATACAGGAGAATGAAATTATCATAAAAGTATTATATTCCAAATTTCAGATCAGTAGCATTTATATTTTTCGTTTATTGTCTAATTGCAAAATTGTGTCATTTTGCATGGGAGGGAGTAGAAGGGTTGAATATAATGGTCTAATTTTTAGGTCTTACTAATAATTCTAAATGAATATTTAGTGCTAAATTTGAGCTCGATAAATTTTATACGCACTGATTAAATTGGCTTAGAGTATTTCATGAAAAAGTGCAGTTTGTATGGGAGGTGGTGGAAGGAGGAGGAGGACACGTATAATTTTTATACCATAGACTGAAATAATCATAAAAGTAATATATTCAAAATTTCAGACTAATGGCTTTTATAGTTTTCGAGCAAATCCGTTTATTGTCAAATTGCATAATAGTGTCATTTTGTATGGAAAGGGGTAGAAGGGGTGGAGCGATGTGGCCCGTTCACGAACTTGTCCTTACTTTTTTATCAAAAACGACGTGTACAAAATTTGAACTTTCTAGATCAACGCGTTCTCAAGCAAGAGAGGACACGTACAGACGGACGGACAGATAGACGAACAGACGAACATCCAGTTTTGAGATTTTTGAGTGATTATATGAACTTCTGTATCATAATTTTTTTTCCGAGCCCTATTTCTTAGCGTTCCAAACTTTGTGGCAAACTTATAATACCCTCAGATTTCATCTAGAGTATAATAATAAAGTTGCACCCCGACTTGTTGGCAGTTTATTTCTTTTAAGATTATTTATTTCTTATGAGTGCGTTTATGGGGCAGATTAAACACGAGTTTAAAGCAAAGTCCATAATATTTATATACTTCCTAATTTCTCTCTAGCTCGTCGTAGCAAATTACGTTTTTATTCAGCTTTAAATGTACATATAAAAAAAACTTTACTCGTACAGCCTTATCTTGTCCAAATGACTTTATCAGATTAAATTTTACCGGTAAAAAGTAGCATACAGGCAGTATACAGCTCGGTAATGAGATCTTTTTGCCATGCCCTTTACTATATCTTCGTACTTACTCGAAAAATTTGCCTTCGTATTTTGCAACCATCACATAGAATAGAATTAAGCAGAAAAGAAGTTTCGGTTTTAATCAGTTGAAAATGAAAATTTAAATAACGTGCAAAAAAGGAAATTTTTTTTTTTTAAACTGAAAATTACGTAATTAACGCGCTAGTTCTTCACTTTGTGAGGTGTTCATATAGCCCGGCTACCTAAAACAGCTTAACTACTACGTTTGTGGATTATAGTAACATCAAAAGGAAGCGTATAGGATTTGTTCGGTTGTAGTGATATGTGTCCGGTTTTAGTGCATAAAACTTGCTCACGAAGTATACTCCAAATTTTGAAAACCGCATAACAAAAGCTGTAGCCAAATACAGCTTACACTATAAAATAGCCAAATGTTTCGAAAATGTTGTGAATTTTCCGGAATATGTAGGTACCAACCTAGCTATGTTTTTACCAGAGTTTCAGAGTTTATGTACCGTACAAGCGACTCTATGGTGAATACGTGCACATTCCTGGTGGTCATTTTCGCAAATTCAAATTAAAAAAAAAAGTGCAATTAAATCTGGTTTTCTTTTATTATACAGACAATAGCATAGTATAAAAGTAAGTAGATAAAATTTAAGAGGAAAAAATCAAAATGAAATACAATCAAATTAAAAATGTTCTTTCAAAGATGTTATAGATGACCTCAAATTATATTCTTTTAATATTCTACCTATAGATTCGAAATATATTTTTCGGCCTATACATATTAAATTTAAAGCGAAAACTACAGATGCTCTCTACTATGGCTCTAGTTAGAAAGCTGAAAATCGACATAGGTTTGTGTGCAAACGTTAAAAGTAATTTTCTTTTTAAATCTTCAACGACCAGGAGAACAGGTGAACAGACTAAAAAGTAAGTTCGTCGTTGAAGATGTCATTTGGCCAAAATATCCCTAAAACGAAAGTTTGTAATTTCATAGTAAGCTTAATGATCACACTCCTCACAGTAAATGGAAAGAAAATGTTTGTCCATCCCCAGAAAAGGAGAAATTATATAGAAACCCTGTCGAGCTTTATTTATATGAGCCCCAACATCATTTTCAGTCATACCGTCTATTCTTATAATACTTCCAATGTAACAAAAATCTTGCCCATTCAGAACACTCGTTTGTGAGAATTGGCTCGGACTTGCCTCGCGAATATTTATTTTTAGTCCTGCATCCTTGCATTAGACTCTAATTCTCGAAGATGTGCAATCAATCAATCACAACGATAAATATAATTCTTAAAACGATTGCAGGCTCGTCCATTAAGTATCACGTAAAATATGATGAAACTCGTTTCATATTACAATTATAACAATTCGCACAAAACCAATTTAAAGTGGATTATTTTCATAAAAATAACTCCAATCTAATGAATTGTATTTTGTGATAATACCGCCTTCAGAAAATACGTAAGGGATGGCCGATGGATTGAGCCAAGTCATCGACTCGTCCTTATCCTTATCCTCACGCAAACAAGCACGGCGCAATTTTCTTTTTGTAACGAAAAACAGAAATTTTGAGGTTAAAACGTGGCTGAAATATTTGATGAGGGCATCTTTCTGCATTATACAAGAAGAAATAAATCCATCGAGGGCCAAATTAATAACAAGAAGACGTGCCTCGACGTTTGTATAGTTTTAGTCCTTCGGTCCTTCTTTCGATGAAAAGCCTTTTTTTTTTGGTATTATTATTTTTCCTTTCTCATTTTCCCGGTTTGTTGGTGTTCTCGGCAATTTGTAAGTTATCGGGTCGCGAAGCTGAAAAGTGCATTATATGGAAGGACGCGATAAGAAATTCATAAGTTGAGTATAATTTCTTATTTCAAGTGGTGAATCGAGTAAATAAGGTTAGGCAAATAAATTTCTACAAGGAATTGAATTGATTGGAATCTTTGTAATTAAATTCCCCAGCTTTAATGAATGAATTTGTTAGCGTAGGCCAATTAGTATACGAGATTCAATTATGTTTCAAATTGCAGCACTCTTTTAAACAAACAAAATTATAAGAAAGCTGGTGAAATTTTGCATTTGTAGCGCTACGTTGTGTTCTGCAATTTACACAATCATTAGAGTGGTCGTGTAATGAATGTGCGACAACATGAATGAGCCCAATTAGGTAAAATTTGCATATGAGAGGAATTTCATTTGGTTTCCAATCTCTCAAATTTTCTGTAGTTTGATGTATCAGACACAGCTGTAATGAAAGCTCTAACATGGTATTTGTGGTATATTTTATTGGAATGTTTAATTGATAGTTAAAAATTAACTTCAATTTAATATAGAATTCGCTTTGTTTTTATTAGACGAAACGAATAACACTGTGCGATTATAACTTCTATAATTATTTACGTTCGACCGAATGATTTAATGAATGTCTCAAAAGTGCATTTCGAAATGAACGGAATAATTTTCGTATTTATTGTAACCTTCATCATTTCATTTTACTTTATTATTCTAACAATAAAGTATTGTGATCACACAGGAAAAAAAAAATTTGCTACCCTGAAGTTTTTTTTTCGCGTTTCATGACTAAATTAGCCTAAAAATGTAGAAAAAACATAATAGAACTACGATTGTGCGTAAAGCCCAATCGTGCAATACTCTAGATGAAGAGAAATGTTTTTATTTTCATGCAGCAGATTGGAATTATTATAGAAGTAATATGTTCCAAATTTCAGATCAATAAATTTTACACTTTTCGAAAAAATCCGTTTACAGACAAATTGCGTAATTGTGTCATTTTGTATGGGAGGAAGTAGCTAATCATCTAATTTTTTTGGTCTTACTAATAATTATAAATAAATAGTTAGTGCTCAATTTCAGCTCGATCAATTGTATATGCACTGAGTAAATTGGTTTAAAGTATTTCATGAAAAAGTGCAGTTTGTATGGGAGGTGGTGGAAGGAGGGGAGGACACAAATAATTTTTATATGGTAGAATGGAATCATTATAAAAGTATTATATTCCAAATTTCATATCAATAGCATATATACTTTTCGAGAAAAGCCGTTTATTGATAAACTGCGTAATTGTGTCATTTTGTATGGGAGGGGGTAGAAGGGGTGGAGCGATTTGACCCGTTCACGAACTTGTCCTAACTTTTTTGTGAAAAACGATCTGTACAAAATCTTAACTTTCTAGATCAACGCGTTGTCAAGCTAGAGAGGATACGGACGGACAGACGGACGACCGGTTTTGAAATTTTTGAGTGATTATATGAACATCTGCATCATTAATTTTTTTCTTCGAGCGTTATTTCTTAGCGTTACAAACTTTGTGGCAAACTTATAATACTCTCAGATTTCATCTAGAGTATAAAAATCCGTCTCCGCCGTACGCCGTACATATGGACTCATATCTCCGAGACCGTTAAAGGTAGAATGTTCGTTTTTGGATCGATTGTTGATTGGGTAAGTGAGCTCCATTTTCTAAATTTTGGGGGGTGTTAGGTGGAAGGGGGAGGCGGGGGGGGGGGGAAAAAATCGAAAAATACACTTGCTAATATCTCCACCACGAATGCAGATAGAAAGTTGTTAATCAGTAGAGATGTAGAGCGGGTTGTGGGACAAACTTTAAAAATAATTTAATTTTTTTATCCATTGGCGTCCGAAAAGATGGGGGGCTAAAAACAAATTGTCGGCCGAATTGTTTTTTTAAATGATTATATCTTCGAAATTACTTATTGTAAGAAACTCAAATTTAGGGACCATCAAGGTGGCATACAGTTCCATCGGAATCAGCTTAAAAAGTGGCTAATTATTGTAAGGGGAAGGGTCAGGGGGGTGCAAAGAAAATCACTTAAAAATGAATATCTCAACTATCTCCGAAGCTATGTAATTGAAACTTAAAACGTATATTAAGCTATACTAGGAAAAATGGCGCACTTCTTAAAATTACAAATCTTTATATCTCAAAAAATAGTACAGATATCAAATCAAAAATTTTGTCAGATTGTAGAACTGCATAGTAGTTAATTTTGGTAAGAATTTTAAGTTGGGAGGTGAAAGGGGAGGGAGGTGATAAGCAAAAATGTTGAAAACTTTGAGTGATTTTTTTAGGGCTATGGTGAAAGATACAAAGTTTAAATTTTGCATGTGGATACGTCTGTTTGATGTTCATAGAAAAATAATAATAACTTGATCCATAATTGTTATAAACCGACCCCCCTGGTCTAACGTGCACAAGGTGTTTCATGTGCATTGAAAAAAACGCATAAACTGAAAATTTTTGAGTGAAATTTTAAGGTAGAAACTTGAAAATTTGCAAAATGCATTTAAAAAAAAATCCTTAAATATACGAAATATTAGCTGGTCGAAAATCTTGAAAACTTCTATCCCCTCCCATACAAAATTATTTTTTCGACCATTTTCAAGAAATCAATTATCACCTAACTATTAAAAGCTATTAACTTGAAATTTTGCATAAGAACTTACAAAAATAATTGAAATGAAATTACGTTAAAAGTTCTGAGATCGCGCTTGCCCTTCTATACCTCCTCCCATACAAAAGTATGATTTCGTCCAATTCCACTAAATCAACTAATAACCAACAAATTGAAACTATGAACTTAAAATTTTGTGTCAGCACCTTACAACAGAAAAGAAACTAAATTGCATCACAAGTCTTACGATTCCCCTCCCTCCTCTACCCCCTCCCATACAAAATTATTTTTTCGAGCATTTTTAAGAAATAAGTTGTCAGCTAACTCTTAAAAACTATCAATTTCAAATTTTGCAGAAAAACTTATAAAAATAATTCAAATGAAGTTGCTTTAAAAGGTTTGAAATCGCGCTTGCCCTTCTACCCCCTCCCATACAAAACTATGATTTCGACCAATTTCATTAAATCAACTAATACCCAACAAACTAAAAGCTACGAACTTGAAATTTTATACAAGCACCTTACAAGAGAAGCGAAATAAGACTACATATCAAATTTTACGATTCCCCTACCCTCTCTACCTCCTCCCTTACAAATGTTCGGTTTTGTGAATGTAAAATACACCGAATTTTATGTAAATTCTATGCAACTTCGTCTATGAAACTGACATTATGTACAGAGAATATTGGACATGATTCAAGCAATTAATTAAAAAGCTATTAACATTCATCCACCCTTACCCCTCCTCCTCCCCTCATAAAAACCCAAACAAGCAGAAATGAATGAAATATTGTTAAATTGACAACAGCCCTGCCCAAGAACTCCCTTTCACTTAGCCTTCCCTAACCACTCTCACATGCATATTGACTTTCCACTCAACTTGTCCCAAGAATAATAAAGTTTCGCCCGACTTGTTGGCAGTTTATTTATACAATAGATTGAAACCATTATAGAAGTATTACATTCTTAATTTCAGATCAATAGCATTTATACTTTTCGAGTAAATCCGTTTATTGTCAGATTACGCAATTGTGTAATTTTGTATGGGAGGGGGTAGAAGGGCCCGTTCACGAGCTTGACCTTACTTTATTGTCAAAAGCGACGTGCACAAAATTTGAACTATCTAGCTCAACGCGTTCTCAAGCTAGAGAGGACACGGACGGACGGAAGGAACATCCGGTTTTGAGTATTTTGAGTGATTATATGAACTTCTGTATCATTCATTTTTTTCTCCGAGCCATATTTCTAGGCGTTACAAACTTTGTGGCAAACTTATAATACTCTCAGATTTCATCTAGATTATAAAAATCAACTTATTGTAAAGTTATGCTATGTTGTATATGAGACTGGGAGAAGGAGTAAAGCTAATCAGTTATTTTGTTTTTATTTTGGCATTTAATACTAAGCACCCAATTTAAGCTCAATAAACTTTGTGCTTTCTGAGAAAATTTGGTTTATTGTATTTGCTGAAACTGTGCAGTTTGTATGGGAGATGGAGGAGAGGGCTTTGAATAATTTTACTTTATTATTCTAATAATAAAGTATTGTGATCGACACAAGAAAAAAAAAAACTTGCTACCCTGAATTTTTTTTTCGCTCTTCATGACTAAATTAGTCTAAAAATGCAAAAAAAAATCCGTCTCGCCGTACGCCGTACATATGGACTCATATCTCCGAAACCGTTAAAGGTAGAATGTTCGTTTTTGGGTCGATTATTGATTGGGTAAGTGAGCTCTATTTTCTAAATTTTTGGGTTTGTTAGGTGGAAGGGGGAAGCGGCAGGAGGGAAAAAGTCGAAAACTACACTTGCTAATATCTCCACCATTCACAAGTTTTACGATTTTCCTACCTCCCCTACCCCCTACCATACAAATTTTTTTTTTGAGCATTTTTAAGAAATCAGTTATCAGCTAACTCTTAAAAGCTATCACTTTCAAATTTTGCACAGAAACTTATAAAAATAATTCAAATGAAGTTGTCTAAAAAGTTTTGAAATCGAGCTTGCCCTTGTACCCCCTCCCATACAAAACTATGATTTCGACCAATTTCATTAAATCAACTAATAACCATCAAACTAAAAGCTAAGAACTTGAAATCTTATACAAGCACCTTAGAAGAGAATCGAAATAAAACTACATATCAAATTTTACGATTCCCCTACCTTCTCTTCCCCCTCCCATACAAATGTTCGGTTTCGTGAATGTAAAATACACCGAATTTTATGAAAATTCTATGCAACTTCGTCTATGAAACTGACATTCTATACAGAGAATATTGGACGTGACTCAAGCAATCAATTAAAAAACTATTAACATCCAACTACCCTTACTATTACCCCTCCTCCCCCCCTCATGAAACCCGAAACTTGCAGAAACGAATGAAATATTGTTAAATTAACAACAGCCCTGCCCAAGAACTTCCTTTCACTTAGCCTTCCCTAACCACTCTAACCTGCATATTGACTTTCCACTCATCCGCAACGTGTCCCAAGAATAATAAAGTTTCGCCCGACTTGTTGGCAGCTTATTTATATCGTAGATCAGATTAATCGGCAAAATACTTTATTCCAAATTTGAAATCAATTGCTGCTACAGTATCAAAGAATATTTTATTATTGCAAAATTTTGAAAAGGTGTCATTTTGTATTCGGCCCGTTTAATAACTTGGCCATTCTTTATTGTCAAAAATGGTATGTACAAATTTTTAGCTTCTAGCTCCACGCGAACTCAAGGTAGCGAGCGCACAGACGAACAGACGGACATCCGGTATTAAGATTTTTGAGTGTGGACTGGATTAGAAATTTAAGCCAACAAATAGGGTGCAACTTTTTTATTCTTAGGAGAAGTTGCAGCTGCGTGGGAAGTCAATGTTCAGGATAAGGTGGTAGTGGATAGGGAGAGGTTGACTGGTGTCAATTATTCAAAACAAATGTGCGATAGATATTAATAGATTGATAACAATGTTTTATTTTTCTATACGTACAAATTTTAATTTGTATGCGGTTTAAATGAAAGGGTGGGCTGATGGTGTTCACAACTCTAGTTCAAAATTCTCAAAATATTTGTTTCATAAATTTTATCAATTCATAATTTTACCTACTTTATGTGATATTATATTAAATGGTTCCTTCTAAAGTTCTGATCAGTACCGCAGAGACAAGTTTTCCTACTGGGAGGCAAAATTTAAATATATCAGATGGCAAACTTCCCAAACCGGCCGTTCTTTGCATAGAACCGTGCATTTAGAAATCTAAAATTGGTTTCCAGTGTACCTATTATTATTATTATTATTTGGGGAGCACGTGAGAGCCTATTGCGCGTTTATAGCCCCTTCACCGTACCAAAACTCAATAGCTTTGGCTTATTTGAGTATCTTTAAGGGAGCCATTTCGGCTGGTTCCTCGGCAGAAAGGAAACCTTTTCCAAGAAGATTGTGTCTTTTCCTAGCTACTGCTTCACAGTGACATAGGATGTGTACTGTTGTTTCTGAGTCCTCGCGACAGAGGCGATAAATTTCGGTTTCAGCTAAGCCCATATTTTTGAGGTGGTGGTTTACTCTACTGTGCCCCGTCATTAGGCCGATTAGAGTTCTAATATCCCTCTTGCTGAATTTTAGAATATATATCACTTTCTTTTTTTTGTTTTTTATGGTAGGATCAGTTTTTTTGAGATTAACAAGCCTGGAAGTCTATTCCAGCAGATTATATGTTCTTGTTCGACCCACTTTCTAAGTATGGGGTTGGAGTACCCTTTTGGTTTTCCGCAGAATGGCTCTGGACCAATAAAATTTGTTTCTGCGCCGTTTCTCGCGAGGCGATTAGCCTCTTAATTTCCCTCTATACCCATATGTCTTGGTACCCACATTAAGGTTACATCATTCCTTTTCCCCAGGATAATTAGGTTTTGAAGGCAGTCCCACACTATCCTCAATCCGTGTTTTTTGGACGCTAGGGCTTTGAGAACCGCCTGACTATCCGATAAAATAGATTTGTTGCGATGAGCTCTCCTTATATTCTCTTGGATGCATAGCTCCATTTTCATTAGTTCAGCCTGGAAGATTGTGGCTTCTTTGCAGAGTGGTATTGAACCGAGAAGTTAGGATCTTTGACTCCGGCTCCTGTCCCCTCAGAGGTGTGCGAGTCATCTGTATACGAAATGGTTGATCCCTATTTCAGGTAGCAAAGTTTGGTAGTCCTTGCGTTCTCTGATTATAACTTTGAAGGGGGTTTCAAAGTTGAATTTTGTCGACATAGCGTCTGATATTGTGTTACGGTTCCACCGTAACTACCTGAAAGAGAGAAAAGGAACAAGTTAATAACAATTTAAGACTGGATTTCGATTATATACTTACCTCGATCACGATCAGGCCGCACCTACCGTAGCAGTCTTTCAACACCATGACTAGTTAACTTGCACCTAAAAATAAAATAGGAAAAGACGGCACAAGAAAGGCAAAAGAACTAGGACTCTGAAGTAGGATTAATGTAAGAAGGATTTTGTAATTATTGTCTAAGAACAGCCCCTGAGTGCGCGTACTTTCGATCGGTGCGCGTAATTTCGATCGGTGCGCGTAATTTCGATCGGTGCGCGTAATTTCGATCAGCAATCGAGCAACGAAGTAATAAACTACCGCGAGTGCAAATACTTTACGCGGATTCTCGCTTTGCGGCCGAAAACCCGGCGATCACGAACAAAATAAAACACAAAATCCGCGAGTGCATATTTCCTTGGATTTCCGCTTGCAAGACGAAAACCCGGTAATCACGGCAACACCCCAACCACAACGTCATAACGATTCCCTGCCTTCGGTACAAATACCACTCTCGCTTTCCTCCAGATTAGTGGGATGTATCCCTATACAAAGCTGGCTTTAAAGATCCTTATCATTATTAGCATTAGGGTCTCCAACCCGTTCTGCAGTAATGCGGGGAATATTTTATCTACTCCAGCTGATTTATAGGGCTTAAAGATGTTGATCGCTCATCTGATCTTTTCCGGAGTGAAGATTTTACCAGCAATACTTTTGCTGAACGGAGTTTAACGATACATCCTTTCTTCTGCCTCCAAATCTTCATTGTTGTTGATTATCTTGCTGCCTGGGAAATGTGTTGCCAAAACACTTCATGAGTTTCCATGCTGCTTTTGGTTGAAAACTCATTCGGTCTCTCTAATAGTCCGATATCTATCGGGGTGCCTTTTGATAACACTTTTTGGAGCCTTGAGGCCGTTGGAAGATCATCTATCTCTTCTCCAAGACCCGTTTTTTAACTTTTTTAGAGGTTTGTTATATTCAGTAAGGGACTCTCTGTATTCGTCCCAGTTACCAAAGGTCTATGCTCTATTAAACAATTTCCTAGTTTGTTTGCGTTGTGGCGCTAGTTCCTCGTTCCACCAAAGTGTTTGTTCGTAAGCATTGATAATACAGGGTGGGCCAAAAGTCACCATGGGGTTTAAAAATTTAATAACTTTTTCGTTTATAGTTTTTATAAATTTTTTTTTTCAGATTATAAAATATACAAAATGAAAAATTTTTTGTTTAAGTATGGAAAATAATGTCCCGTAAATGACTCCCGTTTTCAGCTTCGCAAAGATGGGCTCGTTTTAGAGCATTTACATAACATCTTTCAAAATTTGTGGCTGTAGCGCTCGAATTTCTGCAACAATGTTGGTCTTGAGTTCAAGGATTGTCTCAGGCTTGTTCACATATACTCGATCCTTCAAATAACCCCAAAGAAAATAGTCGGGTGCTGACAAATCTGGCGAACGCTAGTACACCTAATGGGGTGCAATTGGCGCTGATAAATGACTCTTGGATTTGCAGAAGCCCAGAACCTACAGTTCTGCTTATTAACAAAGCCATTCAAATGAAAATGAGCTTCATCACTCATAATCAGATTTTCAATAAAGTTGATTTCATTTCTGGCTAACTGTTGAAATTAAACTGCAAAATTTGGGTTTTAATTCTAACACCAATTGCACCTTATATGGGAACAACACTAAATCTTTTTTTAAAATACGCCGTAGTGACGTACGAGCCATTCCTAGCTGAGCAGAACGGCTTCTGGTAGATGTTCCTAGTCTTTCGTTAACACTTTCCTGTACACGTTCAATATTTTCCGCAGTGCGAATTGAACGTGGTCTACCGGTTCGAGGTAAATCTCTTACGGTGCCATGTTGGTGGTGACGATGAACTAAGCAACGAATCATTGCTTCAGAGGGCGAAATACTGACGTTAAAATGTCGACGATATGCTCTTTGCGTTAAAATAATTGATCGCGCTAAAATTCTATTATTCTGGTTCTTTGTTCAGTTATGAATTTCTCCATTATTTATTCTTCAGGTGTTATTTATAAAATCTGGAAAAAAAAAATAAAAAAAAACATAACAGGGCTACGATTGCGCGTAATGCGCAATCTTACGATACTCTAGATGAAATAGAATTTTTTTGTGACCCCAAGAAATTTTGTATGTGGAGTGTTAGAAGGGATGATAGCATTGAACTAATTTTTCCCCATCATGCTAAAGTAGCTATAAAAATGTTTGATTCCAAATGCTTACTCCAAAAATTGAATGGGAACTGAGAAAATTAGTGAGTTAGATTTAATGAAAATGTGCAGTTTGTATGGGAGGTGGTAGAGAGAGTAGGGGGATTTTAGTGATTTTTTCAGAAATAACTAGGAATATTATAAAATTGGCATCCCTTAAATTTCAGACTAGTGCCATTCATACTTTTCAAGAAAATAATTTTTTTGTGAAGTTGTGAAACTGTGCCATATTGTATGGGAGGGGGTAGAAGCAGTGAAGCTAATCAAATATTCTTTTCTGATCTTAGTGATAATACTAATTAAGAATTTATTACAAAATATGAGCTCGATAAATGTTATATGTTCTGAGAAAATCGTGTTAAAGCATTTCACGAAAAAGTGATGTTTGTATGGGAGGGGGTGGAAGGAGAAGGAGGACTCCAATAATTTTTCTACTGTAGATTTATATTATTACGAAAGTGATATATCCGAATATTCAGATTAATAGCTTTTACACTTTTCGAGTAAATCCATTTATTGTCAAATTGCGAAATTGTGTCATTTTGTATGGGAGGGGGTAGAAGGGGTGAAGATAATCGTCTAATTTTTTTTTGGCCTTACTAACAATTTTAAATAAATACTTGGTGCAAAATTTCAGCTAGCTAAATTTTATACGCACTGAGTAAATTGGCTTAGAATAATTCATGAAAAGTACAGTTTGTATGGGAGGTGCTAAAAGGAGGGGTAGGACACACAGAATTTTGATACGGTAGATTGATATTATCATAATAGTAATATATTTCAAATTTCAGGTTAATAGCTTATATACTTTTCGAGCAAATCTCTTCATTATCAAATTGCGCAATTGTGTCATTTTGTATGGGAGGGGGTAGAAGAGGTGGAGCGATTTGGCCCGTTCACGAACTTGACCTTACTTTTTTGTCAAAAACGACGTGTACAAAATTTTAACTATCTATCTCAACGTGTTCTCAAGCTAGAGAGCGCACGGACGGACATCCGGTTTTGAGATTTTTGAGTGATATTATTAACTTCTGTATCATTAATTTTTTTCTCCGAGCCTTATTTCTTGGCGTTACAAACCTTAGAGCGAACTTATAATACACTCAGATTCCATCTAGAGTATAAATATATAAACGAAAAAGTTATTAAATTTTTAAGCCCCATGGTGAATTGTGGCCCACCCTGTATTATTTACGAGTTTGTTTGTAATTTTATCAACGCAGTCTTCTTGCATACCTCTTTCGTACTCTAGGGCTGACTGGTACAGGCTCCAGCTGGTACGTTTAGGGTCTTAACATCATGCCTATGGTTTGATAATGAAGCTTCTTTTGATACGTGCCAATTTTCGGACTTGTCAACCAGGCAGGGAATTGTTATGGTTATGTCAAGTACTTCCTGCCTAGCTGAATTTATGAAGATCGGTGTGTTACCTTAATTTATTATGTCTAGGTTGTTAGTAGTAAGGTACTCCAAAAGTCACTCACCTCTTTTTCGATATCACTGCTTCCCCAAATAGTGTGGTGCGCGTTCGCGTTACAGCCTAAAATGATTGGTAATTTGTGGATTCTGCTATATTCCGCTAGCTTTATGACGCCTTGAGGTAGAGCATCTAGCTTCTCACCCGGAAAGTATGCCGAAGCAATTATTATCCCTTGAATCCCTGCTGCCTTTGGCAGTTTCACCAGTTCCGCTATTAAATATGGTCTAATGAAAATTTGAATATTTAAATATTTAATTTCAGATGACACAAGAAGTGCTGCTCTTGGCCTGTTGCTTCTTTTGTCATAAATCAACTCACCTATTTTTTGTGGAATTCCAATAATTTTGCCCTGCGCGACCCTTGGTTCTTGTAGGAGGGCAATATGCAATCCCTCTTTTGCAAATCTCCACGTCAGTACGTCCATGGCCGCTGCTGCACGATGCCTGAATAACTTTAAGGCTATTCAGACTTTTGGCCATCGTCGGTAGATTGCGGCTTGCCGCTTCTGATTTCTTTAGCTCTAGGGCGTAGAGTCACACTTGCGAATTTGAACCAGACTCGGTGCCCCTCTATTTGAGCCCCTCCATCGATTGGCCATCGATGTAAAAGATAATTATTGTGTTTGTGCCCTCTTACCTACTACTGAGGACTTTCCAGTTTGAGGCGCACAAACCGTCGTTTTGAGCGTCGATGAGGTTTGTAATTACCTCTGTCGAGTCTTCTTCCAAGGCTTTATTTAACAAATAGCTTTGTCAATTTGTTTTTCATTGAACTATTGTCATCAGTTTAGGTTAATTTTCATTTGATTTTGTAGTGTTTCATTGATTTCTTATTTTCATTATTCACTTAATTTTAGCTTTGATTAGTGGAAATAAATAACAACCGTGCCATATTCCATATCTAGAGCGTTCTATTTGCGCTACAGTATAATTTTCTGTCAGAAAAGAAAGCGAATAAGAGTCTGCTGTCTTTTTAGTTTCTTCGAAAATTGTCTTCTGTGTTTTTTCTAATCATCTGTCATGGCGTAAAAAGACAACTGGATTATGTGAAGCACGAAATCACCATAAGTGGAAGATCCGTTCGCTCCTTGTGCTTCTGCGGAAGGAAAATTTCAGGTATTAATCAAGTGACTGCCAGTTCTCAGCTCTCTGCTATACGATTCAAGACCTAGTCTGTTTTAAACGTCCTTTTTCGATTGTTTTACCAATTTCTTTCGTTCGTCGTACTTGTGTCCTTTGGGGCTGATTTTTATATCGCCTGTACACGAAGCGATGAATATGCTTGCATTGTATGGAAGTGCGCCTTGTCCCCTGTGAGTTTTATCTGTCGCTACGGATTCTGTTCAGTTCGTTATTTTGGACGTTATCCAGAAGAGCGAATCCAAATATAAACAGGATCAAAGATTAACGAAATGGAATGAAATTGAGTTTCTTCAGAACCTTGGAATTTCTCGTTAATCTTTTTGGCAATGCATATTATGGAAATGGTAGGGGCTTACTTTCGTTTGGGATTATCCAGCTGAATTTTTCAGGAAACGAAAGGTACTGCATATTGCATATTGAAGATAGGTAGTATACCTCACGGCTATCAAGAGAATCGGACTACCATTACATCGAGTTGAAGGCAACGAAAAATTTAATTTGTTTAGTGCAATGCACTCGTACTTCGTTGGATGCACTGTCAAATTGAATTATTTATTATTCGGATGATATGCTTGCTAGTGCTCGGTATAAGATGGATTCTACATACATTATGTTAATAAATATTGCATTTTGACATTATGACTTTGAATGGTTTACCATGGCAAGTGTATCGACTTTCAGAAGATTTCTTATAAATTTTGTAATCGATTTGATGTATATCGATTATTTTCGTAAAACTATGAGGACAACCCCACAAATGAAATAATTTATATTTGTTTATTTTCTATCCTGCATCATTTCATATTGAAAAAGTTGTAGGGTGAAAATATCGCATCAATTAATGTCCTACACTTTCGTAGATTGCCTTAAATGTCTTGCGTAAATTTATTTTGTAGTATTTATATGCCTAGATGTAGCCAAGTGGGTAGCGTGTTGGTCTACAATGCGAAGGTCAGGAGTTCAAATCCCGCCCGATGTATAATTTTAGCACACCAGTTGCGTGAGTATGTATATCTTGGCCAGTTCAATCTGCGGAAATGAAAATTCGTAAGTAGAGGGATATGCGAAGGGCTGACAAACGTTTACAAATAAGTGTTAAGGAATCTGAAGGTCAGGATGCCAAGGCCCGATTTAGGCTATAGTGATATTGGAGGAGAAGAAAATGTATGTACAAATTTTAAGATTTGTAGCTCTTACTGGAGCACCGAAATAATAACTTAAATTTTTCACCTTAATCTCCAACTTACAATTTTTACAAAAATTATAAGTCATTTAAAATAAATGTGACTGAGTTTCAATTTAATATTTGTATAAAAATTGGATTTTGAAATATAACGATTGTGCATTTATTGCCCGTTTATCATACCACAACTTGATAGCTTTGACTAATTTAAGAAGGGAGCCATGTTGGCTACTTCATTCGTTGTGATTAACACTTTTAAAAAAAATTGTCTTTTTCTTGTTACTGTTCGCAGTGACATAGAATGTGTTCTGTCGTTTCTAAGTCGTTAAAATAGTGGCGGTAGATTTTGTTTTCAACTAGACCCAAGTTATTGAGGTAGTGGCTTACTCCACTATATCTCATCATGAGGCCGTTTAGAGAACTGATGTTACTCTTGCTTAGTTTTAGGATTTGCTAAACTTTATTTTTGTGGTAAGATTACTTTTTGGAGATTAATTAACCTTGAAGTTTACAGTAGATTTTCTGCTCTTGCTCAATCCACTTTCTTAGTATTTGTTTGCACTGTCTTTTTGGCTTTCGGCATTATGACTCTGGCCCAAAAAAATTTGTTCCTGCGCCATTTTTTGCAAAGTGGTCTGGCTATTCATTTGTCTCAATCCTTAAGCTTTCTGGGACCCACATTAAGGTTACACTGTTCCCTTTTTCTAGTACGATTATGTTTTGAAGGCAAACCTTTGACAGCATACTTCGCTAGGAACTCGAAGCTTCCACAGTCGAACCACAGTCCTCCGTACTTACCGGACTCTGGCTTCTCTCTCTTCTGCGGAGGCTTGTCCGACATCGGTGGCCTCATGTCATAATGAATCGTTTCAATCATTGAACTCTGACCTCAGTTTAATAGTGGAATGAGGCAGGAAGAACAGAGTTCATTTTAATGCCTTAAAAATGCAATCTCTTTCTGACGTCGGTCGCTAATATGCCCCTAAATGGCGTACAGATTTCACTTTCTGCAGACTTTACGTTACCAAGGTGTAAAATTTAACAATCGCCTTGATTGGAGTCAACACATCTACGAAGTAGCTTTTGATGCTTCGAAACGTCTAGGTATTCTGCAGAAGTGGAAGAAAGACTTTTCTGCCTCCGAACTACCATCTATAAGGTTTGTATCCGGCCATGCCTTGAGTGTAACTCGCATATTTGGCCTGGTCCCCCGAAAATCTCACCTAAATTTGCTCACCGTCTTCGAAAACATGCATTCCGATCAATTGGAAGTGGGGCTATATTTATTTATTTATTTATTTATATATTCATTTGGTTTAGCACAATTAAGATACAATAATCTTTTGTTTGCGTAATAACGGTAAATTAACTATTCAAATTAAGTGGTTCATTTGAAATTAGTTCTATATTAATAATAATATATAATAAAGAGGAATAGAAAAAAAAGAAAAAGAAAACAAAAACAAAAATTTAATTAGAATAGAAAAAAAAAAGAAAAAGAAAATGCAATCTCTTTCCGACGTCGGTCGCTAATATGTCCCTAAATGGCGTACAGATTTCACTTTCTCGGCCGAAAATTGGTTTCTAGCACCCCAATGGATAAAAAAATTAAATTATTTTTAAAAGTTGTCCTACAAACCCCTATATATGTATGTTGAGTTTTAGCTTCCTAGCTGTTACCATGGTTGAGATATTTGAATTCGTATTTTTCGGTTTAAGCGCTCCCCCTGCCTTTCCCTGAACCCGTACACCCCCCAAAGTGGGTATCCGTCTGAGATCCGCAACTACCTACAACCCCCCCAAAAATGAACTTTCTATCTTGAAGGGTTTGGGAGTTAATGTGCGCTGAGCGTACACGTCGGCGTACAGCGGACGGCGTACAGACAGACTGATTTTTTTTTTTTCATTTTTAGGCTATTTTAGTCATGAAACGCGAAAAAACAAAATTTCAAGGTAGCAAATTTTTTTTTTCCAAGTCGATTACAATACTTGATTATTAAAATAATAAAGTAAAATAGAAATATCACTAACGCGAAAAAAATTTGTTTTGATCCGTACACTCCTTCACTCCTCGCATACAAATGCATAATTTTTGTTAAATAAATTATATGTATCGATTTCCATTAAAACTAGAAAGAATACAAACATTTTAAAATTGCCAGAATTTGTTTCTTAATAATTGGAATAAATGACCTCCTTTTACCCCCTCCCATATAAATATCTGTATTAGAAATTCAAGAAAAGCATTTCTCCTTCGAATATATGAGAGCTATCGACTTTGAAATTGAATCAAAGCATGGTAATAAGGATGATGATAAGCATCTTAAACGCTCCACTTCTTCTGCCACCTCCTTTACGCCCAATCATAATTCTGTTATGTTTTTTTCTATGTATATCAATTAAAGACATACAAAATTTAAACTTTGTATCTTTCACCAGAGTCCTAAAAAAATATAACAGGAGTTCGATTGGGCATAAAGCCAAAATTTGGATGTAGTGAAATAGGGCAGTTTGTATGGGAGGTGATAGAAGGAGGGCGATTTTTTAATTACTTTTCAGAACTAACTATAATGATGTTTGACATGTTTTAAATTGCAGATCAGTAGCATTCATACTTTTCAGGAAAATAGACTTTTTATAAAGTTGTAAAATTGCGTCAGGTTGTATGGGAAGGGGTAGAAGGAGTGAATGTAATCATCTAATTTTTTTCGGTCTTACTAATAATATTAAATAAACATTTCGTGCACAATTTCAGCTCGATCAATTTTATACGCACTGAGTAAATTGGTTTAGAGCTCTTTATGAAAAATTGCAGTTTGTGTGAGAGGTGGTGGACGGAAGGGGAGGACGCAAATAAATTTTATACAGTAGATTTCTATCATTATAAAAGTAATATATTCCAAATTTCAATCAATAAAATTTATATTTTTCGAGCAAATCCATTTATTGTGAAATTACGAAATTGTGTCAGTTTGTATGGGAAGGGGCAGAAGGGGTACAGCTAATCGTCTAATTTTGTTTGGTCTTACTTATAATTTTAAATAAATATTTCGTGCGCAATTTCAGTTCGATAAGTATTATTCGCACTGAGTAAATTGGTTTAGAGAATATCTTGAAAAAGTGCAGTTGTATGGGAGCTGGTGGAAGAAAGGGGACGGCTCAAATAACTTTTATACAGTAGATTAGAATCATTATAAAAGTATTATATTCAAAATATCAGATCAATAGCATTTATATTTTTCGAGCAAATCCGTCAAATTGCGCAATTGTGTCATTTTGTATGGCAGGGGGTAGAAGAGGTGCAGCAAATCGTCTAATTTTTTTTGGTCTTATTAATAATTCTAATTAAATATTTAGCGCTCAATTTCAACTCGATAAGTATTATATCCACAGAGTAAATTGGTTTAGAGCATTTCATGGAAAAGTGCAGTTTGTATGGGAGGTGGTGGAAGGAGAGGGATGAGTAGGTGAAGGTGCACTTGGGCGTGGGAAAATTTTAAAGACCGTGGGAACTTTTTGTTAACCTTGAGATGACCTTGAAAACAGGTGTTGGTGACGTCATAGGGAATCCCCGTGTAATCTATGGGTTTTGAATGGAGGTCAATGACCTTGAGGGATTCCCTTGATCACCTGAGGGTTTTGCACCTGGGCGTGGGAATATTTTGAAGACCGTGGGAACTTTTTGTTAACCTTGAGATGACCTTGAAAACAGGTGTTGATGACGTCATAGGGAATCCCCGTGCAATCTATGGGTTTTGAATGGGGTCATGGAGGTCAATGACCTTGAGGGATTCCCTTGATCACCTGAGGGTTTTGCACTTTGGGCCTGGGAAAATTTTGAAGCCCGTGGGAACTTTTAGATTAACCAACTCTCATGGGACCCCTAACTACTTTAATTAATCTCTCTCTCTCTCTCTCTCTCTCTCTCTCTCTCTCTCTCTCTCTCTCTCTCTCTCTCTCTCTCTCTCTCTCTGGTTCCTGTTAACACCTGTTCTCCGTAATCACCTTTCATCTCTCTCTATCTCTCTCTCTCTCTCTGATTACTGTTAACACCTGTTCTCCGTAATTACCTTTTATATCTCTCCGCAATATACCATTACAGGCACCCACGCTCTCAGCTGACTTTCTCTACGTGTTTCTCGGTCGTCCAACACGGTGTCTTTGCGTTGTATTTATCCTATCTATCCTATACTGGCGATTGATCGATTGAAATTTAACATGAATTGATATTGAATTCCATATGAATCTGATTTGATTGATTGCCGGGGGACGTATTTTAATACACTCGGCACTTAAATTACTTTTTATCGAAAAAAAACTGTTGCCACCAAAGGGACTTGAACCTGGAACCACATGCGTAAGAAGCGGTAGCGTTAGCCTTACGCTAGCCAGACTACATACTCGGTCTTGTTCAATATGCAAATATATAGTAACTAATAAAGTGGTGTTATTTCATGACGTCATCATCGACCAAATTATATGTGTTTTAGGAATAATTGTTTGCAGCTAAGAGTGTTCTTATCATATAAGTAGATAAGAGTTTGTTATGGTTAGGTTTTTTTGTTTTGATTTTTTTTTATATTAGAGGTAAGAGAATTACGGATTAGGTTTCATATATGATGAAATTTGATAGATTGTGTGTATGGAGATTGTTATTGTTATTAATAGCGTGATATTATTTTATGACGTCATCATCGAGTAGGAATAATTCTTTCGAATTGTTTATGGTTTAGAGTTTTTTGTTATGATAGGTTGTTTACATTTTTTGTGTATGGATTTTTTTTTTGGTTTACGAGTGAGATTGATATGAAAATTTCACCTCAATTCGCTATCATATATGATCATTTTTTTTTTTTTGATGAACGAGTTCAAGCTCTAAGATTTGTATGAAAATAACTTGTATTTGTGGTAGATGAAGCACTTGTATGGTTACATGGATATAACGCTGTTATGCAATAGGGGTAAGCTTTGTATGGGGATGTTGGTTAGTGATGATGTACTGACGTTCCATGACGTCATCAATTAGGGTTGCCATAAGGTCATCGATTATAGTTTCATGACGTCATCATCAATTGGGGTTGCCATAATGTCAAAAAAAAATAAAAAATAAAAAAAAAATAAAAAAAAAAAATAAAAAAAATTAAAAAAAAATAAAAAAAAAAATAAAAAAAAAATCAATAAAAAAATCAAAAAATAAAAAAAATCATAAATTTACAGATTCGCATGACAATGTTCCTATGCCTAATACTGATAAACCCGATTAATGGGCTATTTAACGTACACGAACTGACAGGATTTACGGAAATACAACTTACCAAAGTAGAAATAGTGACCAAAGCAAATATTTTACCGGATGTTGAGGTAGTTTTGAGGTATTAATTGATGGGGAAATCTCGGAATAAAACAAATTTTGGTGTACAAGTTTTTATTAAATATTCAAGCATTATAAGAGCTTAAATTTTATTTTGATTACATAATTGAATTTTCTGAAGTAAAATAGGTCTTAGTAATTGCTCCAATTTTAAGATCCTTCGTTGAAACCTTAGTCGGTCTAATACACAGCTCTGCCAATTACCCTTTCTACTAGTTC
This sequence comes from Chorisops tibialis, assembly GCA_963669355.1. Taxonomy (NCBI): domain Eukaryota; kingdom Metazoa; phylum Arthropoda; class Insecta; order Diptera; family Stratiomyidae; genus Chorisops; species Chorisops tibialis. The sequence goes on from OY770264.1 coordinate 86,524,100, forward strand.
TATATGCATACTCCCAGACAATTATGTATTTAACGGAAACATGATCAGAAAATCTAACATGTCTAAGATCTGCAGATGACATCGTATAGGTTGACGAACTCGATTGTTATAAAATAAATCAGTTCTGGTTAATAATTGAATGTGGCTTATACCGAAAGGATTATAAACACTTATATGACACAATATGATGAAATGCTGGTTCTAGATCTATTTAGAAAACGAAATAAGAACAACAGGTTTTATTAAAAAAATTATAAAGCAGATAGACATAATCATCAATCTACATACAAAAACTCTTCAAAAACATAATAAAATCAACAAATAATATCAAAAAAAACTAAATTTACAGATTCGCATGACAGACAATGTTCCTATGCCTAATACTGATAAACCCGATTAATGGGCTATTTAACGTACACGAACTGACAGGATTTACGGAAATACAACTTAACCAAATAGAAATAGTGACCAAAGCAAATATTATCATACACATAATTGACATAAGAGAAATTTTAGACGTAATACAATTTAATGAATCTTTCAGACAGCTTTAAAATTGAAAATAAATATATACAACCATATCAACTACAACAACAACAACAACTACAAAACTAGAAAATACAACCAAACAACCATACAAACACCTGCTACCAACTTATCTTATTAAATTTTACTATAAGTTAAGAAATAAAAAAGAGTCTTGTGTGTTGTTATACTTGTATACCAAATTCTGGTTAATATGCATATTTCAAAAAAAAAAACAAACTGAATGATGGTTTTAATCATATTTATTATCAAGATATTTTTTTTTTTAAATAAATAAACATAAGAAAATTACGATATGTATCGGTTATATTATATAGAATAGCTATTTCTTTAACAATGAAACAGTTTTCAGATCCTTTAAATTCAATATTTATATTATTACTTCAGCTTTTCTCAATGCTTCAATGATGGCAACAATCTCGTTGTTATGACTACTATCTCCCGCCTGTAGCGCTGATACAAGTAATCGTAATCGGTCCACCAATTCATTGGGGTCATCCCAATAAATATACTGTTTTGGTTCGATTGATGTTTGTATTAAATCTCCTCCTCTATGAGTTAAAAGTTTGTTAATAATTTTTGTATATTTATAGCTACGGTTTCCATTTATTTGTCCTTCGCTGGTATAGTGACGTCTATAGGCATTAGTATCGAGCAGAATATTTCTATAGTTTTGTAAATCATCTTTATTGTACAGAGTCTTATCTGGAACTTTCATAAATAGTAGCTCATATATGCCCTGAGTACCATCATAGGTTTTATCTTTTATTAATATTTGACTACCATCGATTGTAAAAATCGAGTTTCCAATTTTCCATTGTTCATTTTCATGATAAACACCATAAGTACTATCGATGAAATCCGGATTATTTACAAATATATTTAAATATTTTGTAGGTATTTCATCAAATTCTCGCTCGTTCATATATTCAATGAGTTCTTGCCGACCTGAAGGAGTTGTCACATATTTACGTATGCTTCTTACATCCGGAACCTTTAATGGTGTTTCAAAAGTATCAGTTAGATTGAGCTTTCGTCTGAATTTAGGTGTTGGAGTTTCAAAGTCTACGTCACTTTCAATATCATCTGTAGATTGAGTTTCCACGTTTTCTTCTTTTTTAGATTCATATTCACTGTGATTATGATTTTCTACATCTCCTTCTCTTTTAGGTTCGAATTTACTGTGTTCATACAGTTTAACTAATTCTTTAAGAGGTCTTGTGATTGGCTTAAAAGTTTGTTCTTGTCGAGTTTCAGCATTAACTCTACCGATTTTTAATTGCTTATATTTTTTACGTATCGAGTTAGTAGACTTTATAACTTGTCTAAGAATATCTTTATCGGTCGACTTCTGCATTTTCCTTTCTTACACAACAACAACAGATTAACAGATATTGTTTGAAGAATGCTCTGAACTCGTTTTATATAGTTATTAAACTGCTTCTGTACTGAGCTTTACTGCCTTGAAACTGGTTTTAAACTGCTTCTGTACTGAGCTGTACTACCTTGAAACTGGTTTTAAACTGCTTTGTACAGCTTTAATACTGCTTTGTACAGCTTTAATACTGCTTCTGTACTGAGGTGTACTGCTTTAATACTGCTTCTGTACTGAGGTGTACAGCTTTAATACTGCTTTGGACAGCTTTAATACTGCTTCTGTACTGAGGTGTACTGCTTTAATACTGCTTCTGTACTGAGGTGTACTGCTTTCATACTGCTTCTGTACTGAGGTGTACTGCTTTAATACTGCTTCTGTACTGAGGTGTACAGCTTTAATACTGCTTTGGACAGCTTTAATACTGCTTCTGTACTGAGATGTACTGCTTTATACAGCTTTATTACTGCTTTCAGGTTTTTAAATATAGTTTTTCAAACTTTTTTCTCATATTACTGAATCAAAGTCTTCATATTGATTGTATATAGTTGTATTTACTTGATATTGGAATCAAGATAGGAAATAACTTCTCTTGGCTGCTGAAAGTGAACAGAATTCAAAGCATATATACAGTATTCATATAAATCTAGAAACATGACTGCTGAGTGTTGAAGGGAAAAGTATAGATTTTTTTTTGATTTTTTTTTGTTATTCGAGCCTCAATGTGATTACAACCAACTAAACAACCACACAGCTGTACAACCAACTATACAACCACACAGCTGTACAACCAACTATACAACCACACAGCTGTACAACCAACTATACAACCACACAGCTGTACAACCAACCATACAACCACACAGCTGTACAACCAACTATACAACCACAAAGCTGTACAACCAACTATACAACCACACAGCTGTACAACCAACTATACAACCACACAGCTGTACAACCAACTATACAACCTCACAGCTGTACAACCAACTATACAACCACACAGCTGTACAACCAACTATACAACCACACAGCTGTACAACCAACTATACAACCACACAGCTGTACAACCAACTATACAACCACACAGCTGTACAACCAACTATACAACCACACAGCTGTACAACCAACTATACAACCACACAGCTGTACAACCAACTATACAATCACACAGCTGTACAACCAACTATACAACCACACAGCTGTACAACCAACTATACAACCACACAGCTGTACAACCAACTATACAACCACACAGCTGTACAACCAACTATACAACCACACAGCTGTACAACCAACTATACAACCACACAGCTGTACAACCAACTATACAACCACACAGCTGTACAACCAACTATACAACCACACAGCTGTACAACCAACTATACAACCACACAGCTGTACAACCAACTATACAACCTCACAGCTGTACAACCAACTATACAACCACACAGCTGTACAACCAACTATACAACCACACAGCTGTACAACCAACTATACAACCTCACAGCTGTACTTGGTTGATTGTAATCACATTGAGGCTCGAATAACCAAAAAAAAAAAAAATCTATACTTTTCCCTTCAACACTCAGTAGTCATGTTTCTAGATTTATATGAATACTGTATATATGCTTTGAATTCTGTTCACTTTCAGCAGCCAAGAGAAGTTATTTCCTATCTTGATTCCAATATCAAGTAAATACAACTATATACAATCAATATGAAGACTTTGATTCAGTAATATGAGAAAAAAGTTTGAAAAACTATATTTAAAAACCTGAAAGCAGTAATAAAGCTGTATAAAGCAGTACATCTCAGTACAGAAGCAGTATTAAAGCTGTCCAAAGCAGTATTAAAGCTGTACACCTCAGTACAGAAGCAGTATTAAAGCAGTACACCTCAGTACAGAAGCAGTATGAAAGCAGTACACCTCAGTACAGAAGCAGTATTAAAGCAGTACACCTCAGTACAGAAGCAGTATTAAAGCTGTCCAAAGCAGTATTAAAGCTGTACACCTCAGTACAGAAGCAGTATTAAAGCAGTACACCTCAGTACAGAAGCAGTATTAAAGCTGTACAAAGCAGTATTAAAGCTGTACAAAGCAGTTTAAAACCAGTTTCAAGGTAGTACAGCTCAGTACAGAAGCAGTTTAAAACCAGTTTCAAGGCAGTAAAGCTCAGTACAGAAGCAGTTTAATAACTATATAAAACGAGTTCAGAGCATTCTTCAAACAATATCTGTTAATCTGTTGTTGTTGTGTAAGAAAGGAAAATGCAGAAGTCGACCGATAAAGATATTCTTAGACAAGTTATAAAGTCTACTAACTCGATACGTAAAAAATATAAGCAATTAAAAATCGGTAGAGTTAATGCTGAAACTCGACAAGAACAAACTTTTAAGCCAATCACAAGACCTCTTAAAGAATTAGTTAAACTGTATGAACACAGTAAATTCGAACCTAAAAGAGAAGGAGATGTAGAAAATCATAATCACAGTGAATATGAATCTAAAAAAGAAGAAAACGTGGAAACTCAATCTACAGATGATATTGAAAGTGACGTAGACTTTGAAACTCCAACACCTAAATTCAGACGAAAGCTCAATCTAACTGATACTTTTGAAACACCATTAAAGGTTCCGGATGTAAGAAGCATACGTAAATATGTGACAACTCCTTCAGGTCGGCAAGAACTCATTGAATATATGAACGAGCGAGAATTTTATGAAATACCTACAAAATATTTAAATATATTTGTAAATAATCCGGATTTCATCGATAGTACTTATGGTGTTTATCATGAAAATGAACAATGGAAAATTGGAAACTCGATTTTTACAATCGATGGTAGTCAAATATTAATAAAAGATAAAACCTATGATGGTACTCAGGGCATATATGAGCTACTATTTATGAAAGTTCCAGATAAGACTCTGTACAATAAAGATGATTTACAAAACTATAGAAATATTCTGCTCGATACTAATGCCTATAGACGTCACTATACCAGCGAAGGACAAATAAATGGAAACCGTAGCTATAAATATACAAAAATTATTAACAAACTTTTAACTCATAGAGGAGGAGATTTAATACAAACATCAATCGAACCAAAACAGTATATTTATTGGGATGACCCCAATGAATTGGTGGACCGATTACGATTACTTGTATCAGCGCTACAGGCGGGAGATAGTAGTCATAACAACGAGATTGTTGCCATCATTGAAGCATTGAGAAAAGCTGAAGTAATAATATAAATATTGAATTTAAAGGATCTGAAAACTGTTTCATTGTTAAAGAAATAGCTATTCTATATAATATAACCGATACATATCGTAATTTTCTTATGTTTATTTATTTAAAAAAAAAAATATCTTGATAATAAATATGATTAAAACCATCATTCAGTTTGTTTTTTTTTTTGAAATATGCATATTAACCAGAATTTGGTATACAAGTATAACAACACACAAGACTCTTTTTTATTTCTTAACTTATAGTAAAATTTAATAAGATAAGTTGGTAGCAGGTGTTTGTATGGTTGTTTGGTTGTATTTTCTAGTTTTGTAGTTGTTGTTGTTGTTGTAGTTGATATGGTTGTATATATTTATTTTTCAATTTTAAAGCTGTCTGAAAGATTCATTAAATTGTATTACGTCTAAAATTTCTCTTATGTCAATTATGTGTATGATAATATTTGCTTTGGTCACTATTTCTATTTGGTTAAGTTGTATTTCCGTAAATCCTGTCAGTTCGTGTACGTTAAATAGCCCATTAATCGGGTTTATCAGTATTAGGCATAGGAACATTGTCTGTCATGCGAATCTGTAAATTTAGTTTTTTTTGATATTATTTGTTGATTTTATTATGTTTTTGAAGAGTTTTTGTATGTAGATTGATGATTATGTCTATCTGCTTTATAATTTTTTTAATAAAACCTGTTGTTCTTATTTCGTTTTCTAAATAGATCTAGAACCAGCATTTCATCATATTGTGTCATATAAGTGTTTATAATCCTTTCGGTATAAGCCACATTCAATTATTAACCAGAACTGATTTATTTTATGACAATCGAGTTCGTCAACCTATACGATGTCATCTGCAGATCTTAGACATGTTAGATTTTCTGATCATGTTTCCGTTAAATACATAATTGTCTGGGAGTATGCATATAGAACTAGTAGAAAGGGTAATTGGCAGAGCTGTGTATTAGACCGACTAAGGTTTCAACGAAGGATCTTAAAATTGGAGCAATTACTAAGACCTATTTTACTTCAGAAAATTCAATTATGTAATCAAAATAAAATTTAAGCTCTTATAATGCTTGAATATTTAATAAAAACTTGTACACCAAAATTTGTTTTATCATGAGATTTCCCCATCAATTAATACCTCAAAACTACCTCAACATCCGGTAAAATATTTGCTTTGGTCACTATTTCTACTTTGGTAAGTTGTATTTCCGTAAATCCTGTCAGTTCGTGTACGTTAAATAGCCCATTAATCGGGTTTATCAGTATTAGGCATAGGAACATTGTCATGCGAATCTGTAAATTTATGATTTTTTTTTATTTATTTTTATTTTTTTTTTGATTTTTTTATTGATTTTTTTTTTATTTTTTTTTTATTTTTTTTAATTTTTTTTTTTATTTTTTTTTTTATTTTTTATTTTTTTTTGACATTATGGCAACCCCAATTGATGATGACGTCATGAAACTATAATCGATGACCTTATGGCAACCCTAATTGATGACGTCATGGAACGTCAGTACATCATCACTAACCAACATCCCCATACAAAGCTTACCCCTATTGCATAACAGCGTTATATCCATGTAACCATACAAGTGCTTCATCTACCACAAATACAAGTTATTTTCATACAAATCTTAGAGCTTGAACTCGTTCATCAAAAAAAAAAAAATGATCATATATGATAGCGAATTGAGGTGAAATTTTCATATCAATCTCACTCGTAAACCAAAAAAAAAAATCCATACACAAAAAATGTAAACAACCTATCATAACAAAAAACTCTAAACCATAAACAATTCGAAAGAATTATTCCTACTCGATGATGACGTCATAAAATAATATCACGCTATTAATAACAATAACAATCTCCATACACACAATCTATCAATTTTCATCATATATGAAACCTAATCCGTAATTCTCTTACCTCTAATATAAAAAAAAATCAAAACAAAAAAACCTAACCATAACAAACTCTTATCTACTTATATGATAAGAACACTCTTAGCTGCAAACAATTATTCCTAAAACACATATAATTTGGTCGATGATGACGTCATGAAATAACACCACTTTATTAGTTACTATATATTTGCATATTGAACAAGACCGAGTATGTAGTCTGGCTAGCGTAAGGCTAACGCTACCGCTTCTTACGCATGTGGTTCCAGGTTCAAGTCCCTTTGGTGGCAACAGTTTTTTTTCGATAAAAAGTAATTTAAGTGCCGAGTGTATTAAAATACGTCCCCCGGCAATCAATCAAATCAGATTCATATGGAATTCAATATCAATTCATGTTAAATTTCAATCGATCAATCGCCAGTATAGGATAGATAGGATAAATACAACGCAAAGACACCGTGTTGGACGACCGAGAAACACGTAGAGAAAGTCAGCTGAGAGCGTGGGTGCCTGTAATGGCATATTGCGGAGAGATATAAAAGGTAATTACGGAGAACAGGTGTTAACAGTAATCAGAGAGAGAGAGAGAGATAGAGAGAGATGAAAGGTGATTACGGAGAACAGGTGTTAACAGGAACCAGAGAGAGAGAGAGAGAGAGAGAGAGAGAGAGAGAGAGAGAGAGAGAGAGAGAGAGAGAGAGAGAGAGAGAGAGAGAGATTAATTAAAGTAGTTAGGGGTCCCATGAGAGTTGGTTAATCTAAAAGTTCCCACGGGCTTCAAAATTTTCCCAGGCCCAAAGTGCAAAACCCTCAGGTGATCAAGGGAATCCCTCAAGTTCATTGACCTCCATGACCCCATTCAAAACCCATAGATTGCACGGGGATTCCCTATGACGTCATCAACACCTGTTTTCAAGGTCATCTCAAGGTTAACAAAAAGTTCCCACGGTCTTCAAAATATTCCCACGCCCAGGTGCAAAACCCTCAGGTGATCAAGGGAATCCCTCAAGGTCATTGACCTCCATTCAAAACCCATAGATTACACGGGGATTCCCTATGACGTCACCAACACCTGTTTTCAAGGTCATCTCAAGGTTAACAAAAAGTTCCCACGGTCTTTAAAATTTTCCCACGCCCAAGTGCACCTTCACCTACTGGGATGACACAAATTTTTTTTATAGAGTAGATTGCAATCATCATAATAGTATTACATTCCTGATTTCAGATCAATATCTATTATACTTTTCGAGCAAATCCGTTTATTGTCAGATTGCAAAATTGTGTCATTTTGTATGGGAGGGGATAGAATGGGTAGAGATTTGGCCCGTTCACAAACTTAACCTTACGTTTTTGTTAAAAACGACGTATACAAAATTTGAACTTCCTAGCTCAACGCGTTCTCAAGCTAGAGAGGAGACGGACGCACGAACATCCGGTTTTGAGATTTTTGGTTGATTATATGAACTTCTGTATCATTCATTTTTTTCTCCGAGCCTTATGTATTGGCGTTAAATCTTTGTGGCAAACTTATAATACTCTCAGATTTCATATAGAACATAATCAGTCATTTTCGATATTTTTTCTTACCACCTCCGTCCAGTGGCGTGGCGTGACTTTATAGCAAGAGGAAGCAATCGTTTTGCGCCAAGCTACAAGCGCTGCGTCAATATGCATGACTTCACAAGTTTACATAATTATTTGAAACACTTTTACTACACCGAGGGGGGTGCGGTTTTCAGCAATCGACTAAAAGTCCAGTCTACATTATTAATCGGAAATAAAAAAACATAACAGGACTACGATTGGGCGTAAAGCGTAAAGCCCAATCGTGCGATACTCGAGATGAAAGAGAAATTTTTTAATATAAGAAATTTTGTACGGCAAGTGGTAGAGGTGGTGGCGACGTTGAACTAATTTTTCCACATCACGATAACGTTGCTATCAAAATGTTTTATACAAAATTTAATACTCAAAAATTTAATAGGTACTGAGAGAATTAGTGTATTAAATTTAGTGAAATTGTGCAGTTTGTATGGGAGGTGGTAGAAGGAGGATGGAGTTATTAATGACTTTTTTAGGAATAACTGTAAACATTATTTATTTGACATATTTTGAACTACAGATCAGTAGCATTCATATTTTTCAGGAAAATCGACTTTTTGTAAAGTTGTTGAATTGTGTCCAATTGTATGGGAGGGGGTAGAAGGAGTGAAACTAATCATATAATTTTTTTTTGATCTTTCTAATAATCCTAAATAAATATTTAGAGCAAAATTTCAAATCGATAAATTGTATACCCACTAAGTAAATTGATTTCATGAAAAAGTGCAGTTTGTGGTGGAAGGAGGACACAAATAATTCTTATACAGTAGAATGAAATCCTCAAAATAGTGTTATATTCCAAATTTCAGATCAAAAGCATTTACACTTTTCGAGAAAACTCGTTTATTGACAAAATTCGTAATTGTGTTCTTTTGTATGGGAGGGGGTAGAAGGGGTGGAGCGATTTGGCCAGTTCACGAACTTGTCCTTACTTTTTGTCGAAAATGACGTGTACAAAATTTGAACTTTCTAGATCAACGCGTTCGCAAGCTAGAGAGGACACTGACGGATAGACAGACGGACGTACAGACGGACGGACATCCGGTTTTGAGATTTTTGAGTGATTATATCAACTTCTGAATCATTCATTTTTTTCTCCGAGCCTTATTTCTTAGCGTTACAAACTTTTTGGCAAACTTATAATACTCTCAGATTTCATCTAGAGTATAAAAATTGATATTTTTAAATTTTTTAGGTAGTACTCCCCTGAAACCGATTCTTTTCACTCAAAGCACGACAAATATGGGCAATATTGCCACATCTACCTCTTCACAATTTTCTTCCTGATCATTTATCGGCTAGTACAGAAATTTCAACACTGGCAATACTTTGATAGCGAACCAGAGCTTGCGATTGAAAGCACCGGCTGGAAACAATTGCTTTAACGCATCTCTCCTTGGTATAACTTGCGCTCGCTGCGAGCGGTATTGGTCAGTGGTCTCGTTCTCTGGTATATGCGACTGAAAGGTCCGAGAGGAAAGGTGGAAGCGTTTTAATGTGATGCATCTCCCCTTCGTATTATCGAACTTACAGAAAATTTTGTTCGTATTGGCCGGCGGTCTTCAAAATGCGTTTTTGAAATCGCACCTTTTTCCCTGTAGAAGGCTTTTAACTTTCGTTGGTCAGAAAAAGCGTGAGAAAAAAAGCTGTCCTGATCACGTAAATGCTGTAAACAGTGGTAGACGAAAATAATGCGCGGTTTCTTTTAAAGAAATTTTTAAATAAATTTACATATCCGTGCTAATTTTAGTGTAGACTTTCTAAACTGAAGAAAGGGCAAAACGTAAGGGAAGTATTGCTTCCCTTGCAACAATGGACGCCACGCCAGTCCGCCCCTTACACTCCCCCCCCCCAACTTATAACTCTTACCAAAATTAAAAATTACGTTGTTCTATAAACTGACGAATTTTCGATTTGATATCTGTACTCAGTTTTGAGATATAACGGTTTGAAATTTTGAAAAATACACAATTTTTAAATGCTCCCTATTTTCCCCCATTATTGCTATAACCAATTTTCATATTTTTCTTATGTTTCGATAGTATAGTTTAATATATGTTTTAAGTTTGAATTATACAGCTTAAGAAATACATAGTTGAGATATCAATTTTTAAGTGTTTTAGTTGCACCCCTCCTGACCCTTCCCCTTATAACAATTAGCCTCCCTCTAAGCTGCTTCCGGTGGATCTGTATGCCGTCCTAATGGTCCCAGATATTAAGTTCAATTTTTTTTACATTGTAGAAACATATAACCTATAATTTTGATATTTTTAAGTTGGAAGGTGTAAAAAGGTGAACCAAAAAGTTGAAAATTTTGAGTATTTTTTTAGAGCTGTGGTAAAAGATACAAACTTCAAATTTTGCCCGAGCATACATCCAGTTGATATACATACATAAAGAAAAAATAGTATAATTTGAAGTCTAACTGTTATCCTCCGAAGAGGGTCCTTACCTGTGCAAGGTGTTTTATGCGAAATACAAAAAAAAAACTTTTGATTGAAGTTTTAAGGTGCAAACGTCAAAATTCAGGGAACTCATTTAAAAGAAATGCAAAAAAGTTTAAAATATTAACTGGTCGAATAACTTCAAATCTTCTACCCCTCCCATGTAATTGTATTTTTTCGACCAATTCTAAGAAATCACTTATCACCAAACCTCTAAAAGATATCAACTTGAAATTTTGTAGAAATACTTCTAAAAATATTTAAAGCAAATTTGCATCAAAAGTTTCAAAATCCCTTTGTCCTCCTCGACCAATTGCAATAAATCTACTAATAACCAACAAATTGAAAGCTACGAACTTGAAATTGTATACGAGCACCTTTCAAGAGAAACTGAATAAATAAATCTGCATCACAAGTTTTGCGAAAATACAAATATCTGGATATTCGTGGATATTAAACAACCTAAATTTTTTATACTCCGTTTACAAAACTAACATTCCATACAGAAAATTTTGAACATGATTCAAACAATCAATCAATTAATTCCACTCGCACACCCCTACCCCCCTCCCCCTCCCCCTTATATAAACGAATGAAATATTTATCTCGGCTGGAGCTATTGATCGTAATCGCATTTAAGTGTTATATGTATAAATAATTTAAATTGAACTCACGACCTTTGTATTGCAGCCCACTAGGCTATATCTAGGATATTACTATTTAGTACTAGAAAGACTTTCAGATGACATATTCTCCTGTGCATTAAACTCTTTCCCTTTTATCTAGAAAATCGATTGAGTCAGATTTACGCTCAACCATAATTGTGCTACGTTTAAAATTGATTTTGAATCTTTATTAATTAATGATATTTCGAAATAGGTATGTCAGAAATTTGTAAGTAATGATGTATGTTTAAAAATATATGTCTTGTAATTGGTACATCAAAAAAGCAAGGCAGCTTCAGCGACGAGTGCTAGGATTAAATTTGTTGAAAGCATATACATACTACAGCGTATCTCTCTATCTCCCAGCACGCCACCATCGACATATTTTTCGCTCGTAAAACACCGGGCAAGAGCACTCTAACACCACAGGGTCGAGAAAGGTAGATTTAGGCATGTAGTACCACTATTACCTGTAGCGCTATCTAGTATATAGCAAATTGTATAGAGGTAAAAATAAGGAAACGGAACTGATTGTAAAAGTTTCTCTCACTAGCACTTGAATCCACAGGTAGTACGTCTACTTGTATATGGTCCTGCGAGGCAGGCGAAGCGATAGTAAGTGAAGAAGCAATAAATTTATGCAAGTCCCCGAAGAGGGCAGCGTGGCGGGAACGAGTTTCAGATTTTTCTTTGAGTACATCTGACGGAATAATGGGTTGGTATGCTGGCAACGCTACGAAGAAGAAATTCCGACGGTATCCTGCAGTAAGAATGAGCTTAAGAAGAAAAAGTATTATCCCCATGGTGTTCACGATAACAAGGATAATAACGAGAAGAGGAAATGGAGCGGGAGAAGATGCTGTTTCTGGTTGTTGGTGGTTTTCTTCTCATGTTTTTTTTTCTCGGTCGGTAACTATCAGAAGTGGTTCCCTCTTCCATAGTACTAGAACATCTCAACAATGAGATATTCTATGTAATGTCTACGATAATAATTTGGAATGATGAGAACTCTCTACATCGACCTTAAAGGATTTTGCGGATTAATGCGCTTGCTATAGAGTAGTTGCAATGTTATTTCGTTAAAACAATTGAAAACTGAAAAAAGTCGGTTTACCCAAGTTGTATTCCGGTCTGGGTTTGTCATTATGGCTAAGAGAAAATCAGTTGGAACTGTTGGGGTAGTAAATATGTGAGCAGGTTTTTGCGTAGTTTGTTTCATAAAGAATTTTTCCAAAATATAAATTTCAATTTGGGAGTAAAATACTTTTTAATTGATTCGATTGTTTCGAAAACTCAACCTGAACGGTTAGGGTAATTTGTCAGAAAACGCGAAGAACTATATTTCATGTCCGGGTTGTTAAATCAAAATTATTTTTTTTATAAATTAAAAAAAGACGTTATGCGGGGCTTGGAGCAAAATAACCTGCACCATTGGATTTCTGGGGTGATTTACATAAAGCATTTTTAGTTAACTCAATTTCATAAAAAAATCGATCATACATTGTGACAAAAAAGTAACAGCAATTTGTAAATAAAATTACTCTGGGGAAAGATATTTCAAAGATTTTTTTGGTAAGCTCTGACTCTGGACTGCTCTTAATTATTATCCCAAAAATTAGGGCAGTATATTAATCGGTTTGATTAAAGCAGCTGGTTGAATGGGTACACCTCAGTAGTCCACGGCGATTTTTACAATACATAAAAATATCGAACAAAGAATTTGTCTCAAATTTTGTGTTTCCAACCAAATTTCGTGTGCGGAATTGTTGCGAATGTTGAAAAAGGCTTACGATGGTTCAGTAATATCAAAAACACGAGCCTACAATGCCTATAAGGACGGTTGAGAGATCCTTGGAGACATGCCTCGTTCTGGACGACCTACGACCTCTTCAACTGACGAAAACAATCAAAAAGTGAAGAAAATGGTGCTCGAAAATCGTCATGCCAGTGCTAAAGAGATAGCAGGAGAGCTCGATATCTCTTGCGAGTCCGTTTGTTCGATTTTGGTGGATACTTTGGCCATAAAACGCGTCCTTTCTTGACTATTTCCAACAAATCTGAATTTCCTTGAAAAAAGCACCGTGAACAGGTCACTTTGCACATGCTTGATCGTGCGAATTCTGATCCCACATTCATGGAACGCATCATAACTGGTGATGAGACATGGGTCCATGAGTTTGACATGCAAACCAGTCAGCAATCATCGGAATGGAGGAAAAAAAATGAGCCGAAACTGAAAAAACTACGTTAAAGCAGTTTAAAAATCAAGACGATGCTCATTGTTTTTTTCGATATTCGATATTTTATCCATCATGAATTAATTCCGGAGAAACAAATGGACAATAAAGAGTACTATTTAACCCATTTACTATTTACCCGGAAGGGGGTAGTTGTAGGATGTGGTTTTACCAATTCCTGCAACTATCTTTGGAGACTAGCGACTCCACGGACCTGAGCTAACTATCCCATTGTGGGATGGGGGCTGTAGAATTCACCCACAGCCAGTCCTGCTTGCCCTAAAAATGGCAAATGGACACTCACTGGATCATGGGCTTATCACTCGTAATCTTAAGACCTAAATGATACGAGAAACGGATACAGCGCCTCGGATACGGACTGATTCTACGGTCTTTTGGCATTCGAAAAAGGACTATGATTGGCTTCTGGAACGTTCAAACATTCAAAAACGGGGGAAAAGCTGGGGTTACTCGGTCCTTGCACCGCCAATCAGTGATTGACCGTGAAATGGAGCACTAGAACATCCAAATCTTGGCCTTGAGCGAGGTCAGGTGGACAGGATCAAGAGAAGAACGAGCCCTTAGCGGAAACACTATTCTGTACATTGGCCCTGAAAGTGAAGCCAGAAATGGCATGGCGTTCGTCCTTACACCGAGAGCGAGAAACAGTCTCATTAGCTGGGAACCAATCTCGGATAGGATTATCGTCGTCAGGCTCGGGACAAGTGTCAAAAACGTCACAATTCTGCAGTGCTACGCACCAACTAATACCGCAACATCTGGTTACAAAGAGGAGTTTTATAGCCAACTGATTGCCACATTCGAACGTGTTCCAAAAGGTGCTATTATTATCATCTCAGGAGATATGAACGCTAGGTTGGATCAGACAACACTGGACTAGAACACGTCATGGGGAAGCATGGTGACCCTTGGGTCGACGCGTCATGACCTTGGATTAAGAGACCCGAAAACGGCAAATTATTTGTGGAGTTTTGTAGTACTCGGCAAATGGTCATCGGAGGGACCCTTTTTCCACACAAGAGTCATCATAAAACATCTTGGGTTTCCCCTGATGGTGTTACTCAGAACCAGATCGACCATTTGGCTATAAGTCGCCAATGGAGAAGAGATTTTTGTTATGAATTAGTAGAGATAAGAGATTTACGTATTAGGTTTCATATATGATGAAAATTGATAGATTGTGTGTATGGAGATTGTTATTGAGTAGGTGAAGGTGCACTTGGGCGTGGGAAAATTTTAAAGACCGTGGGAACTTTTTGTTAACCTTGAGATGACCTTGAAAACAGGTGTTGGTGACGTCATAGGGAATCCCCGTGTAATCTATGGGTTTTGAATGGGGTCATGGAGGTCAATGACCTTGAGGGATTCCCTTGATCACCTGAGGGTTTTGCACCTGGGCGTGGGAATATTTTGAAGACCGTGGGAACTTTTTGTTAACCTTGAGATGACCTTGAAAACAGGTGTTGATGACGTCATAGGGAATCCCCGTGCAATCTATGGGTTTTGAATGGGGTCATGGAGGTCAATGACCTTGAGGGATTCCCTTGATCACCTGAGGGTTTTGCACTTTTGGGCCTGGGAAAATTTTAAAGCCCGTGGGAACTTTTAGATTAACCAACTCTCATGGGACCCCTAACTACTTTAATTAATCTTTCTCTCTCTCTCTCTCTCTCTCTCTCTCTCTCTCTCTCTTGTTAACACCTGTTCTCCGTAATCACCTTTCATCTCTCTCTATCTCTCTCTCTCTCTGGTTACTGTTAACACCTGTTCTCCGTAATTACCTTTTATATCTCTCCGCAATATGCCATTACAGGCACCCACGCTCTCAGCTGACTTTCTCTACGTGTTTCTCGGTCGTCCAACACGGTGTCTTTGCGTTGTATTTATCCTATCTATCCTATACTGGCGATTGATCGATTGAAATTTAACATGAATTGATATTGAATTCCACATGAATCTGATTTGATTGATTGCCGGGGGACGTATTTTAATACACTCGGCACTTAAATTACTTTTTATCGAAAAAAAACTGTTGCCACCAAAGGGACTTGAACCTGGAACCACATGCGTAAGAAGCGGTAGCGTTAGCCTTACGCTAGCCAGACTACATACTCGGACTTGTTCAATATGCAAATATATAGTAACTAATAAAGTGGTGTTATTTCATGACGTCATCATCGACCAAATTATATGTGTTTTAGGAATAATTGTTTGCAGCTAAGAGTGTTCTTATCATATAAGTAGATAAGAGTTTGTTATGGTTAGGTTTTTTTTTGTTTTGATTTTTTTTTATATTAGAGGTAAGAGAATTACGGATTAGGTTTCATATATGATGAAAATTGATAGATTGTGTGTATGGAGATTGTTATTGTTATTAATAGCGTGATATTATTTTATGACGTCATCATCGAGTAGGAATAATTCTTTCGAATTGTTTATGGTTTAGAGTTTTTTGTTATGATATGTTGTTTACATTTTTTTTTGTATGGAATTTTTATTATTTTATGACGTCATCATCGAGTAGGAATAATTCTTTCGAATTGTTTATGGTTTAGAGTTTTTTGTTATGATAGGTTGTTTACATTTTTTGTGTATGGATTTTTTTTTTGGTTTACGAGTGAGATTGATATGAAAATTTCACCTCAATTTGCTATCATATATGATCATTTTTTTTTTTTGATGAACGAGTTCAAGCTCTAAGATTTGTATGAAAATAACTTGTATTTGTGGTAGATGAAGCACTTGTATGGTTACATGTATGTAACGCTGTTATGCAATAGGGGTAAGCTTTGTATGGGATGTTGGTTAGTGATGATGTACTGACGTTCCATGACGTCATCAATTAGGGTTGCCATAAGGTCATCGATTATAGTTTCATGACGTCATCATCAATTGGGGTTGCCATAATGTCAAAAAAAAAAAAAAAAAAAAAAAAAAATAAAAAAAAAATAAAAAAAAATAAAAAAAAACTAAAAAAAAAAAAAAAAAAAATAAAAAAAAAAAAAAAAAAAAATCATAAATTTACAGATTCGCATGACAATGTTCCTATGCCTAATACTGATAAACCCGATTAATGGGCTATTTAACGTACACGAACTGACAGGATTTACGGAAATACAACTTACCAAAGTAGAAATAGTGACCAAAGCAAATATTTTACCGGATGTTGAGGTAGTTTTGAGGTATTAATTGATGGGGAAATCTCGGAATAAAACAAATTTTGGTGTACAAGTTTTTATTAAATATTCAAGCATTATAAGAGCTTAAATTTTATTTTGATTACATAATTGAATTTTCTGAAGTAAAATAGGTCTTAGTAATTGCTCTAATTTTAAGATCCTTCGTTGAAACCTTAGTCGGTCTAATACACAGCTCTGCCAATTACCCTTTCTACTAGTTCTATATGCATACTCCCAGACAATTATGTATTTAACGGAAACATGATCAGAAAATCTAACATGTCTAAGATCTGCAGATGACATCGTATAGATTGACGAACTCGATTGTCATAAAAATAAATCAGTTCTGGTTAATAATTGAATGTGGCTTATACCGAAAGGATTATAAACACTTATATGACACAATGTGATGAAATGCTGGTTCTAGATCTATTTAGAAAACGAAATAAGAACAACAGGTTTTATTAAAAAAATTATAAAGCAGATAGACATAATCATCAATCTAAATACAAAAACTCTTCAAAAACATAATAAAATCAACAAATAATATCAAAAAAAAAAAAACTAAATTTACAGATTCGCATGACAGACAATGTTCCTATGCCTAATACTGATAAACCCCGATTAATGGGCTATTTAACGTACACGAACTGACAGGATTTACGGAAATACAACTTAACCAAGTAGAAATAGTGACCAAAGCAAATATTATCATACATATAATTGACATAAGAGAAATTTTAGACTTAATACAATTTAATGAATCTTTCAGACAGCTTAAAAATTGAAAAATAAATATATACAACCATATCAACTACAACAACAACAACAACTACAAAACTAGAAAATACAACCAAACAACCATACAAACACCTGCTACCAACTTACCTTATTAAATTTTACTATAAGTTAAGAAATAAAAAAGAGTCTTGTGTGTTGTTATACTTGTATACCAAATTCTGATTAATATGCATATTTCAAGAAAAAAACAAACTGAATGATGGTTTTAATCATATTTATTATCAAGATATTTTTTTTAAATAAATAAACATAAGAAAATTACGATATGTATCGGTTATATTATATAGAATAGCTATTTCTTTAACAATGAAACAGTTTTCAGATCCTTTAAATTTAATATTTATATTATTACTTCAGCCTTTCTCAATGCTTCAATGATGGCAACAATCTCGTTGTTATGACTACTATCTCCCGCCTGTAGCGCTGATACAAGTAATCGTAATCGGTCCACCAATTCATTGGGGTCATCCCAATAAATATACTGTTTTGGTTCGATTGATGTTTGTATTAAATCTCCTCCTCTATGAGTTAAAAGTTTGTTAATAATTTTTGTATATTTATAGCTACGGTTTCCATTTATTTGTCCTTTGCTGGTATAGTGACGTCTATAGGCATTAGTATCGAGCAGAATATTTCTATAATTCTGTAAATCATCTTTATTGTACAGAGTCTTATCTGGAACTTTCATAAATAGTAGCTCATATATGCCCGGAGTACCCTCATAGGTTTTATCTTTTATTAATATTTGACTACCATCGATTGTAAAAATCGAGTTTCCAATTTTCCATTGTTCATTTTCATGATAAACACCATAAGTACTATCAATGAAATCCGGATTATTTACAAATATATTTAAATATTTTGTAGGTATTTCATCAAATTCTCGCTCGTTCATATATTCAATGAGTTCTTGCCGACCTGAAGGAGTTGTCACATATTTACGTATGCTTCTTACATCCGGAACCTTTAATGGTGTTTCAAAAGTATCAGTTAGATTAAGCTTTCGTCTGAATTTAGGTGTTGGAGTTTCAAAGTCTACGTCACTTTCAATATCATCTGTAGATTGAGTTTCCACGTTTTCTTCTTTTTTAGATTCATATTCACTGTGATTATGATTTTCTACATTTCCTTCTCTTTTAGGTTCGAATTTACTGTGTTCATACAGTTTAACTAATTCTTTAAGAGGTCTTGTAATTGGCTTAAAAGTTTGTTCTTGTCGAGTTTCAGCATTAACTCTACCGATTTTTAATTGCTTATATTTTTTACGTATCGAGTTAGTAGACTTTATAACTTGTCTAAGAATATCTTTATCGGTCGACTTCTGCATTTTCCTTTCTTACACAACAACAACAGATTAACAGATATTGTTTGAAGAATGCTCTGAACTCGTTTTATATAGTTATTAAACTGCTTCTGTACTGAGGTGTACTGCTTTAATACTGCTTCTGTACTGAGGTGTACTGCTTTAATACTGCTTCTGTACTGAGGTGTACAGCTTTAATACTGCTTTGGACAGCTTTAATACTGCTTCTGTTCTGAGGTGTACTGCTTTAATACTGCTTCTGTACTGAGGTGTACTGCTTTCATACTGCTTCTGTACTGAGGTGTACTGCTTTAATACTGCTTCTGTACTGAGGTGTACAGCTTTAAAACTGCTTTGGACAGCTTTAATACTGCTTCTGTACTGAGATGTACTGCTTTATACAGCTTTATTACTGCTTTCAGGTTTTTAAATATAGTTTTTCAAACTTTTTTCTCATATTACTGAATCAAAGTCTTCATATTGATTATATATAGTTGTATTTACTTGATATTGGAATTAAGATAGGAAATAACTTCTCTTGGCTGCTGAAAGTGAACAGAATTCAAAGCATATATACAGTATTCATATAAATTTAGAAACATGACTGCTGAGTGTTGAAGGGGAAAGTATAGATTTTTTTTTTTTTTTGGTTATTCGAGCCTCAATGTGATTACAATCAACCAAGTACAGCTGTGAGGTTGTATAGTTGGTTGTACAGCTGTGTGGTTGTATAGTTGGTTGTACAGCTGTGTGGTTGTATAGTTGGTTGTACAGCTGTGAGGTTGTATAGTTGGTTGTACAGCTGTGAGGTTGTATAGTTGGTTGTACAGCTGTGTGGTTGTATAGTTGGTTGTACAGCTGTGTGGTTGTATAGTTGGTTGTACAGCTGTGTGGTTGTATAGTTGGTTGTACAGCTGTGTGGTTGTATAGTTGGTTGTACAGCTGTGTGGTTGTATAGTTGGTTGTTCAGCTGTGTGGTTGTATAGTTGGTTGTACAGCTGTGTGGTTGTATAGTTGGTTGTACAGCTGTGTGGTTGTATAGTTGGTTGTACAGCTGTGAGGTTGTATAGTTGGTTGTACAGCTGTGTGGTTGTATAGTTGGTTGTACAGCTGTGTGGTTGTATAGTTGGTTGTACAGCTGTGTGGTTGTATAGTTGGTTGTACAGCTGTGTGGTTGTATAGTTGGTTGTACAGCTGTGTGGTTGTATAGCTGTATAGTTGGTTGGTTGGTTGTATAGCTGTATAGCTGTATAGTTGGTTGTACAGCTGTATAGCTGTATATTTGGTTATACAGTTGGTTGGTTGTATAGTTGGTTTCAAGGTGGGATTAGTTGGTTTCAAGGTGGTATTAGTTAGTTTCAAGGCAGTATTAAAGCTGTACAAAGCAGTATTAAAGCTGTACACCTCAGTACAACCAACTATACAGCTATACAACCACACAGCTGTACAACCAACTATACAGCCACACAGCTGTACAACCAACTATACAACCTCACAGCTGTACAACCAACTATACAACCTCACAGCTGTACAACCAACTATACAACCTCACAGCTGTACAACCAACTATACAACCACACAGCTGTACAACCAACTATACAACCACACAGCTGAACAACCAACTATACAACCACACAGCTGTACAACCAACTATACAACCACACAGCTGTACAACCAACTATACAACCACACAGCTGTACAACCAACTATACAACCACACAGCTGTACAACCAACTATACAACCACACAGCTGTACAACCAACTATACAACCACACAGCTGTACAACCAACTATACAACCACACAGCTGTACAACCAACTATACAACCACACAGCTGTACAACCAACTATACAACCTCACAGCTGTACAACCAACTATACAACCTCACAGCTGTACAACCAACTATACAACCACACAGCTGTACAACCAACTATACAACCACACAGCTGTACAACCAACTATACAACCTCACAGCTGTACTTGGTTGATTGTAATCACATTGAGGCTCGAATAACCAAAAAAAAAAAAAAATCTATACTTTCCCCTTCAACACTCAGCAGTCATGTTTCTAAATTTATATGAATACTGTATATATGCTTTGAATTCTGTTCACTTTCAGCAGCCAAGAGAAGTTATTTCCTATCTTGATTCCAATATCAAGTAAATACAACTATATATAATCAATATGAAGACTTTGATTCAGTAATATGAGAAAAAAGTTTGAAAAACTATATTTAAAAACCTGAAAGCAGTAATAAAGCTGTATAAAGCAGTACATCTCAGTACAGAAGCAGTATTAAAGCTGTCCAAAGCAGTATTAAAGCTGTACACCTCAGTACAGAAGCAGTATTAAAGCAGTACACCTCAGTACAGAAGCAGTATGAAAGCAGTACACCTCAGTACAGAAGCAGTATTAAAGCAGTACACCTCAGAACAGAAGCAGTATTAAAGCTGTCCAAAGCAGTATTAAAGCTGTACACCTCAGTACAGAAGCAGTATTAAAGCAGTACACCTCAGTACAGAAGCAGTATTAAAGCAGTACACCTCAGTACAGAAGCAGTTTAATAACTATATAAAACGAGTTCAGAGCATTCTTCAAACAATATCTGTTAATCTGTTGTTGTTGTGTAAGAAAGGAAAATGCAGAAGTCGACCGATAAAGATATTCTTAGACAAGTTATAAAGTCTACTAACTCGATACGTAAAAAATATAAGCAATTAAAAATCGGTAGAGTTAATGCTGAAACTCGACAAGAACAAACTTTTAAGCCAATTACAAGACCTCTTAAAGAATTAGTTAAACTGTATGAACACAGTAAATTCGAACCTAAAAGAGAAGGAAATGTAGAAAATCATAATCACAGTGAATATGAATCTAAAAAAGAAGAAAACGTGGAAACTCAATCTACAGATGATATTGAAAGTGACGTAGACTTTGAAACTCCAACACCTAAATTCAGACGAAAGCTTAATCTAACTGATACTTTTGAAACACCATTAAAGGTTCCGGATGTAAGAAGCATACGTAAATATGTGACAACTCCTTCAGGTCGGCAAGAACTCATTGAATATATGAACGAGCGAGAATTTGATGAAATACCTACAAAATATTTAAATATATTTGTAAATAATCCGGATTTCATTGATAGTACTTATGGTGTTTATCATGAAAATGAACAATGGAAAATTGGAAACTCGATTTTTACAATCGATGGTAGTCAAATATTAATAAAAGATAAAACCTATGAGGGTACTCCGGGCATATATGAGCTACTATTTATGAAAGTTCCAGATAAGACTCTGTACAATAAAGATGATTTACAGAATTATAGAAATATTCTGCTCGATACTAATGCCTATAGACGTCACTATACCAGCAAAGGAC